>JAOTRH010000022.1:13666153-13719630 GCA_034768845.1 Heliamphora exappendiculata
TAGGAGAAGAACTAGACTCCCCCTCACGACAACAAATGAGATCAGAGGACAACGGGAGACTGGAAGAAGTAAAAAAAAGGTGTGGATTCGAAGAAGGTGACATCAGCACTAATAAAATACCGGTGGGTCTCAGGGTGATAACAACGATAACCTTTCTGAGTACGAGAGTAACCAAGAAAAACACACTTGTGAGCCCGAGGAGAGAACTTATCACGACCGGGATCAAGAACATGTACAAAAGTAGTACAACCAAAAACCCGAGGAGTGAGAGGAAAGGGCGAGGAGGTCGGATATAACAAGGAAAAAGGAGACTGGCCATTGAGGACAGCAGAAGGCATACGATTAATAAGAAAGCAAGCAGTAAGAATAGCATCCCCCCAAAAGTGCTTGGGTACCGTAGTATGAAACAATAAGGTACGAGCAACATCTAACAAGTGACGATGTTTGCGTTCAGCAATCCCGTTTTGTTGAGACGTGTAAGCACAAGTAGTTTGGTGGATAATACCACAATCAATGCAAAAAGATGCAACACTGGATTGTAGATATTCAAGAGCATTATCAGATCGAATAAGCTTGATGCGTTTGCCAAATTGGGTATAAATTTCATTATAAAAGCGCGAGAGAATAAAAGATAATTCCGACCGACTTTTCAACAGAAACAACCAAGTCATGCGAGAATAGTCATCAACAAAAATAACAAAATAAGAATATCCATTATTGTTGGGAGTTCGAGAAGGACCCCAAATGTCCGTATGGACTACATCAAAAGACGCGGACTGTCGACTACGATTACTAGTAGAAAAAGAATTACGGTGATATTTTCCTAACTGACAAGCTTTACAATTAAAACCAGACACATGACTCAAACTAGAAATAACCAACTTAAGCTTAGCCATAGATGGGTGGCCCAAACGCAAATGCCATTGAAGGGGAGAGACAGTAGCACTCAAAACAGAAGAAGTGGAAGGCGAAGCAACATCAAGATAATAGAGACCATTCTTCTTATGCCCCGAACCAATCATCTTCTTGGTCT
Organism: Heliamphora exappendiculata; assembly: GCA_034768845.1. NCBI lineage: Eukaryota > Viridiplantae > Streptophyta > Magnoliopsida > Ericales > Sarraceniaceae > Heliamphora > Heliamphora exappendiculata. The sequence goes on from JAOTRH010000022.1 coordinate 13,667,187, forward strand.
GGAGGTCCTGAAAAACACAAGAAGTGGGATAAAAAGTTATTGAACAATGTAAAGCTTTAGTTAACTGGCTAACAGAGAGTAAATTAAAAGGAAAATTAGGAACATAAAGACTAGAAGACGATGAGAGAGAGGGAGATGGATGTAGAACACCCATCCCCTGCACAGGGCGAGATGAACCGTCAGAATCAAGGACCCATGAAGGAGATGTAAGAGCTGCACATGCAACATTACCTGAATTGGCTAAAGCAGCCGTGGAAGATGGAGGTAACACATACTGCAATGTCTGAATAATCTCGCTAAGTTGAGTGGTGAGAGCACTATGAGAATCAGAAGTGGAAGCTAGCTGAGGAGAATCAGAAGCTGACCGAGGTGTGGGATCAGTAACGTGATTAACATAATCAGGTTTACCATACATAACCTAACAATACGGTTCAGTATGATTAGTACCATTACAGTTATCACATTTTCTATCACCACGGCCACTACTGCGACCACCACCTCGAGAACTGCTGCGAAAATTACGTTCACCCCGATTACCGCGGCCATTGCCACGAAAGGAATCACGACCACCGTGGGTAGAAACTAAGGCAGACGAGTCAGATGCAGGCGGAGGAGAAGGTGAATTAGGGATATTAGCAGATTGTTCCAACGATGAACGTAATAATCGGGAATATGCATTCGATGCGGAAGGCAAAGTCTCACTAGCTAGAATTTGGTCCTTAAACCCACGGAGATCAGAATCTAAACCAGAAAGTAAGGAGGCAATCATGAAGTCCTCCCATTGACGCTTCTGTTGCTGTAAATCGGTAGTGAAAGGACGATACTTCAATAACTGATCCCACTAGTCTCACTAGCTAGAATTTGGTCCTTAAACCCACGGAGATCAGAATCTAAACCAGAAAGTAAGGAGGCAATCATGAAGTCCTCCCATTGACGCTTCTGTTGCTGTAAATCGGTAGTGAAAGGACGATACTTCAATAACTGATCCCAGAGACTCTTGAGCTTACTGTAATATTCAGATAAAGGTTTCTCAGCCTGTTTGGTTGCAAAAATCTGCTCATAGAGCTCATAAACACGGGATACATTGCTCTGGTTTGAGAAAGAATCTGCAAGAGAGTCCCAGATTTGCTTAGAGGTATCACAGAACTCCACTGTAGTAGCAATATGAGGCTCCAAACTATGCCACAGTCAGCCCATAACAATAGAATCAACCGTTTCCCAACTAGAAAGGGTAGGATCCCCTTTGGGTGGAGGAGAATCAGTGATGTAATTCAACCGCTGTTTGCCTTTGAGAAAAATCTTAAAGGCATGTGCCCAAGTTAAATAGTTAGCATCATTGAGACGTTTAGAAGTGACACAACGTGGCAAGTCATCATCTTTGAGATCACTAAGAGGTTTGCAAGAGTAATCAATCAGAAATGAACCGGTGAAAGCTGAACAATGAGAAATCAATCAAAAAGAGACATCAGCAATCCCAAGCAGTTGTAAACACCAAGAGACGAGAATAGAACCAGGAACTAATGCAGCACTGAAGCAAAAAAAGGAGTCGTGGACCCTCAAACAGCAAAGAAACCCTCCAAAAGCATCAAATAATCCTAGATTTGGCAAGAATCTGGAGTTTTGGCGCCTGTAGAGAGGAGTCAGGGCATCAGTAAGCAAAAGCAACAAGAGCCGAAGAAAGTCGCACACTAGCGAGCCATGAACAGACAGCGCCGAGCTTCAAATCAGCCAAAAATCGATCAAAAATGGACCAAAGGCACCAAACAACCATAGATCTAACATGAGAAGAGAGATTCGGCACCCATAGAGTGAATCGCAACTACTAAGTACCAAAAACGAAGCCGCGAAGCTCAGATCGAAACCCTAGGGTCCGAAACTTGCGAAAACTTTGAAAAATCACGAAATATACCAATCTTCTCCAAAACATCAGGAAAAAATCATCGCAACAATCAGTGGACTGAGGCGAATCGAACCAGAGAAGCGGTGTTCGTTGTTGTTCGTACAGTCGTTGACGTCATCATATGGAATATGACGTCAGCGAGTCGTTTTTGCTTCGCAACCAAGGCTGAAACTTTACGATGCTTTTAGGGTTAGATAAGAAATGCTCTGATACCAAGTTGAATAGTAAAATATGGATTTAGGGTTTGAAGAAGAAAGAATGAGAGATAAAAAAGAAGAAAAGAGATGAGAAGAAAGAGTTTAGGGAGGTTAATTAGCCTCCTTCACCCGCATATCATATTTATATTATTAGCTCAAAGATAAAGATAAGTACAAGAATCCTATTAAGGAAATAAAGTAAAAATAAAAAAGAATTAAACTAATAAACTCTCAACACTCCCCTCAAGCTGGAGCATAAATATCAAATATGCCCAGCTTGATAAGCATACGATGAAAAGTAGAACGCGGCAGCGGCTTTGTAAGAATATCACCCAATTGGTCTTCTGAACGGATATAAGGTGTGGAAATCTGTTTATGCAACAACAAATCCCGACAATGGCTTGCTCTTTGAATCAAACCGCTTTTCTCTTGGCTACAAGTAATTTTGGCACCTCCTGGATTTTCTCTGCTCGTAATCCTTTTCATAGTAACTTCATCCAACAAAGGCTTGCTCTTTGAATCAAATCGCTTTTCTCTTGGCTGTACAAAATTACTTGATTGAACATTAACAGAATTATCACCTTCCAGTATTTCAATTTCTTCAACATTCTCGTCATCACTTTGATAATGCTCATAATCATACATTGATATATCTTCATCTTCAAAATTGTGACGAACATTGGTATCATCTCCTCTCTTTCTTTTTCCAAAAATCATGATTTTAATCTTGACGAAGGATGATTCTTCTCAAAAGATGCTTTGTTTTTTTTAGAGAATTGAAGAAAAAAAAAAGCAGAAACGACAGTGAGTAGAGGAAGAGTACTCGGCAATTTTTGAGACTTTGAGTTGTTCACAAATTTTACGCACAAGGCTTCCGTAATATTGATTGGAGTCTAAAAGGAAATTATTGGGTGTGATACTCCCCCGAATCATTGACCATTGTTTGTTAAAAGGAAATGATTCAGTGTGTGTGAGTCTATGAACTTTAGTAATTTTAAAAATTTATAATATTAGGTAGCAATTTTAAATAGGATACATGTGCATATAATAACAATTGCTACACACACTATAACTACGTTGAGTTTACACAATATGAAAACCCATTATAATTTGTTATAGCGGTATCCCAATTTCCCAAAACCTCTGACGATTCGTTTTCCTATAAGCTATTGAAGAATCTGAATTTCCTTTTTTTTTTCTTTGAAACAATTTGAACCGTTGATCTCCCTTTTCAATCCAAATGAATACTTTTCTACACCCTTCGTTTTCCCGAAACTTCTCGTTGACAGAAGTCAGAATCCTTGAACAAATGAAACTTCTCGTTGACAGAAGCCAGAACCCTTGAATGCCGAATGAAACTTCTCGTTGACAGAAGTCAGAACCCTTGAATGCCGAGATTAGCGATGCCTCCGATTTACCGAGAACGACTGTCATCGATCGATTGAGGTTGCTGATGCTTTCGATCGATTGAGATCGACGATGCCGAGATTAGCGATGCCTCCGATTGGGATTGCACGATCTAGATCGCAATACGCTACCCTTGCAGCGATTTCTGGTAACCCTGTGTCCACCATATGATATCTCTTGGCACTCTACCATAGACTTTTTATAAGTCTATAAAAACCATATGAAGATCTATCTTCTTTTCTCTATATTTCTTTATTAATCTTCTTTGTAAGTGGATTGCTTCCATAGTTGATATACCCTATGACACTATTGTTGTTAGCCTAAGATGATTTTCAATCACTCTTTCCCATAGTTTCATCGTATAACTTATCAACGTAATACCAATAATACAACTTAATACCTCTATAGTTATTACAATTTTGAATCTCTTTTATTTTTATATACAGGTACTAGAATTCTCTCTCCATTCTTCGGGCATTTTCTTAGTTATTATAATTTTATTAAATAATTTTGTTAACCGAGATACTCCCACTTCAACTAAGCATTTCCACATTTCCACAGGGATTCCATTTGGTCCTAAAACTTTACCAGACTTCATTCTTTTCATTGCAGGTTTCACTTTTGTAATAGAATTTTTATTCTTTAGTTTCATCCGAGTTATCAAATTCATCTAGTTCAAATCTTTTCACGTTTTTCATATAATAATTTGTCAATTTAGATTTTTCATCTTTTCTTAATCTCCTCATCCTTCGCTAGCATCCTTGAATCCAAGCTTTTTATGCATTTTATTTGAGTAAGATCTCTTATTTTCCTTTCTCTCAATTTAACAAGTTAATAGATGTTCTTTGCTCCCCTTTTAGTATCTAATCTAGTATAAAAATCATCGTAGGCTTTCAATTTAGCATCTCTAACGATTCTCTTAATGTCCTTACAAGTTTGTTTGTAACTCCTAAAATTATTCTCATTTCTATCCTTTTGCCACCTTTTAACACATTCATTCTTTACTTTTGCTATGGCTTGGACCTTGTTATTCCATCATTAAGTTTCCTTAGTTATAGGGCATTTCGCTTTCAACTCTCAAAGAACTTCTTTGGATATCCTTTTAATATATTATTCCGTAACGTAGTATTAGCATCTTCTTCTAAATCCCACCTTACTTCATTACACATTTTGTCCTTAAAATCTTTAATTTCTCTCCTTTAAGGTTCCACCATCTAATTTGTGGGATTTTAATACCTTTTCTCGCTTTGTCTCCCCTTAATGTGAATATCTAGTACATTAGTCTATGTTGTAATGTTATGTTCTCTCTAGGAATGATCTTGCAATCTTTACAAATTAGGCGGTTTATGTTCCTACTAGGGAAATAATCTATTTGATTTTTATGAGACCCTTTCTTAAAAGATATTAAGTGTTTCTTCTCTCTTTTTAAAGGTGTTGGTTAATATAAGATCAACTACTACTGCAAAATCTAGGATCCCATTTCCGGCCTCATTTTTATCACAAAAACCAAATCCCCCATGAACCTTCTCGTATCCTTGTCTCTTGTTTCCTATGTGCCCATTGTAATCTCTATCTATAATTATCTTATCTTCTACTGGTATTTCTTGAACCATATCATCTATTTAATTCCAAAATTGTCCTTTAGTATGGTCATTCAACCCTACTTGAGGTGCATAGGCACTAATCACATTAACATTCTCTAATCACAAATTTAATTGGAATTATTCTATCTCCATTTCGCGTGACTGTAACTATATTATCTTGAAGGTGTTTAGCTACTATTAATCCTACGTCATTTCCCTGTCTCTCTTTCCTAGTATAATTGATTTTACACCATGTATTATCTGTTTCTTTTGATTTCTCTCCTACTCATTTAGTCTCTTGTAAGCACGCTATAATAATTTTTCTTCTAATTATACTATCAACTAATTATATTGTTTTACTTGTTAAAGTTCTTGTATTCCAATTTGCTAATCTAAGCTTATGGTCCCGAACTAACTTTTTTTATCCTCGCTCGTCCAGGGAAGCATAGGAACCCTTGTTCATTTTTCACCACATCGGGCGCCGGTGTGGTGCTCTTTGCCTATTTTTCGGAACGCCTGAAGGCAGGTGCAATGTGTCTCTTCAAGGGGACGCCATAGCATTGGCACGTAAATTCTTTGGATTCATGTTCATAGAGATTTGACGGATTTTTTGACGTGCTGGCTGTCAGCTACCCAACACACTACCTTTCTCCTTTTTCCGGGCTTGGCACCAGCTGTGTAACATATAATATTTTAAGCACTAAATAGGCGGAGTTAAATGTATATTATAAGACTTGAATCCAGAACCTCTAGGAATCAAAGTTATGATACCATGTTAATTCACCAATTGTCCCAAAAGCTGAAATTGTTTGGAAATGACCAAATAATGTACATCAAGCTATCCAACACATGCAAAAGAAGAAGCCAAGGCTTTTCGTGCCGAGGAAACTTGCAAGAGGGAAGATTTGAAGGGAGAATTTGAAAGATTGGCAAAGCTTGAAGAAATTAGCTGGAGACAAAAAACCTAGGGCTCTTTGGTTGAACACTAAGGGAAAAAATACACAATTCTTTCATTGGGTGATCAATGCTCATAGGCAAGCCTAGTGTTGTCAAATTGAGATATATAATGTGTTGTTTTGTTAATTTTATATAACGCATATCGTAAGATACGTTAAGTTAAATATATATCGATAAAATAATTATCTTAATATAAATTTTTTAAAATAAGGTATCTTAATACAAATCTATTGTATCCATCAACATTAAGATTTCAAAATACCAATTCTAAGTCTTCTGCCATATAAATAACGACATCCATCAACTTGTCAACCAAAATTCCTGTCTCTCTTTTCAACTTCTCTTCTGTCGAATGACTGATCAAAGGGGTAACAAATGTTGTTTAGATAGAACCCATTTACTTTATTTTCAAGTCTTGGCTTGTTCCATTGAGTTAAAACAAAAACAAGAAGAGGTGAATACGCGTGAATAGCCTCTGTGAAGAAGAGGAATAGCCGCATGAGGCAAATAAGTCATTGTAAACTCGATTGAGAGCTTCAAAACTACCAAAAGGCGAAGAAGAGGAACCGCTAAAGCCTTTGCGAAGTGCGAAAATGAATAATCGCAAGGGACAAAGAACAGTTGTAAGAGGGATTCAAAGTTGTTGATTGTGGTGTTGAGGGTGTTTAGCAGGTTGATTTGTAGAGTAGATCAAATAAGTTTGTTGTACAGTGGTTGATGTTGGCACTATGTGTGGTCACTTTTTGACAGTCTCATATCTTTTGTATTCCAATGACACTGGTGTTTGTGATGCCAAGTCTTGTCAATTAAAGGTATCTCCCATGCAGGATTACTTGTTGTGTGGCTGTATTGGGCTTTGGGGGTGAATTTGGCCAAGTTTGAGAGTATTCCAGCAGTGTTCTGAACCAGGAGAGCTTGGTAGGTATGCTGAGGTGGTAGTGTTAGGTCTACTAGTATTACCTACTTGGGCCTTCCTTTTGGGGCACCTTTCAAGCGGAGGGTCTTTTGGGATTTAATCCTGAAGAGACTCCATATGAGGTTGGCCTAATGGAAGTAGTGGTACCTCGTCGTGGTAGGCCCTTGGGAGTGCTCTTTCTAGTCTATTAACCTATTTTCTGTATGTTCACTCCATCTTGGGATTGGTTGCTAGGAAGTTGGAGAAGTTGCTAAGGTGTTATTGTGAGTGTGTGAGATTGTTTATTTTTGTTATTTTGTTATATTTAAGGGGTAGTTTAGTAATTATTACATAATTAAGGTTTTTAATCTTCCTTTATATATACAATGTATTTTATCATTAGTTGTAAGCCTTTGCTCAATATACAATAATAGTATTTTTTATTTTGTTTACTATTATGGTATCAGAGTAAGGTTGCAAACCCTAATCTGCCGATGACCTCTCTTCTCTCTGGCGCCGTCGACCTCCCTTCTCTCTTGCGCCGTCGACCTCCCTTCCCTCTTGCGCTGTCTTCTTCTTCTTGGCACCTCGAAAACCCTAGATCACAGTCGTCGTCGTCGTCCTCTTTTTCCCAAGAACCAGTCGCAGCAACAACCCTTGGCCTTTTCCCTCTCCCTTCGGCGCCGTGGACTTCACTTGCTACTTGCGATGCCGACCCTTGAACCTCAGATCTACTCTTCCTTGAATTGCAAAAACCCTAGCCGAAGTCTCATGCGACAACTACCAGCATTGACGACTTCGTCGGTTCCTTCTTCTCTTACCGTCACTGTCGACTTTAGAAACCCTAGATCTGCACAGCCATCCTTGCAGCCAACATCCAAAATCCTAGATCGGAAACCCTTTGGCCTCGAAAACCCTCAGCCGAAGCTCTTTGACTGTTGGCGACTTCGCTGGACCTACCCACCCGCACTGACGATTTAGCTGGACCTTTTTATCAACGCTGGCGACCTCGCCTGAATCTTTGAAGCTCTCTCTCTCTTCTACCTCGGTTCTCAAATCCTTCGATCTTCTTTGCGGGGATGCTTCTTAGCCTATTGTTGCAGATTTGGTGATTCCATTATTTGTAAATCTAATTTTCTTGCTTTACTCCCTACGACTGAAGATATTGCAAGCTATTAGCATCTCCTCAATGCAACCAATTACTCTTATTGATCTAGTAGTATGAAGAATTTTCTCCTTGGAAAAGGGAGATGGGGCTATGTAACCGGCTCAACTGTTCGACCTACAGGTCCAAAGGCTGAGGGGTGTGATGCATCGATTACAGTTTGGGACATGAAGAATGCACAGGTACTTACCTGGTTTCATAATTCTGTGGAACCAAGTATTGAAATGAATTTATCTAAGTATACCACTGCCAAGCATATGCGGGATTATCTTCAGAACACGTATCTCAGCTCTAACTTTGCCAAACAATATGAACTGGAGATGTCTATTCGAAGTACTAAGCAGAATGACAAATCAATCTAAGAATTTTATAATGAGATGACAACTTACTAGGATCAGTTGGCTCTTATGGAACCTTCTGATTTGCAACTGTTTAATAATTACCTCCAGTATTGTGAAAAGCAGCGACTCGTACAGTTTCTTATGGAACTTCGTGATCAATTTGAGCTACTTCGCGGTGCTTTCTTTCATCGCTCTCCATTGCCTTTTGTTGATAGGGCTATTCGCGAACTCATTGCAGAGTAGACATGGTTTAAAGTTGCTTAAATAGCTATTTCTTCTCCGTCAGTTGGTGCCATTTCTCGTCCTCCGCTGCTGCCCACTTCCTTTCCTCATTTGATTCAAGTCACGGGGAAACCGAAGTCCTGAGTTGCTATGGATAATGCAATTTTTGTCACTAAAAGGGCAATTAAAAGTCTGCTTGTCCTAAGTTAGCATCGAAGGGTCACTCTTCCTCATCATCCACCTCTCATACCTCTGCATCGGCTTATCGCTTTCCTGCTGCCCTTGTCACACGTGTATCACATGGCACCACATCTCTCCCATCCTAGTCGTTGTTAGATCAGTTTCAAGCTATGCTCGGTTCTTTTGGGATTTAGTCACATGCTTCCATGACTACTTCCCATTCAGGTTCGCATAATTCTTACTTCTCAAGTATTTCACCCTCAACATGGATCTTTGACTCTGCCTCTTCCCATCACATGACTTCTGATTGTTCTTTTCTTCGTAATTGTGTTTCTCGTTCTTCCCTTAATACTGTTCACACTGCAAATGGTACTCCTATGCAAGTTATCTCTATCGGTTTAGTTGTTCCATCCTCGTCATTTTCATTATCTATTCCTAATGTGTTTTATATACCGCAGTTGTCTATTAGTCTCTTGTCTATTAGTCAACTTTTTGGTTCTGGTTTTGATTTTTTTTCCTCCCACGGGTTGTGTTGTACAGAAACGAACATTCAAGAAGCAGATTGGGATCGGGCGTAGAGCTCGTGACCTATACATTCTGCAGAGTCTACATCTTCCGACGGCTTCCTCTGTTGCCATGCTGTCCTTTTTTTTAGACCAACATTCTTTCTCCTTTTTTATTTGGCATTTCAGTTTAGGACATTTATCTAGTGAATGTTTAAAACTTTTGGTTCAGTCTGGTAAATTAAGCAAAGTGTCAGTCTGGTAAATTAAGCAAAGTGTCAGTTAGTGATATTTCTGAGTGCAGTGGATGTAAACTTGCTAACATGTCAATTGTTCCTTTTAATAAAAGCACTTCTATTTCTACTTCTTTTTTTATGGTTCACACTGATGTGTGGGGTTCTTCACCTATTGCCACCAAGGGTGGCTCTCTCTATAATGTGTCCTTCATGGACGATTGTAGTAGGTTCTGTTGGTTCTATCATATGTCTCACAAATCTGATTTATTTCGTATTTACTGCACTCTTCACTTTATGGTTCAAATTCAATTTTTTACTACTATAAAAATTCTTTGTTCGGATTTGGGTGATGAGTACTTTTCGACTAAACTTACTGATTTCCTTACTTCTTTTGGTACCATTCATAAGTCCTCTTGTTCTGACACCCTGGCCTAGAATTATGGCGAAACAAAAACATCGACATATTCTCGATACAGCTCGGTCTCTCCTTATCTCTTCCTCTGTCGTCGCCATTTTCTGGGGTGAAGCCGTTTTTACAGCCATGTATCTTCTCAATTGTATGCCTTCTCTTCTCTCTGGTCTCTCTCCTTATGAGAAGCTTTTCAGTCAGCCTCCTAATTATTCTTTGCTTCGGATTTTTGGTTATGTCTGCTTTGTCTTTCTTCTAAAACGCAAGCAGATCAAACTCAGTGCTTGCTCTGCCCTATGTGTCTTATTAGGGTATGACCTTCAGCAGAAAGGGTATCAGTGTTATGACCTTGTTTTCAAACGCTTGTGTGTCTCGCGTCATGTCGTATTTGTCGAGCGTCTCTTCTATTTTAATCTTCCTCCCAAGCATGCCCTTGACTCCAACGACAGCTTGATCTTTCTGGATCACTTTCCTCTCGATGTGCCTTCTGATGAGTTCATCTCTAATCTTGTTGTTATTCAGCTACCTCCCTCATCTTGCCCCCCTCTGCCTTCCTCTTTTCCATTAGTCTACTCTTGCTGGATGGTTACCTCTTCTCCCTCGTTACCCGTCAGCTCTGATCCTACTCTTGCTCGTTTGGCGTCCAATCTTCCTGAACGACGCTATTCTTTGCGCACCCGTACACCACCGATAAAACTTGGTTTCTCGCATACATGTTTCTCTCCATCTTATCATGCTTTTTTAACGTCTATTCAGGCTTATTTTGAGCCTCAATCTTATAAGGAAGCATGTATTCATCCCAATTGGGTTAGTGCCATGTCTGAAGAATTGACTGCTCTTCATAAAACTGGTACTTGGGAGCTTGTTCTATTGCCTACAGGTAAAAATCTCATTGGGTGTAAGTGGGTGTGCAAAGTTAAAACTCACTTAGATAGCTCTTTAGAGCTTTACAAAGCTCGTTTGGTTGCCAAAGGCTTCTCTCAGGAATATGGTATGGATTATGAGAAGACCTTTGCTCTTGTGGCTAAAGTGACATTCGTTCGTACCCTTATTCCCGTCGCTGCAGTCCGTCACTAACCTCTATTTCAGCTGAGTGTCAAGAACGCATTTCTCAATGGCAATCTCAATGAAGAAGTTTATCTGCGACTCCCTCCAGGTCTATCTGATCCCTTAGGCTTGGTTTGTCGTCTTTATCGTGCCCTCTATGATCTCAAACGTTCTCCTCAGGCCTGTTATGGTTGTTTTCAGTATATTGTTTCCCAGATTGGTTTTCATCCCAGCGCATATGGCCCTGTTTATCCGTTATATCTTTGCTAGTATTGTGATCTCGCTCTTTTATGTGGGTGACATTATCATTACTAGTTCTGCCACTGCCACTATCTCTGACGTCAAACAACATCTCTTTTGGGAGTTTGAGATGAAAGACTTGGGATCTCTTCGATATTTTCTTGGTATTGAGGTGCTACCTCTCCAAAAGGCTATCATCTCTCTCAGACTTAGTATGCTCATGAGGTTGTTCATCATGCGCACCTCATCAATGATAAAATTGTTAATACTCTCATTGAACTGCATGCTAAGTTTACTTCCACTGATGGTATGCCACTCGATGACCTTTCACTTTATTGTGAGTTAGTTGGGTGCTTAGTTTATCTCACAATGACACGACCTTATATAACTTATGCTATTCATGTAGTCAATCAGTTTGTCTTGGCTCCACGCTCTACCCATTGGGCAGCTTTACTTCGTATCATTTGCTATGTTCAGCACACTATCTTTCAGAGTTTGTTATTATCATTCACCTCCTCGTTGACTCTTCAGGTATATGCATATGCTGATTGGGCTGGTGATGTCTCCGATTGGAAGTCTACTACTGGTTTTTTGTGTTTTTTTCCTTATTCTCTTATTTCTTGGAGGTGATTCTCTCATTTGTTGAAAAAGCAAGAAACAGTGTGTGATAGCACATTCCACTGCTTAGGCTGAATATCGGGTCATGTTCTATGCTACTGCTGAAATTGTCTGGCTTCGGTGACTTCTCTCTGATCTAGGCGTCCCCTCTACGTCTCCTACTTCTTTATACTGTGATAATAAGAGTGCCATCCAGATTGCTCATAATTCTGTGTTTCACGAGCATACAAAACATATTGAGATTGATTGCCACTTTGTTCGTCACCATTTTCAGTTGGGTGCTCTCTTTACCATTTGTTTCGTCCACTTTGCAACTTGGTGATTTCTTCACCAAGACTCACACTGCGGCTCGTTTTTGTTTTTTTGTTGGACAAACCTTCACTGCTATTTGAGCTCGCATCATGAGTTTGAGGAGGTGGTGAGAGTGTGTGAGATTGCCTATCTTTGTTATTTTGTTATAATTGAGGGGTAGTTTAGTAATTATCACATAATTAGGGTTTTTAGTCGTCCTTTATATGTACCATGTATTTTATCATTAGTTGTAAGCCTTTGCTCAATATGCAATAATAGTATTCTTTACTTTATTTGCTATCGGTTATTGTAGTTGGCAATTTTCGGTTCTTGCAAGACCGTTGAATCTGTACCCAGAGTCTTTTTATTTTGGGTTTGGGTGGTGTTTAGTTTCTTCGGCCAATTAACTTCAAGAAATCTTTGCTCCAGTGATCAAAGGTAAATGGTGTCCATTGCATTGCATTCTTGCTTGCCTGTGAGTTCACATAGGCACCTCTCTTTTATTAGAATTGTTTTTTGTGCCTTTCATAGACATGGGTAGAAGCTAGCGCTAGCAGGCACTACTAGCATGCTCAAGCGCTCTATTCATTATTCTTTTCCATCTTTTCTGAAGGCAAGTGCTCTCCGGGCGCATGGGGCGCTTGAGCGCTGCCCTTGCCTTGTCTTATTTGTTTTCCAGTAAAGGCGCTAGAGCGCTGGACCAAACCCTTTGTCCTTTTGTTTTCTAGTAAGTAGTGCTCGATTGATGCTAGTCAGTTGTTGTCTGCAAACTCTACAGATTTTCAATTGGTGTCTGCAGACTCTACACAGAACCTAGGCATATATACACCTTCTTTATTTCTTTTGCTTCGGTTTAGTGTGTTAGGTGAGCTTTTATTGAGGTAGCTAGGGTTCCTCTTTGGGATCAACTAGTCCATGCATTAACTCTATCTTTTGTAGCAATCTAAATGCATTTTTTCATTGTTTAGAGTGTAAACCTTCCTTCGATTGTGTAGTTCACCATCAACCCCTTCTCTCGTACACTCTTCCATACGTCCCTCATTCTCTTGTTCGGATCACTTTGAAACCGTTGTTCAATGAAATCGAGTCGATGAGGCTTGTGGAAGTTAATGAAGGAGGAGCTTTGGGAGCAGCACAAGATACTGAGTTAGGTTTACATTGGATAATGGTTGTAATTTCTATTCCCTGGGTTTCCACGTTAAATCTTGTGTTCTCAATCTATGGATGTTTTCAGCTTTTATCTTCAAGAATTTGTAAAATACTAATTTTATTTAAAACAAGGTTGGATTGACCTATTCACCCCTTCTAGGATCAAGCTTTGAGTTATAGGCTTTTTCATAAGGGATTTTTTTATTTTTTATGGGGAGGGTTTGGGGATAGCCCAAGTTCAGTTGGTGGGCTGGAAAACGATTTGCTCTCCTTGTGGAAGACGATTTGCTGTCCTTGTGGAAGGGGTCTTAGGATTAGGAGGTTGGTTACCTTCAACAGGTCTCTTTTGGGGAAGTGTCAGTGGAGATTCGCAATTGAGAGGGATAGTCATTGGAGGAAGGTTATTCTGTGTAATATAGTTCCGTTTGGGGCGATTGTGATAGTCCTCGAGTGATTTTCTCACGACAAAGATTTATAGAAAGATTTTCTCACGACAAAGATTTGCTCTATCATTCACGAATATTTGAACCATATCTTTTTTGAGGTAGAGAGAGTGACATGGGTCATATTTTGGGTTGATATGTGGTTTGTAAAGGATTTTGTACTTATCCTACTTATTGTGGGGGCTTTTTGTTATCTCTGTTTTGTATACGGGTGGCATTTCCTTTATATGCTTTTTTATAAAATCTTATTTATTTATCAATAAAAAAAATGTAGAGGAACGGCATCACTATTTCCTTGGGATGTTCCATCCACGTACGGGAACAATCCATGTTCCAGGTAACATAGCATTAAATGCATACAAATGGTTTACATGGTGACGTCTGTTGTCATACTGATGTTTTAATTTAGCCGAACTGGTATAAAGCCACTAGCATATCATCAAAACTACAAATATCTTCATTAAGACTGGACAGGGAATCTCTCTATTCTTTTTGCCCCGTATGGTATTGACCAGAGCTTGAGTTACTCAAGAATAAGCCAAGCTTAACTTAAGCCAAATGTGTGGTTTGAGTTTCAATATACAGCCTAGCTGGACCATGATCAAAATCAGTCAATCAAAGCTTGACCAGTTCAGTGTTACCGCATATAGAACTTCTAGTGTATGGTCTTCTGCAGAACTGGAAAGTATCACGAGGTCAACCTTTTTCCTCCAATGATTAAATCTTTGCGTTCTCATCCGTGTTTTGTCACTTCTTTTGGTGAGATTTTTTGTTAATGTAGTCTATTTATTTCTTTTATAAATCAAATGCATTTTTTCTCTTTCCAGTTATTGCTATCACAATCCACATTTGCACCTTGTGCTCTGTTTTGAGTGGTGGAGCACACTCAAATTATTGGTTCTCAGAACATGTAGCATGAATTGAGTTGTCCTCTTACTTTTCCCTGATATGATTTACTATGAAGTTTGAAACTAATGCTTTCTTGTATTTTGTAAAGCTAGGATACAAAATATCAGTATTTATGGAACTGCAAAGAGTACATAGAGAAGGTTGGTTAAAGCCCCACCTCCTCCATGGTTCTCTTGTTCTTTTTTCTTTTTTTTTTTTCTCTCTTCTGGTAATAGAATTGTAGTCCTTCTGCTGTTTGATCCCTTCGTAGGCATCTCGCATCATTCTTGCCACTGATGGGGATACACCTGGCCAAGCCTTAGCTGAAGAGCTTGCACGTCGCCTTGGAAGAGAAAGGTTCACATTCTTACGTCCTGATGTAATTGTTTCCCAACGTCTCTTTGAAAACAATTTTCATGCTAGTATGGTGTATGCATTTACTTCTGTTTCTGTGCGTTAGCAGATGCTGGCGCATCAGATGGCCAAAGAAGAATGATGTTGATCATTTTAAAGATGCAAATGAGGTTTGATATCAATATCTTCACACGTTTCCTTTTCCTTTTTTTTTTTTTTTTGCTTCTAAGAGAATCATATAAGTATAGAAATCTTATGGGAAGAAAACCAAATTGCTTGATGGTTGGACTTCCTCAACTCCATCATGCAGGTACCATCGAAGCTCCTCAACACCTTTGGGCTACAAAGCATATGGTGCAATAACTGTTCATTGAGTCTCTAGGTGCACCTAAAATATATACAATCCTACCTGCAACTGACAAAGCACAACTGCATGCAAACCACGCACATGAGAGGAAAACACCCCAAGACATACAGAGATAAACAGACGAGGAAAAATAGAAGAAATGAAACGATTAATTAATTTCCTTAAGAACTAATATCCTGTTGATGGATGCCACACGCATCAATTGGGTGGATGTTACGTGATTTTTCGTTTAACCTCTGAGAGTGACCATTCTATGTTACTGATCTGTAGACAAAATGTTTTCTATGTTTGTCTATTATCTAAGAGATTCTTATGCTGTCAGAAAAACATTTTTCAATAGATCAGCTGCTCTACGTGATTGCCCTCGATTTCTTTTGTCCAGAAAACATGAGCTTGATAGTTCTTGCTGGCAGTTCTTCCTATAAAGTTGTACAGAAGACCCTTGTTGTTGTTCACCTTCATTTGTTTAGATTTTTGCAGTGCTTATTGTTAACATTGTGATTTATTTGTTTAAGTTTTACTGATAGGTGCTCATGTATATGGGCGCTGATGTGCTAAAGGAGGTCGTCGAGAATGCCGAGTTATATCCTATAAAAGGATTGTTCAACTTTAGAGATTACTTCGATGAGATTAATGCTTATTATCATCGAACACTTGGTTATGAGTATGGTGCGTCAACTGGGTGGGGGGCTTTGGATGATCTATACAATGTAAGGACATTTTGCTTTATCTCTTGATTTTTTTTCCTTTTGTTTTTACCTACTAATAGTGTCCATTCCTTTCTTTCCATAAAGAGCTATGAAGTATCTCAGTGCTTTTGAGCGGTACGTGGAACAAAATAAATATCAGTGATAAATTCTACAAGTTTGCGAACCAAAATCATGCTTATTGTCAATTCTTTCGGCAAACAATTTAAATTTCATGTTTTTGTGTTTGTTAATATATTGCAGAGGGGGGTGGGGCAATAAGAGGTTTCTTCCTTTTAAATTCCAAGGTTAATGTGAGAGCTTAAACTTCTGGCGCAATGGGTGTTTATCATTGAATCACAATCTTGGTTCATGGATGTTCTAGGTTCAAGTCTTTCTTATCTTGTTGTTTCCATAATGTCTGTAATTGTGCATGTTGGCTATGTTGATCATGTACAGTCCATCTTTCCAAATAATATTATAATATGCTCAAACTACTGAATACTTGCCAATAATTAAGAATTTTAAGTTCGAAAAAATCATTGACTCTTGTACACATCTTGTTATCCCCATCATCAGCTCTACATTTGGAAAAATCATTGACTCTTGTACGCATCTTCAACGACTACCTTTCTCCATGTTTTTCTCCACGCCAACCAATATCACGATTTCTTTCTCTTGTTCTCATTTTGTTTTTGTCTCCACACTCATTAATATCTAGAGCATTCTCATCTTCCATCTGTCACTTTAACTATCTTCCCTCTCTAATTTGTCTCACATAGTAGATTAAAATCTAAAATATGATCATTTTTTGACAAGTCCACTTACCATTCAATTAGAGGTTTGATGGGATACACATATGTACTGGAGTCCATATAACAGTATTTCCTATAAACCAAAACCTAAACGACGCATACTTCCTAAATAGACTGAAACACACCAAAATATTCCAAAATAGAATAAATGGACCGAAACAATGAGTTATTTCGACAATCACTGGGAATATCTAGCAATGTTCATTTCTATTTGCTTCTTTCTGTTAAGAGAGATTTCATAACAGAAAAAAAAAATTCTTAAGCTGATCAGAAGATTCGAAAAATGAGGTAAGAGAAGAGAAGAGGAGAAGAGATAGCGAGAATAAGATAAAACAAGCATGATTAAATTACTGTTTTTTTGTTGCTCCAAATCACTCTTTATGTAGAAATTGTCATTGATGTTTTTGTTTTCTTATAACTCCCGCTACTAATTCAATGATTTTTTGCTTTTTTTTTTTTATGTTTGTTTCCTTTTAATCTATACATAATCTTGCCTAGCAATTATAAATTTAACATTATTTTTACTTTCTAAGTATTTTGTATTAATATTAATTCATTGTTAGCATAGTTTTCTATAGTCTAGTACTCTGCATGTTTGGATTGCCAGATTTGGGAGGATTCGGATAAGATTAAGAAACATGGGGGGGGGGCCCACAAGTTCGATTTTGTCTTATGGGATTAGTTATCCCATGTTTGTATTGTGAGATTGAGATTAATGCACCGTGTGGGATAGCACTTTTTAGATTTCTCTCGTTACAAGAAACCAAAAAAAGTTCAAATAAGACGGTAAGGCTTTTTTTTCATTTTTATTGAACTTTTTTCAAGTTTTTCCAAGACGGCTATACTTTTAGATTTGTTTTCTCATAATGACTCGAGAAAGCAAAAAAATTAGCCCAAAAAATAAAAAAAGTTCATAAAAAACGAACAAAAGGCACAATAAAAGCTATTAAAAAAGCTAAACCAAACAAAGCCAAATAATCCAACAAATACTTAATTAGTAATACCTCATTCATGGTATTCGTAATACCAGGCCTTCTTGGTATTATTATTACCAAGTTTTAGATTATTTTTCATTCTTATCTAACGGTAAAAAATAACTCTACCACTCTTATCTCATCTTTATCCCACTCTTTACCAAATATGATCTAAATTTCTCACTATATACATATTCCATTCCATAACCTCCTGGTATTAAAAAAAAAACATGTGAGACCCACAATATTACTTATCTCTTTTATCCTATCAAATTCCATCTAGCATACCAATCGAGCCCTTTAAGATTAATATCTAACCCTTAAACATGTTAAATTGTTGATTTATTAGCCTTAGAAACAAATAAAAGTATATTTTAGTTCATGCTTCCGAATGTTTCGATAAGTTCTCAATTTTTCTTGATTTCCATCTTGTTTCCAATTCATTTCCGAAGCATTTGTGTTTCCAAGCCGAGCAAAATAATGCACCAAAACGAAGTCGTTTTGGTCATTGGCTACAACCCATATGTAAAGCCATTTGTGAGGTCGTGACCAACACCTCTTTCTTTGCAAGCAAGAAGCCCCAACTGGGATCTCTACCTCTGAATCAGTGTCTCCTCCAGAGGTAAACCACACAAATTTCTGTACTTCCCAGGAGTACAGAAGGCTTAAGCCTTGAGGCTTTCCAGAAATTGTAATTTGGTCGTCTTGTTACTTAGTGCTCCCATTTCCTAATCACCTATCAAAGTAATTATATTGAAGTATCACTTAATAATATACTGATGAGGGAATTATCCTTTTGGGAGGAATCTTGCATAACTTGGCTTCATCACTAAATCTCATTGAGATGCAACTGACTAATTAGATACAAGATAACAAAGTCTATCTAGGCCTTGTTTGGTACTGCAGTGCATTTAGTTTAGAGTGATTTTATAGCTCTTGAAATGCTTTAGCATGTGTTTTGGCTGCATCTTTAAAGTACTTTGGGGGTGTGTAGCAAAACTATTGCTAGTAGTTTTTAGCTTCGTGGCATTCCTACTACTAATTTTAGCTATAAGCTATAATTTTTTTCCAAACACCAACAACTTCTGCTACAAGTTATAATTACTTTTTCTTTTATTTCAGTTACAAGCTACAATTTTGACCAAATACAAACAACTTCTGTTTACAAGCTACAATATATAAGTTATTAGTTTCAGTAATGCCAAACACCACCTTTGATGTTTGGAGGATTGTTGCCTATGAACATTTTTAAGCGAAATAGTAACTAAGGTGTTTTGGCAGAGCAGAGGATGCAAACGTTTCTTATCAAGGACAGTAACCAAGTAGCACTAATCCTCTTTAGAGCAATCTCTTTTCGACAAAACTATTAACTCAAACGCACTTCATTAGAAGTCACCGCACCACAAAACTGGGTCTTAATCATTTCTTCATCCTCCCAAGTAAATCTTGTGTTTTGCATTTCAATTGAGAATCTTTGGATCCTCTTATGCAAGAAATGAAGTTCATACTAAATTCTAACTAGAATCTCTAGTAGGAAGGTGATGTTATGTCATCAATGTAAAGTGACGGGGTTGGAGAGGGAATGCTATGGTTTTGCATGAATTGTGGGTGTTATTTTGAGAACTATATTTATGCAATTTAGATACTTTATTGTCTGTTTATTGTCTAGTTAAAGATATTACGTGAAAAAAGTTGGGAGATTTGGGGTGGTGATAGTGCGTCATCAATATTAGTTGATTCGGCTATGGATGGAATCCATGGATATTTTCATATGAATTGTTTGAAAATATGTATGTTCCAAATGGTAAACATAGAGGATAAAATATCTATATTGCAAATATATGTTAAGTCACCAAGTATCCCAAAAGCTTAAGCTGTTATAAAATGGGTCAAATAATACAAATCAAATTATCTAACACTTCCCCTCATGTGTGATCTTCTTTCACAGTTGAAGAGGCAAACAAACTGAACTGAACAGGTGCACCAACACACATAGTACACAATAACAAAGATAACAGAGAAATACATATTATAATATTTGAACCCAAAACCTCGTGAAACATGAGCTTTGATGCCATGTTAAGTTACCAATTGTCCCCAAACTTAAGTTGTCAGGAAATGGGTCCAACAATGTGTATCAAGCTATTTAACAAAGAACATAATATTATTGAGGATGTTGCTCGACCTTTATACTAAATGCGTCTTGTGACTTAATTTTGAGGTGATGAGATTTATTAATAGAGATGCTTGGTGCACAGTGACTAATTGTCACAACAACTAAGGTGATGGATGAGGTAAAGTTTAGGATCCAAATTTGGTTTTGGTGGATCACTTTGGTCTGCTAGAAAAATGAATTGTTCAAAAAACATGATGGATGGAAAGGAAATAATTGGACACATGAACTGAAGTAAAATTTTATGTATTTCTAAAGTAGGGTTTTTTTTTTTCTACTTTCTGTGAGGGTGGAAGACTACTTCCATAAGATGCCAAAATGTGAAAGCATGTACGCACGGAGTATACAAGGGTTAACAAATGAGATGTGCATATCCCCCCAAAAATCTATATAAAAGTCCAACCAAGGGGGATAATCCCCATGAAGCCAAAAGAGTAGTGTAGACAGAATCGCACCCTTAAGAAAAGTATGGAGCACTCCCCCTCAAAAGATCTCGGTTCCTCTCTCCAGATGCACAAAATAATACAGAGGGGCACCATGTATCAAGCCTTCGGCTTGTTCCTTGTAAGACATCCCATGTGCCAACACTAAAAAAGATCCTTCATCGATCATCTAGGCATAGCCCAAGTAACCCCAAAAGAAGATAGAGACAAGTCCCAAAACGGTGCTGCCTTACGGCAATGGAGCAATAAGTAGTTCACCAACTCTTCATCTCCATTGTACAAATAATACCAAGTCAACAAAAATTGTCCCATTTTCCTCAAGTTGTCAATAGTTACTAGTTAGGATAGCCTCTTTAGTAGCAGTACAAGCAGAGAATGCCACTTAATGAGAAACCTTGGCATACCACACCCCTTTCCAGGGGATGGTGGAGACCTCAAGGTTAACGAGATCCTTATAAAAGGATGCCACTGAAAGGAAACCATTAGAAGCAATAAGCCACACAATAGCATCCTCTACATTTGTCTGAATAGAATAAATGGAGAGCGACCCAAGTAACTCTACTTAAAATACACTAAACAAAACTTAATAAAATTATTTAAACAAAGCCCACCCCACTAATTTTAATTAATTGAACAAAATCCATTAAATTAAAGATGAGATGTAATCACAAAATTACTGAAAAATCTCTATCTCATTCTATCCTTTATAATTTCTCATATCTATATTTATTTATATATTTTCCTTTAGTTCTCAAATTTCTCTCTCTCTCTCTCTCTCTCTCTCACACACACACACACACACACACACACACACACACACACACAAGTAAGAAGGAACATTGTTGGTTACTTATAATAAGTATTGAAACAAGTGATTGTTTTGGTATGTTTCATATCATTTTGGTATGTTTCATAGTGTTTTGTAGTGTTTGAACCATTTTAATATGTTTTAGTGGAAACATTACAATTTTGGTATTACACTAATGTTTTGTTTTGGTTCTTGAAAATGAAAATGATGTTTCGATTGAAACGAAATGAAATTTTGTTCCTTGGTGAGTTCATTATTGTTGCTTTCTAAACAATAAAGAAAAGAAAAGAGCTACACATCAAGGTAATAATATTATTGGAGGCTAAATTTCAAATATAATTTGAGAAGAATGGCTTGTGCCATAAACAATGTTTAAAGTGGGACTCATATATTGTAAGAATTGAACAGCACGATCGAGTGAAATTAACAATGTGGACAGATTTCCCGATTGTAACTCTCAAATCATGAAGCACGCAACTTATTGGGATTGGTTGCAAGGATTCTCTACTTCTCGAGTCTACTTTTTGAAGTCATATGGTTGGTTACATCCATACTAATCACCTAATGCCTTACTTGGGGAGTAGTTTTAAATAGTGGTAGTGGTTGCAATGGTGGCAGTGACACGATATCAAGGCTGTTACGCTTGTAGGGTAACGATAACAATGACCAGAGTAGTGTTTTTGGGTTAAAAATTGTTAAGTCACCAATTGTTTCAAAAGCTTGAGCTGTTAAAAAATAGCCCAACAATGTATATCAAGCTATCCAACACTCCTCACGTGCGGTCCTGTCTCGCATGTGTTAAAATCTTGACAAAACCAAGCTTAAGTTTTCACATAAGGAGGTTGGTGGGTATGCAAAGCGACTCTTTTAGGTACAATGTAACTTGTCTCTGTGATCCATTCGAACTCTAACCCTGGATTTGCATTCTTTTCAACCATCTAAGTGTGGTTCATTCTTTCGTTCATCATTTTAGGACCCAATGATTTGCGAAAGCATGAACATTGAACAACTACCATCTTGAAGCCCTTTATTTCGAATGCCACCGGCCACCCTATGTTACGCAGACTTGCCATGTTTGGTGGAGTATTCGTGTCGGCGCGATACGAAACGACATGGGTATGAGTACATGATATGTGTCGGGTGCGGTTACTTTTTATCAGACACGGGTAAGATCTCAATCATGAGAGAATAGTGAAGAGTGAAGGCAATATATTAAAGATCGGATTTGGGGATGATAATTGTTAGTACAATAAAGTTATTAAAGATGGAAACGAATTGCCTGGGGTGAGAAATCAGTATATATAAACCAAAATACCTGAAGAAGCTGAGATTTTTTCTTGTGGATTGCTATTTGACTTATTTTTTTTTTTGCTGTATTGACACAACCATATGTAATTTTTGGATACTTTTTAGTCGAGTCCGCGTATCTTTAGTTTTAAAGTTTCATGCGTCCAATCCCTAGATAGACGCCTGCACCTGACACTCATAGCCAAGTTCGTGTAACAAAGAAGTGCCACCCGAACACTTCACATTCCAAGTTACACCACACATGACAACAATACCTTCATTATGCTAACCTTGCTCATGCCTTTTCACCACATTAAGGGTTACTTGTTGGCCCATGGCGCACTCGTGCGAGCATGCATGCTAATGTTCACCTTAGGACATTACCCGCTCTTTGTGTTGCACAAGAATGCTACCAGAGTAAGGCTACATGTTAACCTACAGCTCACAAGTAGCATTGCATGTGGTGTTTAACATGTAGCACGACTTCATGCATCATCCAATAGCTCACAAGTGCGGCGTTGACTATATGTCGCACGCCTTAGTTCAATAGATTTCCACAAGCATCTTCGACTCGCAAACCTCTAAGGAGTTTTAGAGCAATGTCTTTATTGGCGGTTGCGCGGCCTTCGAGTGAATTGATTTCTGCGGATTGCGACTGCACCTAGTGTTGGATCAAGGCTCTTAGTCGCTCAAGACGTCGATGCGCCACCAGGTTGACCTGCAACTGGTCCAATGCAATTTACGGGTGATAGTCGTTTGATCACCCGCTATGGAAACCAAAATGACGTCTGGTCCGCCCTCCTCTACTCCTATTTCGACTCTTATACTTGCTGCTCCCAGGCTTAGTATTTTTACCCAAGCATATCTTCTAAGGCCTCAAGACTCATTTTGATATGCGCATGTTGGAACCAATGAGTGATCTGAGAGGCCCGCAACTACCGATGAGTGATCAGAGTGACCTGCAACTTATCAGCATGGGGAGTTGCAATGGATGCTGAGATGAAGACTCTTCTGCGCCAAGGATCTTAGGGGTACCACAAATAGTTGGATCGTAAGACTTTCTCTCACATCCCACTTCCTTCTTAGGCCACTCTTTTTCCTACAAACCTCGTTCCCTCGGTTACCTTTTGATTTGTGTTCAGAGAAAGGTTTGGAACCCTCGATTTTAAGCTGAGGGCTAACACAGGCATTGTGGGGCCATGTTTCCCGAGAGCCGCCCTTCCCCCTTTTCCCTATAAAATTCATATAGCCTAGCGGTTTTCTAGTTATTCTACTTCTTAGAATTATAGGGTGACGAGCTGACCCATAAGAATGGCTCTTCATCTTCGAAGTATTTTTCTCTTCTAATATTTTTCAATTGCAGCTTCTCTCATGCCTTTTATTGAGCATAATGATGCGAATCGTGTCTGCCCAAGCTATCTTAATCTTAAAGTAAAGCTCTCTAGATTAGCTATAGGTAAAGTTCTCCCAGAGCCGGAGACACAGGTCGCTACTCCTTAGTTCAATAGATTTCCACAAGCATGGTTGAACCCATGTACGTACACGTAGCTCAACACACGAGGCCTTTGGTTGACCTCGAGTTGCCCACTTTGCTTAGAAGGTTCACCCAAGGGATTACACACGAGGCATAACACTGTGAGTGGGGCTCTCGGTCCCACATGGGGACCTCATATACCTCTCGATTGTGACTAGAGCTTGAAAGGCGTCTGATGATGGTATCTCTTTATGTTTTCAAATCATAGAGAACATAGGGTTCTCATATCACGGTCGGATTAAATCTTCTTTACCCCGTCTTGTTAACACCTCATTTTTTCCTTACCTGTTAGAGAGAGGAATCAGGCCTTTTCCATCTCTCGAAATAGCATTTTCTAGGGCATTGTTTTACCATGAAACCCTCGATCGTGGGCTGACAAATCTCTATTTTGCCTTTCGGTCACTGCAACTAAGGCAATCTCGATGAATGCCAATTTCAGTTTTTCCTACTTGATCAAAGGGGAATATAAGCAAGTTTAGTGGTTGAAACCTATGTAATCGATTGATAGGAACCTCGAAGGCCATCACGAGTTGTATTCTAACAAAAGGAATTTTCAAATCTGAAGCCTTCATCCAGAATACCCTAAAAATGCAGGCTAAAAATACAGGTTTGACATCAGCTTGCTTGATAATACAAACTAATTCAATATCATTAACTGATACCCATGGATTTTCACCTTTTACTTCATCATATTGAGCTCACATTTTGGCATCTGTTGTGCATTTTTCTATTTTCAGCTGCAACATAATTTCAACAATCCTTTTGGTCAGCTTTTCCCATAAATAAGGGAACGGAATTCCTTGATTGGGACCCATCAATACAATCACAATATCGAGTTTATTTGATGCCCCAACTAATGCCGCTTTCTTTTAAAAATGCGTTATTTATATACACTACCTAGGTTGAGTTGTCTGAGATCTAATACACCCAAGGTTCAAAATTTCATTTTGGTGGCTTGTTTCGTTCGGTTCGAAAATAGAAACTTGATGGAAACGGATAAAAAATTGAAAACATAAGGAATTGGAAACACGAATTAAAGTATATCATTTTTTTAAGGCTAACAAATCAATAATTTAACATGTTTAAGAGTTATACATGCATTCTAAACAGTTAAAAGAAAACAAAAAAAGAAATCAGTAATATTATATCGTTGCTACACAAAACCATGTAAGGATTAAAAGAAAACAAGTATAAAAGATTGAAAAACTATAGTAGTAGTGGTAGAATTTTTTAAGGAAACAAAAAATATTATCGACAATCTTTAGAAAAAGAATACTTTGTGGTAATAAAAAAAGAAAACGTAATTTAATCATGTTTGTTTATTATTTTCTCTTTTCTTCTCTTTTCTAATTTTTAGATTTTCCAATAAATTTAAGATTTTTGTGTTGTTCTTAAATGTCTCTCTTAATAAAAATAGGCAAACATAAACAAACATTGTTAGTTATTCCTAATAAGTGTCGAAACAATGTTTCGATCTGTTTTGGTTTGTTTCGGGCTGTTTTGGTGTGTTTTGGTCCGTTTGTGTGTGCTTCGGTGGAAACATTCAAAATTTGATATTTCACAAATGTTTCATTTCGATTTTAGGAAACATAAACGTTTTATCCGTTTCAATTGAAACGAAACAAAATTTTGTTCCTTGAGTATACCAAAAAATGATCTTTCAAAACCTAACTCTTCTGTTAAATGTGCTTTATTTGAGTTGGATGTGGAAGACATCTATTGTTCAAAAGGACTAGAGAATAATATTGTCCTTTAAGAATAATCAAAAAAGAAAAATGGTAAGTGTTCAATAAAAAAACCCAAAGCTAGTTGGTTCTCCCCAAAATGCGTTAAGACACATCAGTTGACTGGACATCTAGGGGTAGAGCACTAGAAACAATTCTCAGATATCTTTTTTCCTTTTGGAAGATACATGAGCGAAACAATCAACCTATTGTTTCTATCTACTATTATCTAAAAATAATCAAGTTATTAACGATTAGAAGCAACCAAGATTGAGTCAAAAAGGATAAACTGCCATTCAAAAATAGTGAACATGACAATTGGGGATGATTCGACCATATAGACTTCACGGTTGCAATCATT
Source organism: Heliamphora exappendiculata (assembly GCA_034768845.1). Lineage (NCBI taxonomy): Eukaryota > Viridiplantae > Streptophyta > Magnoliopsida > Ericales > Sarraceniaceae > Heliamphora > Heliamphora exappendiculata. The sequence continues at coordinate 13,693,384 of JAOTRH010000022.1, forward strand.
GTGTCGAACCACATAGGAAAGCACACTTTGAACTTTGAAACTACACCGAAATATTTCTAGAACTTGAAAATTAGATTATATTTTTCCTACAAATGGAGGACGTGACAACATCCTGCAACCATGGTTATCAAAATTCGATCCGGATCCTACAATCCTATGATCTATTTTGATAAAATTGATCCAGATCGTGCAGAGAATCCCTTGGAGCTAGAATCGTACGCTTTTTATAGTTGGATCTTAATGAATCGTGGAATCTCGATTCAGATCCCAATCTTATCGATCCAATTTTGAACTTTGTTTTGGTGCTCAAATGTTGTTATTTTTATGATTGTGGCTTGAGGCCTTATGTTTGTTATGATGGATTAGTGGGATTGTATCAAGCCAAAAAACGTGTGGAAAGTAGGAATCACCTTGTATGGGTTTGTCACTTTGTTTCTTCGGACTATCAATCCTTCATTTGTATAGCATGATTAGATTTGATAAGTCAATAGATTTCGGATTACTAGTACTAAATTCGTTGTATTAATAATACTATCCCTTGGTATTTATAAAATACATAACTCTTCTTATTATTTTTTTTCCAGTTCGAAGCGTTTTTGCTATTGCAAAGTGCAACTACAATTTCTTTTTTACTTTTATGATGCCTAAAACTCCTCTTTTTTTATTTTATTTTGTTTCAATTTTTGGTATCAATCTATTCTAAATTTAACTCTCTTCACATTTTTTTGGGTTTTCTTTTTTGTTCCACTATCATGTAATGAAAAATGCTCTATCCTATATCTCTTCTCTACTTTTTTTTTTTTCATATTGTGTAAAAGTTCTAATTCTAATAATTTTATAATATTACTGGGTTTATAATTCTTCATAAATTTTTACATATTTATATGTCCACTTCTAAGAAATTATACCCATATAGAAATTATTATATATGTATTTTAATTTTTTAGTAGAATCTTATGATTCTAGATCTGATACTACGATCCGATCCTGTAAACCCCTCCAACGATTCAACATAGGATCCCGATTTTGACAACCTTACCTGCAGCACAGAGTATCCTGACCAGCGTTGGCTGTTAAAAAAGAGGGGTCGCATGGAAATTTCCAATTCTGCCCCCACTCATCCATTCCTGTAAATGCCGTGCCATTTAATCATTTCAACACCCCCATCGTAGCCTCTGAGCTATGGCAGTGCGTTCTCTCTCATCCCTCCCAAAAATCTGCTATAACATTGGTCCTTGTTGGTAGATGACATACTGGTAAGAGTAATCCATCCAATATGGTTGTCTTAACAGGTACCATGTAATTATGCTTCTTGTTTTAAATTGTTAGATATTAGCATGACTTTTTCCTTGTTTAGGGCTTCGATGTAATATTGCTTCATATAGTTGTTGTTCTGATTACATCATAATGCATTATACATCATTGTACCTTTACTTTCTACTTTATTGTTAATATAGAGAATGTCTTGTAGTGCGCCTATCCTTTTGTATTAGCACTTCTTTTTCCCATCTATTGCTTCTAGTGGCTTCTATTGGTCATGTGGGTTCTTAGTTATGCAAACACAAAGTTATAAGATGATCAGAAATGAACTGTCATAGATTATAAATTGACCATCTTAATGTGTTACTTAACATTGTGTCTGGTCATGAATGATTCCTGTCAATCCTGTTGGCTTGTGACTGTCATAAAGGAATCAACCTGGTATAAGTGGGACATGTCTGGCATTGCACTCTTGCAATCATGTAAATATTTCCATTTCTTATCCTTTGTTTTGTGTGACCCACGTTTGCCCGTGCTGGTTCAAAGTTATATAAAACCAAAATAAAAGGATGTGCTATTAAAAAAAAAACACACTAGTGATAGCTGCACCATCTTCGTGTACAAGTTGATGAAGTAGATAGCTTTAAATGATTGATGTTATTCTCGGTAGGCTCGTATCAAACTAGTGATAGCTGCACCATCTTAGTGTACAAGTTGATGTAATATATAGCTTTAAATGATTGATGTCGATCTTGGTGGGCTCATATCTTAGTTTGATATTTGTTCTAGCATTGCATTCTATAAAAATTGTCCTTAATAATTGAAGACATTCTAAATTCATATTGTTAGTTCCTTTATTTTCTGTATTAAGGATATTTGTGTCATTATGTCGTTTGTTCATTTAATATAAATAGATGTAATGGAGAGAGGACTAATTCAGTTCCTATTTAGGATATTTGTGTCATTATGTCGTATGTTCATTTAATATAAATAGATGTAATGGAGAGAGGACTAATTCAGTTCCTAAAACCTTAATTTTCTCTTCTCACCTTCTCTCCTCTTTCTCGAAAATCTTAAAATTTTTTCCTTTACACTTTCACTTGATATAAGAGCAAAGATCTAATCCTAGAACTGCTCTTATTTGGAAACACACAACGAGGTAGAAACGGCGTGCTGACATCATCTTTCATACGATGACATTAGTGTGATGCTGCCGACTATACGAAGATGGATGGTTGGCAACTACATGGTTGGATTTGCCTACCTTTTTCGAGACCTTAGCTTCGATTTGAAGTCGCGAAGTCCCGAATTCTATATCTGAAGTTGATTTTTCTTGAAACCCTAACCCTTTGCATGTTTCGAAACCCTAGCCCTCATATCCTTGACTTTTTCGAAACCCTATCTGTCCCAATTTGACTCCATCAGTGCTGAGACACCATGTTTGGTTCGATTTGTGCTTAATTTGGTGGTATTCATCCAGATCGGTTGCTGTTTCAACACCTTCCTCAGTTGGCAACCCCTCTGGTTGCGATTTGTGCTTCGTGCGACCTTGGTTCGAGATTTCTGGTTCGCGCGGCCTTGGTTTGTGACCCCCAGTCCCTTTCTCGACCCTCTGCATCAGTCGTGCCTCAGTCGGTGAACCTTTTTTGTCTTGCTTCTGGTTTTATGGCAATCCCTTAGTTGGCGATCTGGCTTGCTTTTGGTTTCGTGGTAATCTTTGTTGACTTTGGTTCGCGATTGCCCTGGAGCTCCTTGCTGCGTGGTAATCTTTGTTGGCTCGCTTCTGGTTTCGTGCCTTCATGGTAATCTTTGCTTTGTGGTAATTTTTTTTTGATCTTCTGGTTAGTGGTTTGTAATCTCTGTGTTTGGGTTCGCGATCTCTGCTCTTCAAAAAGGCTACTGAAGGGTTGCAGTAGCCATGGCTGAGACAAAATGCTTTGATCTCAACGATGATGATTTACTTTGTTGTGTTACTTCTAAACGTTTGAATGGACTGAATTATTTGGCTTGAGCTCACGTGTTTAATGTCTTTCTAAAAGGGAAGAGGCAGGTGAGTTATATTACCGATCTTCCTCCAGCAACTGGTGATTTTAAACTTGTGGATTAGAAAAGTACAGATTTGGTCGTTATGAGTTGGTTATGGCATAGTTTGGAGTTCTATATTGCCATCACTGTCGAATTTTGTGATACATCCAAATAAATTTGGGATTCACTTGCTAACTCCTGCTTTACCCAGAGCAACGTTTCTCGATTATATGAAGTGTATGAACAAATTTTCAACACTAGGAAATCTGGTAAGCCTCTCGCTGAATATTATAGCAGTATGAAGAATTTGTGGGATCAACTGTTGCAACATTGCCCTCTCACTACAGATATAGTGCAACAACAATGCCATTGGGAGGATTTTATGGTGGCCTCCCTTCTGTCTTGTTTGGACTCTGACTTGCAGAGGTTCAAATATCAGATCCTTGCTAGTGAGACTTTACCTATTTGCTGCCAATGCATATTCTTGGCTCTTACGTTCGTCCTCGGGCCACTTGTCCACCATGCCGCGCCCTTCTCTTCTAGTTCAGATGCTTCCGCTTTAGTCTCCATTGGTCGTAGTCGTAGTAACAGTCAGGGTGGTCGCAGCGATCGGTTTTCTAATGGTGGCTCATGTGGTGGTGGTTGTTCCGATAATCGGGGTGATCGGAAGTGTGCTCATTGTGGTGGCACTAATCATACAGAATCATACTGTTGGAAGAAATATAGTAAGCCTAGTTCTGCTCATGTCATTGAAGGGATTCTCCACTATCCGCAACCTATCTCCTCCAGCAATCCGGATGCATCTTCATCTAATTCTCATAAAACTCTCACCACCCAGCTTAGTGAGTTGGTTAAGATTTTTTGCATTGCTTATCCTTTCACTTTTACTGCTATTTTAGCAAACTCAGGTACCATTGCATGTGCTGCTGTTTCTTTTCCCACCTAGGTTATAGATTCTGGTGCCACTTCTCATATATCCGGTAATTCCTCTTTATTTTCTAATATGACTCGCACTCACCATCATATTGTCTTTTAGCTGATGGCTCGTCTCGTCCAGTTAATGGGCAGGGTGTACTTCATCCCACTTCATCTCTGTCTTTATCTTCAAGCCTTTTTGTTCCCGATTTTCCTTTTAATTTGCTATCTGTTAGCCAATTCACTAAAATCTTGAATTGCTCTAACCTTTTCTCCTTCTTCTTATGTGTTTCAGGACCTCTAGACTCAGAAGATGATGAGTTTTGGGAATGAGAGAGATGGCCTATGCTACTTGGATACTCCACCACTATCTCGTTCTCTTCATTTGCATTAAGTGCTTCTGTCTCTCCACTTCAGTGGCATCTTTGCCTTGGTCATCCCTCACTAGACAAATTGAAGTTAGCTATTCTGTCTTTGTCTTTCGTAGAGTTTTTGGTTTTTTCATATTGTCAAAGAGTTGAATAATGGTTCTTTCGTGTTGTCTAGTTTAGAATGTGAAACTTGTTAGTTTGGCAAGCATCACCATAATTCTTATTTGTTATTCTTGTAAATGATTTTTCACGTATGATATGGTTTTTTCTGATAAAAAATAGATATGAGTTACCCTCCATTCTTACTAAGTTTTATAATAAAATTTTTACACAATTTGGTCGGCGTATTAAGGTTATTCGATCTGTTAATGCCTTAGAATACATACAGTTTGTTGCTGCTTCTTTTTGTGATAATCGTGGTATTATTTATCAAACTAGTTGTGCTCATACATCTCAACAGAATGGTGTTGCTGAATGTAAACATCGCCATTTACTAGATGTTGCCCGTACCTTGCTTTTCCACTTACATGCCACAAAATATTTTTGGGGTTACGCCGTTCTTACTGCCTATCATCTCATAAATCGTATGCCTTCCATTGTCATTCGTCAGAAGTCTCCTTTCTCTCTCCTATACCCTGCATCATCTCATTTTTCTGTTACTCGAGTCTTTGGATGTGTTGCCTTTGTTCACATTCTCAATCCTGGCCTTCACAATCTTTCACCTCGGGCTCGTAAATGTGTGTTTCTCGGTTACTCAAGGACTCAAAAGGGGTATAGGTGTTATCATCTGTTAAGAATAATGGAAAGCCGTACCCAAAAGGATAGGCGAGTACTCTTATTTATAATAAAGTTAGGCCACACCATTACATCCCTACACTCATATACATAGAATAAGAACAATATAATAATAATACTACTACGATGCATATATATGTAACACCCCCTCAGGTTGGAGTATATATATCTACCATGCCCATCTTGTTATGCAAATATGAGACACATGGCCCCGCCAGAAATTTAGTGAACATATCGGCCACTTGGTCTCCTGTAGGTATTGACCCAAAAGTCACAACACCTATCTGATATTCCGCACAGACAAAATGGCAGTCAATCTCAATGTGCTTTGTTCTCTCATGAAATACTGGGTTTGTGGCAATATAACTAGCCGAGGTATTATCATCCCAGAGTCTGGCAGATCCTCGAAGAGAAAAGTGTAATTCTGTCAAAATCTGCTGGAATCACATAATCTCAGCAGTCGCTAAAGCCATAGCTCGGTATTCGCCCTCAGCACTAGACCGGGAGACTACAGTTTTCTTTTTGCCCTTCCAGGAAACCAAATTCCCACCAACAAAGATTGAATAACCAGATGTGGATCTCCTGTCAAATGCACACTTAACCCAATCAGCATCATAGTACCCTTTTATTCCCATATAACCATGATTAGAAAACTGGATGCCCTTGCCTAGGTTTTTGAGAAAATACCGAAGGATGTGTAACACTGCTTGCCAATGGGGAACACGAGGATCAGACAAAAACTAGGCATTGGGAGATTGCTGAGGTATGTCGAAAGAATACAGTATGATCCTTTGCAAGATTGCTGAAGGCCAAACTCTTGTACTACAGAACTGAACCTGCCAAACTAGGCATTGGGAGACTGCTTCAGACCATATAAGGAGTGCTTTATTCGACATACATAGTTAGGAGACCCCCCCCTGAGCAACAAAGCAGGGTGGTTGCTCCATATAAACCTCTTCCTCCAAATCACCATGAAGGAAGGCATTTTTCCTATCGAATTGATATAAGGGCCACCGATGAGAAGTAGCTAGCGATAAGAATAGACGAATGGAGGTCATCTTGGCAACAGGCGAAAAGTTATCAAAGTAGTTAAGGCCATAAGTCTGAGCATAGTCCTTGGCCACTAAACGAGCCTTCAAATTCTCAAGGGAGCCATCAGAACGAAGTTTGACTGTATAGACCGACTTATAGCCGATCGTAGTCTTCCCCGGAGAAAGACTTACCAGGTCCCAAGTATTATTAGCCTCAAGTGCATTCATTTCCTCAATTATAGCCTTGCGACAACCTGGATGAAAAAGAGTATCGACAACAGAGCAAGGCAAAGTATGCTGATCAAGAGTATTAATACCCTGCTGGACACTAGCTGGTAAACCACGATAGAAGGTAGTATATAAGGGATGATCTTTACAACTACGATAAGATTTGCGTAAAGTAATAGGAGGGTCACTTATCTGATTAGAGATTTAATCTAGCTGAGGAGATACTGACTCGAGTAAAGGAGTGGTGGTGCAGCCTGGTGACATGGAGGAGTCGATGGATGATGAAAGAATAGGTGCCTCAGAGACAGTAGGCGGAGACTCCTTGGGAATATCAACCGGAGGACTAGTCATAGGAGAAAATGCCACTGCTAAATCAAAGGAGAACTGATACAGCAAAATCTGATCTAAACCATCATCAGCACTGGAGAAAGGTGGAGTTGTTGACCCATAGAATGAAGTGGATTCAGCAAACACCACATCTCGAGAAACAATAAAGCATTGCAAGTTAGGACTATAACATCTGTATCCTTTCTGGTTTTTAGGATATCCCATGAAGGCACACTTTAGTGCGCGAGCATCCAACTTTGTCATATTTGGCCTGGTATCTCTAACATAGCAGACACACCCAACGATATTGAGTGGTAAAGAAAAAGGAATCTGCTGAGGGAGTAAAACAGACAAGGGTGTAGCACCATGTAGAATAGAGGAAGGCAATCGATTAATAAGATAATTGGCGGTCATCACAGCTTCACCCCAGAAAACTTTGAGAACCTGCATCTGAAACATCAAGGCACGTGCAGTTTCCAGGAGATGCCTATTCTTTCTCTTAGCCACCCCATTCTGTTGAGGTGTCAGGGCATGATGTCTGGTGAATAATCCCATGTGTACGTAGGTAGGAACTCACCAAGCTACCAACATACTCACCTCTATTATCACTACGAAGGGTTTTCACAGTTGTTCCAATTTGAGTGTGGACTTCTTTATAAAAGGTAGTAAACACAGTAGGTAATTTTGACAGCTTTTTCATAAGATAAAGATAAGTAATGCGAGAATAGTCATTAACAAAAGTCATAAAATATCGAAAACCAAATAAAGATGTGTCAGGACACGGGCCTGATTGAACTAAAGAGAAAGAACTCATGGTTCTATTATTCTGTCTAGACACATACGGCACACGCAGGTGCTTATCAAATCTACACGACTTACATTCCAACTGTGTAATCTGACTTAAACTGGGACATAGTTTCTTTAAACTGGGCAAGGAGGGATGACCCAGCTGACAATGTATATCTAATATCTGAGACGATCTCCCAGAGCATGCAACATCCAATGTCTCATCCAGCACATACAGGTCACTTACCACCCGTCCTCTACTGATAGTATTCCTCGAAACTAGATCCTGACAAACACAATAATCAGAAAAGAAAGTGACGGAGCAGTTTAGATCCCTGGTAATACGACTCACAGATAGTAAGTTAAACGGATTAGTAGGAGTATGTAAAACATCAGAGAGAGTAATAGATGGAGATAGAGTAGCTACTCCCTGCCCTTTCACCTCTAAAGTGCCGCTATTAGCAACAATCACCCCACTGTGTTCAGAGGTCAACTGATAAGATGAAAAAGTACTTGTTGAGTGGGTTATATGGGTAGAAGCACCCGAATCTATCACCCATGATCTGGGGGTGGCCATACATGCAGCTGGATTACCTGCAGCTGTGGCGGATGGAGTATCGGCTTTTTTCCCATTCGTATTTGAATGAACTGATCATATTCTTCCTGCATCATATCTATAGTGAGCCTCTCAGCAGAAGGAGTATCATACTTGGCCACAGCATTGGCCACAGATGATGTAGGACGCTCATGTAACTTTTAACGCGAGCTCTGTTAGTGTCTGTGCTCTCCACAATAGTAGCAGGACCTGGTGTCATGTCCACCTCGACCTCTACCTCGTCCTCCATCACGGCCTCTACCCCCTCGACCTCCATCACTGGCCGCTATCACGACCTCCACTACGAAAACCACCTCTACTCCCACCACGAAAGGCCCCTAGGGCTGTTTGGTCACTCTGATCGGTAGGAGTACCACGAGATTCGTCTCGACTAATGGTTCGGCTCATCCGTCGGAGGACCTCAGATAAAGATGGAATGTCAGACCCAGTCAAAATCTGAGAGCGTGCTAAGTCAAGTAGTTGGTTTACCCCAGCGAGGAAGCAAACTACCAAAAACTGTATCCGCTGCTCGCGAAAAACCTCGTATTGATTGGTAAAAGGGACCAACCGATCATACTCATCTGCCAATACCTTGAACTCTGTGAGATAGTCGGTGAAAGAGCGATCTCCTTGTTGTATCCGAAAAATACTCCGCATCACATCATATAACCGGGACAAGTCATTAGTCGAGGCAAATGTCTCATCGAGTATGGCCCATTCCTCTTGAACAGTCATGGCATTAGCCACCAGAATCTCAACGGAGGACTCCATTGAATTCAACATATTACTCAGTAATCGGGCGTCATCTCGCTTCCATCGTTTATACTCATCTGATCCCTTCTTCGGAGGATCTTCAAACAAATGGTCTTTTTTTTTCACACCCTCAACTGTAAGTAATACTTTTTTCTTCTATAATACATATGTTTGTGGTCCAATCAATTTTGAATCCACCAATCGTGTGGATAACGAAAACACATCCGTGATTCCTTGTCTATCAGGTCTCACTGGAGAATCCTCAACTCTTGTGGAACTTTCCGTCGACATCACAATAACTCAATGGCAAACCTCAAGGAATCACGAGTAAACACACCAACAAGCAATAGGATGCGCCCACACCTTCAATCATTCATATATAAGGACCTCGATTCACACCGTCAACTCATCTCCATAAAATAAAAGAACACTGCGGTAGCCCTTAAACCCTCAAACCAGCAATTAGGGTTACCTTGGGGCTGTCAGAACAAGGAGAGGAAGAAACAAAGAATCGAATGGTGCTTACACTAGTGGGCTAACACAAAGGAAGGCACCAAGAAAAGCTAGGGTATCCAGATTGGCAGACGGCTGGGCTGAAGAAGAGAACAGAGGTTGTCGAATCTGGAAAGAGGGAGAACAGGGTCTGTCTGTGTGCGAAAAGGGGAAAGGAGGTGCTGTCGGCGCTAGAACGTGAGAGCAAAGGGGCTGTCGGCGTTGGAAGGAGGCTGAGCAAGGACAGTCGGCGCTGGAAGAAGGCTGAGCAAGGACAGTCAGCACTAGAAAGGGAGAGAAAAGGGCCTGTCGGGGCTCCCCAGGGTCTGTCGGTACTGGTTTTAGGGTTAGGGTTAGGTCAGCAGTGGGTTAGCTGAGATGGTGGCTGTCGGCACTGGTTTGGTGGTAGTTGGCACTGGTTTAGGGTTAGGGTTAGGTCGGTGATGGGTAAAAGGCGGAGATGGTTGGCTGTCGGCACTGGTTGTGGTGGGAACAGGATCTGTCAGCGCTTAGGGTTAGGTTTAGAGGTTGATGATGACTGGTGGCTGATGGCTGGTGACTGGTGGGATGGTTGGTTGCTGATGGCTGGTGGCTTGTGGCTGGAGAGAGGCTAGGGTTAGGGTTTTCTGGAGGCTAGAGCTTTACGGTGGCTCTGATACCTTGTTAAGAATAATGGAACGCCGTACTCAAAAGGATAGGCGAGTACTCTTAATTATAATAAAGTTAGGTCACACCATTATATCTCTATACTCACACACAGAATAAGAACTATATAATAATAATACTACTACGATGCTTATATATCTAATATCATCTTGAGTTTTGTCACTACTTTGTCAGTGCTGATGTTACCTTATTTGAGTTTATTTATTTTTTCTCTTATGGTCAAGAGTTATCCTTTGACCTTCTTTCTTGCAGTGAGGGGGAGTCTTTGACTTTACGTCTTTACCTCTTCCTATGCCGTTGCCCTCGTCTCGCCCCTTGCAGGTATATTAGCGCTCTCGCGATTAGCCCATTGTTTCTTTTGGCCCGACTCCAACATCTTCTCCGTTGGAGGCTCCTATTTTGCCCCTTCCTCTCGTGCTGATGACTTACTCATTGCATTACGCCAAGGTAAACGTACTTGTACTCAACACTCTATTGCTTAGTATGTTTGCTATACTTGTATCTCTTCTTGCTTTCTTTCCCTTGTTTCTGCCTTGTCTGCTATTTCTCTTCGCACCTCTTATAGGCGGGCTCTGTTTGCCTCTAGCTGGAAGCAAGTTATGGATGAGGAAATGAGTGCCCTTTCATTAGAATTGCACTTGGGAGCTTATTTCTGTTCCTTTCGGCAAACAAACTGTTGGCTGTCATTGGGTATATTCCATCAAATATCTTCCTGATAGATCTATTGAATGTCCTAAGGCTTGCCTTGTGGCTAAAGTCTACTCTCAGACTTATGGCGTTGATTATTTGGAGAGTTCCACCAGTGGCTCGCCTCAATTTTGTTCGCATTCTCCTCTCCGTTGCTGTTAGTCGTTCTTCTCTTTATATCAAATTGATATTAAGAATGCTTTTTTTCACGGTGATCTACAGGAAGAAGTTTATATGGCTTAACCACTTGGCTATGTTGTGCTTGGCAGTGAGAATCTTGTTCGTCGCTTATGCAAGGCTCTATATGGTTTTAAGCAATCTCGTCGTGTCTGGTTGATTGCTTTAGTTCTGTTGTCCTTGAGTATGGTTTTCGGTGTTCCTCATCTGATCACTCAGTATTTGTTCATCCTTCTTTGGCCGGTATTGTTGTGTTGATTGTTTATGTTGATGACATTATTATTTCTGGCAATGACTCGGCTGGTATTGCTGCTTTCAAATAGTATGTAGCTCAACAATTTTATACTAAAGACTTGGGCCTCCTTCGTTACTTTGTTGGAATTGAGATTGCTCGTTCCTCCCACGGCATTTCGTTATCTCAACGCAAGTATGTCCTTTGTTGGTGGCAATCTTGTCACCTGGCGAAGTAAAAAGTAGTATGTGGTAGCTCGATCGAGTGTTGAAGTTGAGTATCGTGCTATGGCTTATACTGTCTCCGAGCTATTGTGGGTAAGTGTTAGAATAGGAGAGAGAGAAAGAATACGGAAAAGTTTGTTCTCATTGTGAGACGTACATACGTATTTATTAAACAATGAGAGCATACAGCATATATTGTGGGTATCTCCACAGGATATTATTAATACTTAATATATTAATACTAAATATATTTAACACCTTCCTCAAGTTGGAGTATAGATATCAATTATGCTCAAGTTGTTACAAATGTAGTGAAGCCGGGGCCCGAGCAGCGCACAAAACCAAAATCAATAGTGACGTTCTTATACTTTTGGCGGAGGAAATGACAGTCGATCTCGATGTGTTTAGTCCGCTCATGAAACATTGGATTAGTAGCGATGTAGACAGCAGACTTATCGTTACACCACAACTTGGTAGGATCCATAGGCAGTTCGTCTAATTCAGTGAGAAGCTGTTGAACCCACATGACTTCGGATGTTACCAACGCCATAGACCTGTATTCCGTCTCAGCACTGGACCTCGACACCACATCTTGCTTCTTGCTTTTCCACGATACATGGTTCCCACCAACAAAGACAGAGAATCCTGATGTGGATCTCCTATCAATCAGGCATCTTGCCCAGTCTGCATCAGAATAGCCCTCGGTACGGAAATAACCCCGACCACAGAACTGTAGACTCTTCCCCCGGTTAGAATGGAGGTACCGGAGGATACGAACCACTGCATCCCAATGAGGAACACGGGGATCAGACATTAACTGACTTACAATGCTGACATGATAGGTAATATCTGGTTTGGTCATAGTGGCCAAATAATTAAGTTTCCCCACCATTCGGCGATACTTGTCAGGGTGAGGAAACACAGCACCGTCACCGGGAGAAGCTTCACATTCGAATCCATTGGGGACTCCACGCCTTTGGCATTCAGCAGGCCGGCATCACGCAAAATATTAATTACATATTTCCTCTGAGAAATAAAAATCCCATCCTTACTTCGGGCCACCTGGACCGTCAGAAAATACCGCAGGTGCCCAAGATTTTTAGTTTGAAATTGTGTCTGCAGAAAGGCCTTCAGGCTACTAATCCCAACACGGTCATTGCCAGTGATAATAATATCAACAACGTACACAACAAGAAGAATACAGTCTCAATCAATTCGACAAAAGAACATGGTATGATCTTTGCCTGACTGCCGCAGACCAAACTGCTGCACCACTGTGCTAAACCGCCCAAATCAGGCCCGAGGAGATTGTTTTAAACTATATAGAGAATGACGAAGGCGACACACCAGATCATACCCCCCCTGAGCAACAAAATCGGGAGATCGCTCCATATAGACTTCCTCCTGAAGATCGCCATGGAGAAATGCATTCTTGACATCCAACTAATAAAGCGGCTAATTCCGAGTGGTAGCGAGAGAAAGAAAAAGGCGAATGGAAGTCATATTGAAAACATGAGAGAACGCCTCAAAGTAGTCAAGACCATAAGTTTGGGCATAACCTTTTGCAACAAGGCGTGCTTTCAAACGAGCCAAAGAGCCATTAGGATTCACCTTCACAGTGCAAACCCATTTGCAGCCAATCGCCTGCTTCCCGGCAGGAAGAGAAACAAGATCCCAAGTGCCATTATTATCCAGGGCAGACATTTTATCCAACATAGCATAACGCCATCCAGGATGGGAGAGAGCATCTGAAACACTATTAGGAACAGTAATAGTATCAACTATAGAAATAAAAGCACGTAAAGAAGCTGACAAGCCCTTATAGGAGTCAACATACTGGGGGTGATCCCGATAAAGATGATAAGGGCGACGGGCAGCAACAGATGGCTCACTTACGCGCGGATCAACCAACGAAAGAACTGGCTTAGCAGAAGGCGAATCACGGGAGGCTGAAGCTGCAGGAGGTGATGCCGGGAGCGGTCCAGAAGGTGCGGCAGGAGTATCAGTTGTAATTCGAGAGACCAAGAAATCGGCAGATAAAGGGGAGGGAGGTGACTCACGACCCAGAGGTGGAACATGAGAAGAAGGAGAGTAGAACGAGGTCGACTCCAGAAATGTAACATCCCGAGACACAACAAACTAACAAAGTGCAGTACAGTAATACCGATACCTTTTCTGGTGTTGAGGGTAGCCAAGAAATACACATTTGAGGGCACGAGCATCAAGTTTAGTAACCTGTGGCCTAGTGTCACGCACATAGCATACGCAACCAAAGATTTTAAAAGGCAGGGAGTGCCCATGCAACAGAGGAGGTTATACAGACATCGGGGAAACACCACCCAAGATAGTAAATGGCATGCGATTAATAAGATAACAGGCCGTAAGAACAGGCTCACTCCAAAAATGATGAGGACATAGAAGAGCACGACTGTTTCCAAAATATGTCTATTTTTCTGCTCAGCCACCCCATTCTGTTCGAGAGTATCAGGACATGACGTCTGATGGGAAATACCATGACTCACTAGAAACTCCCTCACGGTAGTAGATACTTTCCCCCATTATCACTACGTAAGACCTTAACACAAGTATCAAATTAGGTTTGCACAGTCATATAAAATTGAGTAAACATAGAAAAAGCTTCAGATTTATTTTTCATTAAATAGATACTCTCCTCAATTATCACTACGTAAGACCCTAACACAGGTACCAAATTGGGTTTGCACAGTCATATAAAATTGAGTAAACACAGATAAAACTTAAGATTTATTTTTTATTAAATATAGAAATGTGGCACGAGAATAATCATCTACAAAGCTCACAAAATAGCAGAAACCAAATAAAGAGGTGATCGGACTAGGTCCCCAGACATCATAATGGACTAATTGAAAGGGAGCAGAAGCTCTTTTATTGATTCGAGACTGAAAAGGCACACGCAGGTGCTTGGCAAAACGACATGACTCGCACTCATGGCAGACACAAACTTTAAACTAGGGTACAAAATTTTAAGACTCGACAAACCAGGGTGCCCAAGATGACAATGAATATCAAGGGCAGAAAACAACAAGGCAGAATACGCCTGAGCAGGAGTAGCATCAAGCAGGTATAACCCCCTAGAGACCCGTTCTTTACTGATAATCCTCTTCGTCGTAAGATCCTGAAAAATACATGAGTCAGCGAAAAATGTTACAGTGCATCTCAAATCAGCAGTAATCTGACTAATGGATAATAGATTAAAGGGATTAGTAGGAGCATGCAAGACATTGTATAAAGAGAGGGCAAGAGTTGGTGTCGCAACGCCACAACCCTCAACAGCTAAGGATGATTCATTAGCCACCAAAACACCAGCATGACTAGGAGTCAGCTTATAATCTGATAGAATACCTGAGGATCCAGTGATGTGAGCAGAAGCGCCAGAATCAATAACCCAAGTGTGAAGGGTAGCCACACATGCAGTAGGATTACCTGTAAAGGTGGCCGCTAGTACCTCAGAAGAGCTCGTACTCTGTCCAATCTGACCATACATATATTGATCATATTCTGCAGTAGTCATCTCAACAACTCGCCTGGTCGAGGTGGGTGCCGCCTGCGGACTGGGCTGGATATAATCCTGCTGGCTTAAATCAGATGTGGCACTTGCCACCAGTGGGGGCTTCCCATGAAGCTTGTGATATTCGTTGCGAATCTCCCCGAATCTCGCAATAGTGGCACGTACAGGTCTCACGACCACCATCACGACCTCCTCTTCGACCAGACTTGCTACCACTATCACGATCGCGGCCTCGACCGCTGCGGCTACCATGGACACCCACTAAGGCAGACTGATCAGAGATCTCAACAAGAGATGCACCAGTATCACGAGACTCATCCTGACAGGACGCCCGACTCACACGTCGGAATGTCTCGAAGAGAGTGGGAATATATGCTCCAGCAAGGATTTGAGAACGCGCTGAGTCAAACTCGAAGTCCAAACTGACCAAGAAGCACACCACCAAAAGCTGCTACCTCTGCTGCTGAAACTGAGAGAGCTGATTCGTGAACGGAAGAAGACGATCAAACTCGTCAGCCAAAATCTTAAATTGCATAAAGTGATCCTGAAGAGGCTTCCCGGACTGCTGAGGCTGAAAGAAGCCTTTCATGACATCATATATGCGGGAGAGATCATTAGTGGAGGAATAGATTGATTCCAACGAGGACCAGATCTCTCGCACAGTATCAGTATTAGCCACCAAAGCCTGAACGGAAGGATCCATCGAGTTGAGCAACTGACTGAATATCCAGGCATCATCCTGGGTTCAAGTCCGAAAGGTCACTGAAGTTTGTGCTGGAGGGTCATCAAACAGGTGGAAATCGAGCTTCATGCCTTGAAGCGACTTAATAACACTTTTCTTCTATAAAGCATAGCCATTGGCACCATCAAGTTCCCGATTAACCAACTGTGTGGATGAGGAGAACACCTCCGTGGTACACTGTCGTCCACCTTCAACCTGGGATTCGCGGGTCACGGAATCCTCTGACATCCTTGTTCACCAACAAGAGAACCAAAAATACCATGAAATACACGTTTCAATCCACACGGAGGTACGAGGAAGCACCACACCAGACCTTCATAGCATCAGTGAACCAGCAGACATCATTGTGAGGGAAAGAGAACCTGGCCGTACTGGTTAGAGATTTGTCGAAGGGCTAAGAGTGAGCGGCAAGGCTCGGAAGGAGCCTACAGAGGTCGGCAAGGGCCTAGAGTGGGTCACCCTTGATCGCCGAAGCTCCTAGGATGGTTAATGGGGGTTGACGTCAGCCTTGGAGGGACTGTCGAGGGTTGGCGACCTCCCTAGGCGCACCGATTGTGGACGATGGCACCCCTGGAGGGGCTAACGACGATTGGCGAAACCTCTGGAAGGATTGACGATGGTCGGCGAAGCTTGCTAGAGACCCGACGATGGTCGGCGCAGTCTCCCGGAGAGCCAACGGTGGTCGGCGAGGCCTCCGGGGTTGCCGACGGGGTCGGCGAGGTGGTTTAACAGTCGGGTTCTGGTGGTTGGCGGCTAGGGTTAGGATTTGTTACTGGTGGCAGTTAGGGTTTCCTGGTGGCTAGGGTTTCATGGCTTAGATACCATGTTAGAATAGGAGAGAGAAAGAAAGAATACGAAAAAACGTGTTCTCATTGTTAGACGTACACACTTATTTATTAAGCAATGAGTGCATACAGCAGATACTGTGGGTATCCCCACAGGATATTATTAATACTAAATATATTTAGCAGTAAGCTCTCTCTTGCTTGATTTTGAGCTTACTCCTCTGCCCAAATGCAAATGTTTTGTAATAACTAGCCCGAGATTTTTATTACCAATAATCCAGCCGTTCATGAGAGGATTAAACATATTGAGATTGATTGTCATTTCATCTGGGACTTGTTGCTGTAAAAACGGATTATCTCTCCCTACATTCGTTCGAGCGATTAGATTGGTGATATCTTCATCAAACTCTTGGCTCGTTCGTATTATTTTCAATTGTCTTTCATGCTAAGCATATTTGACCTATATCTTCCAGCTTGAGGGGGAGTGTTAGAGTCTTTATTTTCTGTATTAAGGGTATTTGTATCATTGTGTCGTATGTTTATTTAATATAAGTAGATGCAATGGAGAGGGGACTAATTAAGTTTTCAAAATCCTAATTTTCTCTTTTCACCTTCTCTCCTCTTTTTCCATAACCCTAAAATTTTTTTCTTTACACTTTCACTCATATAAAGCAACGTTTATGTTTTGTTTTAAAAACTGTGTAAATTACTCATACTCCCCATCAACTATTAGCCAGCATTGCTTAAATCCCCTCAACTAAAAAAGCGTACAAATAAATCGCTCCACTATTCAAAATTAAAGTCACGTCGACTCCATATCAGGGAAATGATAAATAGACCATAGTAACCCTTGATTTTCAGCCTAACCTCAATTCTACAAATCCATTTATGCAGCCTCTACCATCACTCTCCCATTTTCTCCCTTTGTCCTCAGTTAGAATGTAAAGAAATTAATCTTTAGGGTTTTAGAGAAAGAGAAAAGAAGACAAGGAGAAGAAATTAGGGTATTAGGAACATTAAACAGCCCTCTCTCTCTGATATCTATTTATATTAAATGAATACATGACATAATGACAAAAATACCCTTAATACATAAAGAAATACTCTTAATACTCCCCCTCAAGCTGGAGCATATGGGTCAAATATGCCTAGCTTAGAAGACAAATGAAAAACAGACGAACAAGGCAAGGGTTTGGTAAAGATATCACCAATTTGATCTCCCGAACGAATGTAGGGTGTGAGAATCCGTTTTTGTAGCATTAAGTATTGGATGAAGTGACAATCAACCTCAATATGTTTGGTTCGCTCATGGAAGACTGGATTATTGACAATAAAAATTGCAGCATAGTTATCACAATACATTTGCATTGGGGCAGGAGGAGTAAGCCGAAAATCAAGCAGAAGAGAGTAGACCCACATCTCAGATGCAGTATGGGTCATAGCACCATACTCAGTCTCAGCACTTGACCGAGCAACCTTAGACTACTTTTTACTCCATGTGACAAGATCCTTACCAACGAAAGTACAGCAGCCCGATGTCGACTGCGGATCAGAACGATTACCCGCCTAATCAGCGTCACTAAAGCCATCAACAGACGAGATTGCCGTAGGCCGATACGATAAGCCATGACCAGGATCACTCTTCAAATACTGCAAGATATGACAAACATCATCAAAATGGGGCTGGCGAGGAGAATGCATAAATTGACTAACCACTCTAATGGCATACGTAATGTCGGGACGAGTTATCGTGAGATAAATGAGTTTATCAACCAAGTGATGATAGTGACCAATAGCAAAAAAGAGAGCGTCAGACTCAGCATCAAACTTGACGGTGGAATCTATAGGAGTATCAACTGGACGAGTACCAAGGAAACTAGTTTCAGAAAAAAGGTCAAGAACATACTTGTGTTGGGATGAAGGGATGCCGCGAGAGGAACGAGCAATCTCAATCTCAAGTATGTAACGAAGTAAGCCCAAGTCCTTGGTATAAAATTATTGAGCCAAATATTGTTTCAATGCAGCAACATCGGCCGAGTCATCACCAGAAATAATAATATTATTAACATAAACGATCAACACAATAATACCAGTCGAAGAATGGCGAACAAAGACTGAGTGAGCTAATGAGGAACGCCGAAAACCATACTCAAGGATAACAGAATTGAAGGGATCAAATTAGGCACGAGGAGATTTCTTTAGACCATAGAGAGTCTTGCGCAAGCGGCAAACAAGATTGGTATAATATTCATCTAAAGGCTTACTAGACTACTTAGTGTTGAAAATCTGCTCATAAAGCTCATATACTCGAGAAACATTACTTTGGGTAGAAAATGAGTCCGTAAGAGTATCCCAAATTTTTTTTGATGTATCACAAAACTTGATAGTAGTGGAAATATGGAGCTCCAAACTATGCCACAACCAACCCATAACCACTGAGTTAGTACTTTCCCAATCCACAAGTTTAGGATCACCGATTGTAGGTGAAAGATCGGTAATATAGCTCAACCGTCTCTTCCCTTGAAGAAAAACTTTAAATGCATGTGTCCAAGCCAAATAATTCAGTTCATTCAAACGCTTAGAGGTAACAGAGTAGGGCAAATCATCATCTTTGTGGTCAAAGGATTTGGTCTCAGCCATGGTAAAGAACAACTAACAAATATGAAGCCAAATAGAAAGTCAAAGAATAATGAGAAGACCAATAGCAAACCAAGGGTTTCGAAGCAAGTAAAGTGTCGAAGCAAGCCAAGCTGTGAAGCAAGCCAAGCCACGAAGCAAGTGAAGACAAAAAGAAGATGAAGAACAACGCGTCGGTTTTGAAGGTAACCAAGTGTTGAAGCAAGCCAAGCCACAAAGCAAGCGAAGAAGAACAACTTGATGGCCCCTAGGGTTTTGAAGCAAGCAAAGTTTCGAAGTCGCGATCTGTGATTCGAAGCTCAATCGTGACGAAGCACAAATTCTAGAGCTTTGAACAGATCAGATGCGAGGATGAAGCACAAATTGCAAAGAAGAATCGCAAAGAACAGTCGTGCTAAGAATAGTCGCCGACTCCTCTTTTTTGATAAATCGACAAATCAAACAGCCTCAAACCACCAAATTGACCCCTATTATGATCCCTACCAATATTTTCAGCACTTATATAAGAGATTTGGACCATCAAAAACCAGTAACGGCGTAATTTACAGATTTGAGATTTAGGGTTCCGACGGAGGACGAACTTTGATGAGATGATTCAGGAGATCGAAGAACACGTCAAATAACACCAAAAAAATCTGTAAAAATCTCCATAATTACCAGAAGCATGGGACGAAGCCCTCCATGTATTCACCGACCATTAGTGTCCGTACAAGCGGCGGCGTCGCGTTGACATTATTGTATGGAAGATGACTTCACAATGCCGTGTCTATCTCTTGATACATTTCTGAATGATACAACAGTTATAGGGTTGGATCGTTGCTTTGATACCAAGTTAGAATGTAAAAAAGTTCATCTTTAGGGTTTTAGAGAAAAAGAAGAGAAGACAAGGAGAATAAATTAAGGTATTAGGAACATTATACAGCCTCCTCTCCGTGACATTTATTTATATTAAATGAATATATGACACAATGACAAAAATACCTTTAATACATAAAGAAATACTCTAATATCCTCAATCTCCACCACCACCAAATTACCATGCTTTCACCCAAAGCATACCCATGTCGAACATAAATTTGCCATGCTATCTCTTACATCTCTTTTGTTTCCTCTCTCAAAAACACTTGTGGCTTTGTCAATTCCGAACAACCAAGAATCATGTAATCACTCGTACCCACACGCGTGCACTCTCTCTCTCTCTCACACACACACACATTTATGTATGTATGTATGTATGTATCTACCCCATAATACCAAACACCAACCCATACACCCAAATCACATAACATTCTGCACCTCAATTCTTAATTTACATGTATGTGCCCCACACCCACAAAAAAAAATAAAAATAAAAGAGAAAGAACAACCACACACTGCCCAACCCATTCAACTCTTTACTGTAATCCATCTTCTGGTTTGTATTAAATAGTAGAGAAGCAGAAGTGAAAAAATATAGTAGAAAATAGGAATAAAGAAAAGTGCTAGGAACATACCTCACTGGAAACAATTGAAAGTTCTTCAGAAAATTGTAAGAGGCCTGCCAAGACCACTGCCTTCTCTCTTCCATGATGCTCTCCCTCTCTCACATAGTGCTACCACCACTTACTGCTGCAACTTTCTTTTCTGTCTCAACCTCACGGCTCTCTCCTTCCGGTCACTCCTTAAACTCTATCCTGAGATACTCTCACCCTCTGTCCCAATTTTCCAATTACAGTTAACCCAAGTCCTCGCCCCCACTATTCTCTTAATCCTCACTATTCTCTTAATATCTCATACTCAATTTCGGGGGCTCTCATGAACGTAGATACGAGGAATGAAGAAGGGATGTAGGAGATCATAATATTAGGAGGAATTGAGTGGTTTTAGCTGGTGTGTATAAAAATTATATTTGTCTTATTAAAGGAGTAAGAAAAAAAATATGGAAGGGTATTTTAATCATAATATAGGTCCATTTAAGTTATTTGACCACTTAAATTTGGGGAAGTACCTAAGGTAGGTATTTATTGAAACATGAACTTCAGTTGTAAATTTAGTTGTGTATTGTATTTGAGTTGCAACGTGGTTCAAGGAATTATTATATTGAGACCTGAACTTCAGTTGCAATATGGTTCAAGGAATTATTATATTGTTTCCTGACAATGTATCTGTGGTTTCTTCCCCAATTTGGAGACATAATTTTTATTGGTTCTCTTGGATTTCTTACCATCTTCTGATTGACAAGGTAAAGTCATCTGGGATTGCAATATATGGTCCATGCGGATGTTGTATCTTCTGTTTGCGTATTATATTATTTCATAAGAACTTTTGATGTATTCTGCGTACTTTTTCATTAATTCAGAATAGGGGACACATGTTGGTACCGGTACGGGACTGTTGGAGAGATACGAAGATACAAACAATTCTAATTCTTGCACTTTCTTTTTTGATCAGGTTGTGCCAGGAGAGTTGACTATAGTGACAGGAGTTCCCAATTCTGGCAAGAGCGAATGGATTGATGCTCTTATATGCAATCTTAATAGAAGTGTTAATTGGAAATTTGCACTCTGCTCTATGGAAAATAAGGTGAGTTGATTCTGCCATCCAAGTATGTAATTATATAGGTCTAGATGATTCTAAAAAGTGTAAGTTCCCAACAAAATAAGGTGTAAAAGTTTAGTTAGCCCGTAGTAATACTTATTATATTATCAATCATCTATAATTCTCTAAAAGAAATGTAGAAAAATATGAATTTTTGTGAATTATCTTCAATAAAACTTGTTTAGATATATTGTATAATGTTTTGGTGTGTTTCGAAGGAAACACTAGAATTTCATTATTCTACTATTGTTTTGTTTCGGTTGCTTAGGAAACCGAAACCTTTTTGCTATTTCGATGGAAACAAATGGAAATTTTGTTCCTTGGAAGTATGTGATACAAAAGAGATGATGTGAAAGAGAGATGAGGAGAAATCTATTATTGCAATGAACAAAAAACTTACCTACTAAAGATGCGTTACATGATATAAATAGAGTAAAACCCTAAAAAATTCTAATTAATCATAAAGACTAAATTACGCACAAAATAACTTAAATACTCTCACAATCTCGTCAAACTCATGATGCGAGCCCAGAGTGTAGCGATAGTTTGTCAAGAAATGGAAATGAGCAGAAGTGTGAGTCTTGGTGAAGAAATTGACACGCTGTAAGGAAGTGAAACAAATGGTAGATCAATGGTTCCCAACTAAAAGTGATGGCTAATAAAGTAACAATTAATTTCGATATGCTTCGTACGTACATGGAATACAAAATTGTGAGCGATTAGGAGAGCACTCTTATTATCACAATAAAGAGAAATAAGATAAGTAAAAGAAACACACAAAAAAGGCTACACGATGATAGACCCCAAAAAAACAGATGCTTCATTTTCAATGTCGCTAATATCCGAGTATCTTTCAACCTATTGCTGGGAAGGATGTGGCTCCACGATAACGCAAGCATTAGCTATTCCCGGAGTGCGCTTCAAAGCCGAAGGGTCAGGGAAGGTTAGGATCTTTGCAATCCCAAACGCCCTGAAACAGGCTTTACTGCGACCAGCGCATGATTGGTGTATGTGGGTGTTGCGTACCATTCCTAATGATGGAATGGAACATTTGACCAGTTACGACCACTGCGTCTTATCGAGAAGTGTCAAAAGTTGAGGTCGTATGATCTCTCTTCGGCAACTGATCGCTTTCCTTTGTTAGTTCAAAGGAACTTAGAGATAGCAACATGATTAGAACCAGTAATGATCATGTCATCCACATAAAAGAGCGAAAGGACTATTCTAGTAGTTGTGTGGTGAAAAAGAGCAAAATCATGAGTACTAGCATTAAAGTCAATTAGTGTAATAATAGATTGGAAATGGTAAATACTAAGTATAAGGATATTGCTTCAAACCGTAAAGTGTACAACGTAGATGAGACACAAAGCCAGTCGGATGAGATAAACCGGGAGGGGGATACATATAAACTTCTTCATTGAGATAGCTGTTGAAAAATGCATTCTTGGCATCTAGTTTGAAAACGGGTAATTAACGAACTACAGTGATAAAAATCAGACTACGAACTGTGTTCATCTTATCTACATGAGCAGATGTCACCTCAAAATCAATTTTATACTTTTGAGAGAAACCCTTTGCAACAAGCTATGCCTTATAGCACTCCAAAGAGCCATTAGGATGCGTTTTGATTTTGCAAACCCACGCACATCCAATGAGATTTTTACCTACATGCAATGGAATCAACTCCCAAGTTCAAGTTTTTTAAAGAGCAGTTATTTTGTCGTGCATTGCATTACCCTAATAAGGATGAGTGCATGGCTGTTTGTAAGATCGGGACTCAAAATGAGCATGAATAAAAGACAAAAAGCACGATAAGAAGAAAAAAACATATATTAGGAAAAAGCAAGCCTTATGGGCAGAGTACAAGCACACAAGGGATAGTGGCATTTCTGAGGGTTAGGATCCACTGAAGCAGAGGGAGTAGAGTTGGAGATGGTTGATAAAGGCTAAGAAGGTGCAACATGCCCATGAGGATAAATTCACGATATCGAAGAAATATCGGAGGAACGAGATATGTGGTAAAGATTAGTGACATTAAGAGTAGACATAAACTCCTAACAAGACACATCACCAGGAAAAGGTTTAATATGAACTAGATCTTCTTTGGAGATGAGCATGTATTGGAGGAAGAGTAAATATGAAATACGCTCAAAGAACACAAGATAACAGGAGACTGTAATCATTTAGAAACTAGATCATATCACCTATAATGTGGGGACCTCTCTATCTAATAGCTTAAGCTTTTAGGTTGGATAGAAGTTTGTAGTTTGTACATGGTATCAGAGTGGGGCTCATTCTACCCACTTAATTTTTTTTAAAAAAAAGTAAAAAAAGCCTACACGCCACGATGGCAGGCCCAAGAAAAAGGTTGCACGAAAATAGGCTCTAAAACAAGAGGCTACATGACAAATCTCAAAAGCTGTTGCATGTGAGAGGGGTGTTAGAGAACCAATTTCACATTGCTGGGGTATGGGATGGGTGATCACTTACTGTAATGTGGGGACATCTCCACCTAAGAGCTTAAGTTTTGGGTTAGATACAAAGTTTTAACATACCTCATAATTTCCTTGCATGGCTTAATATTACAAGTTACAAGTTAGGATACTTGACAAGTTTGAGACATATATATATGTATATATCTGTGTGCGTGCATATATGTATGCATATATATTTTCATGTGACTATTAGGAAACTATTACTCTTCTAGCATATAAAGAAAACTACATATGTTAATAAAATATCTATATGCGCATATAAACTTATCTACACGTTCTTTACAAATCATTATCTTTGTTTTGGCTTTAGCTAACTTAAAGGTCTTGGATTTTCTTGGGTTGTGTGTGTGGCAGATCATATATAGTCCTACTAATTACCGACAAGAGGTTCCTTGCCGTAAAAAAAATAAAAATAAAAAATCAACTTGCTCAAAGGCTATGCATGAAAATCACAAGGATCATGAACAACCCAAGGCGTAACAATTCAGGTATTTTCTAGAAGATTATCCTTTGTTAACGTGGCCAAATCAAACTGATTGCAATATTTTTCTGTCCGTGAGGATCCTACTGGAGCGCTTTCTACTTTTAATAGGCCTTATCTAGATCAGAATCGTTCTCAACGAGTACATAAGAACCACTACTACAAAGAGTATTACACCCTTGATCGTGAAATATCAATTGCTTATTGAACCATGTGGATTCCGTGAAGGCCGATTGATCTTTTAATATGCTAGTTTCAATAACTCTCGTTTTTAAATTTCTTTCTAGCTGCTAATGTGGCCAAATCATAGTAAATTGACGAGCAACATGACATATTAAACACAGATGAGAATGATGAGAGAGAGTGAGGTGGGAAGGGAGTGTTAAGTCACCAATTGTCCCAAAAGCTTAAGCAGTTAGGAAATGGACTCAACAATGTATATCAAATTATCCAACACTCTCCCTCACGTGTGACTTTGTCTCGTACGTGAAAAGGCGAATAAACTAAACAAGTGCACCAACACACAGAATGTACAATAACAAATATAACAGGAAAACACATCAGGAGATTTGAATCCAAGATCTCATGAAACTAGAGCTCTGATACCATGTTAAGTCACCAATTGTCCAAAAAACTTAAGTAGTTAGGAAATGGGTTCAACAATATATATTAAAGTTTCCAACAGGGAGGGTGCAAGAGTAAGCAGATGGGACTACTTGTACCTATTGCTAGCCATAGGCGCAAGTAGTTCTAATTCTTTCTTTGTTTTTGTTTTGCAAGTTGAGGTTGAACATAAATTTAACATGTTAAAAATAATATACATTAATTTTTTTTTACAATTCACAATGCTTGATGTGCCATTTATTACTCAATTAATGGATGCCATTTATTACTCAATTAATGGATATCGTTTCATTATTGACATTTCATATTTCTTCTCTATATTACAATATAGGGATGTTGATTCAACATTTATCCTTCTCCCATCTTAGTGAATAAATTAGCTAGGATTAGTTTAGTAATGTTGTTTTTTCCATTATAAAACTTGCGCATATTACATTTCTTTTTTCTGTAATCCTATATTACATTTAGTTGCAAACTCCTTTTTAAACATGAATTAGAGTTTATATTGGGAGTGTCGTAGGCATGCTCTTCTTTTAGCTTGTAGTTGTCTTTTTTTCCTTTTCCTCCTGCAATTGCTTTCTATTGTCAATCATTAGTTATGTGTGTGTGTGTGTGCGCGCGCGCGTTGTGCGTGTGTGTGTGCGCGTTATGTGTGTGTGTGTGCGCGTTAAACATGAATTAGAGTTTATATTGGGAGTGTCGTAGGCATGCTCTTCTTTTAGCTTGTAGTTGTCTTTTTTGCCTCTTCCTCCCGCAACTTCTTTCTATTGTCAATCATTAGTTATGTGTATGTGT
>JAOTRH010000022.1:13756725-13771512 GCA_034768845.1 Heliamphora exappendiculata
TTATGTTTTGTAATGAGTTTTCTCAATAGAAAACTCATAGAGTGCATTATTCTATGGAGAGCTCAATTCATGTTTTACTTGCTCTATAGAAAGCATTATTGTAAACTAGTGGTTTAAATTATGCATACAGACATAGATGTGTGTGTTCGAGGTTATATAGTTAATTGAAGGGCTCAATAAGTTATTGCCTCTTTAATGGGTCAACAACTTTTATTATAAGAGTGTGCGTGTGTGTGTATATGTATAGCTTCATATATAGTCATGAGTTTTCTACATAGTGAAGAGCTCACTTCATGATTTACTTGGCTCTTTTTTGGCCTACTTTTTTTTTGGTTTTGTTTTGCTATAGAATGCATTATTGTAAGCTAATGTACTTCTTTCTTGATAGCAGCTGTGGTTCTTGTGGGTACCCTCTGAACTTGACATCTTCCAATCGTATCACCTCTGGGATAGGTTCCGACTATCGCAAATCAATTAAGAAAGGTTACATCTCATTCCTTTCGATTGATCTCAGTCGATTTACACAGGTTGACGAGATAAACTGTTTTCCCATTTCTTGGGGTCGGTATCGTTCAAAAACAAAACTTCTTTGTCGGAAATGTGGAGTTCTTATGGGGTATGGATATGGAGATTCACATGCACTCTGTGGTTTTGACTCACCCACCTCATCCAGCTCATCTTATAAAAAGGTCATGATAAAGATCCGAGCTTTACAACCTTCAGAAGACTGCTAACAAAATTGGAATGGAGCATGGTTCTAGAAATGGTCCTGCCTCCATGATGCACCTTCCTGATTACTGGCTATATTCTATTTTTCCATGGGTACGAGATCACAAGTCTCTTTTGGCTTGACTTGCCATCACTGGTTTCACGCTCAAAATTCAAGTCGTTAATCCTTCCAATTCCAATGATTATTAAGCCTCCTTAACATTTCCTTCATTTCCCAGATTCGCACCAACAATAATTCATTCTACCTTTATAGGTTGCTCAAATCATTTTCGGCAGCTGCTGTCCTTGCCCCTCTCTGGGTTCATAGAGCTACCTGATTCAGGCTTAACTCAGTTGCAATCTATGACTGAAAGTTGGAGGCATTTTATTTATACTTTTGCTTTTGCATCACTGATTATGGACTTTTCTTCGTTGCCGCTGGTCTCTGCTAGGTTAACGATGTTGGTTACATATGTTGGCTAAAACTTGCTTGGCACCGAGACAAGAATCTTTCATATCGTTCACTTATATGATAGATATCTAACCACGTAATAAGAACTCTTTCATAAGAATCACATTATTTTTAATTGTCAGCTTCCAATGGCCAACATTTTTTTTCTGTGGAAATGTCCCTGGTGTTGGTTTTAAAGGCTATTCTCAGTGTTTAACTTATTTTGAAGCTGAACCTTGCAAGCTTGAGCAAGAGGGAATGTTGGGATTGTAAGAGGAGTTGGGCTCGTGTATCTGAATGTGTGTAGCCCAAGCTGGTGCATTCCTGGAGATGGTTTTGCAACTGTCCGGGGATGGTTTTGCCACAAGGGTTAGAATCCTTAAATTTTTTATTGTGCAAACCTATTAATGATGAGTCTGCCGGGGCAATGCCACAGGAGTGCCATGCCCTTTTATTGCACAACTGCAAATTGGGTCATGATATTAGGGTTTCAGGGTGGGAATCACTTGGAGAGGATTCGTGAAAACAGATTTCAGAATTTATGTGATAGACTGTTACATTGAGGGATGGCTGCAAGTGATTCTCAATCTTGTGCATCAATTGCTGTTGTCTCAAGTTTCTTCTACAGCTACAATCTTGTTCAAATGGCTAAGAGGTGATCTTGAGATCAAAGAAGAAGTAATGTGCATTGGACTTAATTGGGCTTTCTGATAAAGACAGAGGAGAAGTCACTCTAATGATGGTATTGAAAATTTTCGAATGCTCAGCTGAAAGTTGATCATGGCATCATCAGATTTGGTAAATGCCGATGACGTGGTTTTTGGGTGGTTGATTACTCGATTAATCCATCTTCTGCGGTTTTTCTGTTAGCATTTGTTGATTACTCGATTAATCTATCTTCCGCGGTTCTTCTATTAGGCATTGCACAGCTGCCCCGCGGGCTCTCTGTTCCTGCTTCCTACCATTAACCCATTCAGAACTGACTTAACCAAGAATACCTCGGGAGTAAACTTATGTAATTTTCATATATTCGGGTCTAACATTACTATAAGAATTGAATTTTTTTTCCGGAACTTAGGGGAAGGGCTGCCCCATCAGCTCCCCTTGGGTCCGTTCTTGATTAGTTAGTCTTTCTCTGCATGTTCTAGCTTTTATACGATCGATTCATACGAATGATTCAACAGGAATATAGGTCAGGAAATTGTGTTGCGAGCTGCTTGTTCGGGAGCTTGCAGATGAATTCGAATTTCAGGGTTAGGCCAGCGGTTACCGCTACACTTGCTATCAACGATTAGTAGTACTACAGTTGTTTCATGTGGCTAAGTTTGCTCACCGATTTGGTGGAGGGAGGGGACAAAAAAAAGTTTCAAAGTTAAAAATCATTTTATCTTGTTTGGCATGAAAGAGTTTTTTTGGCTCTTCTCTCAATTTTCCTTTTGTGTTTCTTGACAATTTTGGATATTTTGGTTTGGGCTATATTTTTTTTTCTGTTTTAGTACAAAAAAATTAATAATTAAAATAGTCTCGACCTTTTTATGCCTTTTAAATTCTCGTTAAGTGAAATCAAAAAAATACAAAAATTGATCCAAATATATAAAAAGGACGAAAAAGCCTGGTTTAAGATTTTTTCCTTTTTAATAAACTTATTCTAATTTTAATTAAATTATTAACGTTCATCTAGTTAATAAAAACTAAAAAATAAAAATGATCAAAATATATTTTTTAAAAATCATGAAAGTCAAAAAAAAAATCTTATACAAACCAAAGGGAGATAAATGTAAGCAAGATAAAAAAAGGGCAGTCGATGCACAAAATTTCAGTGTATGCAAGGGCCGGAAAGAGGGCTAAACCACGATGAGTCTATAACAAACAGTTTTACCTTGTATTCGTAAAAAATTATTTTCACTTTTTGAATTCGTAATTTTTTTTTTTTGCCATTTTTACGTGACAAGTAGAAAAATCAAATTAAACTACGAAGAAGAACACTTCAACAAGAAAAATATAGTTGAGTTTGAACTAGCTTTTTTTTTAGATTTTTCAGTTTTTTGATTTTTTTTAATAAAAAAAGTAGATGAAAAAAAATGTGAAAAAAGCAATCTGAAACCAATGTAGTGGACTTTTTAAAAAGCTTTCAAGTAAAAAAAATTTTTAAAAAAGCAGGCTAAACATTGGCTTAGTCACTTCAATAATATAAATAAGTCACTGTATTTCAAACAACATTATTATCACATCTGCCCTTTATTGCCTTGAAAGTGTGTAGGGTAAAATCAGTACTAGCAAACATGAGCGCACATGGACACGTCCATAGACCAAAAGCTACTTTTACCGGCGCGGAGGCTCATTTCTCATTGGATAAAATCCATTCTGTACGCAAATGGCAGGATCTATCATTCTCTGTACTCATAAACCTCCATACATATTTCTCCCTATTTTCATGGGACCCAAAGTAAAGGAGAGAAGCTCATTTTCTATCCATACCTCTCCAGACTTTATCGAGTAGGTCTAGCAAAAAATTATTTATGTAAAGATTTAACTTGATCGAACATCCATAGATGCATAAATAAATCGCGTTTTGTTTTACAAAATAAACGGTTTAAACTTGAGTAGTTTATTTTAAATGGAAATTGACCATTTTTGTAGAAAAAAAAAATGTAATTTGTGCATATACCTATAAATGTACTATCAAACTAAATTTTTGCATAAATAATCTTTTTATAAGATATACGCAATAAATGGTTAAGACTTGAGATTATTGTTGTCGAGTCACCTTAGGTACATAAAATAAAATCTTGAAGATACAAAAGAGAGCTCATCCCAAAGAAAAGACAATGCCATATCAAATTACCGGCACTATCTCCCCATACACTATCCAAAGTGATTCTGATACCCACATTTGAATTGGGGGAAGGAGTGGGAGGGAAAGAATTGGGGGAAGGGGTGGGAAAGAAGAGTGCGGATGGATATGGCGAAGAAAGACCAATTTACAAGCATTTAACCAAGATATGTCATATAAGGGAAATTTTAAGTTAGTAATAATGTGGGTGGAATGTTTGGAAATGTTATGACAAGTAGTTTTTAATTTTTTATTATTAATTTTAATTATAAATTATAATTTTTTTAAAATATTTAAAATTTTTGCTATAATTTATAATTATTTTTTTCTAATTCAATTAACAAAACCTGATTTAGGATATTTTTTTTATCTTTAATAAACTTATTCTAATTTTAATTAAAAAGATATTAACTTTTAACTCATCTAGTTAATAAAAACTAAAAAAATGATCAAAATATATCAAAAAAAAATAAAATACAAAAAAAAAAAAAAAACTTGAACAAACCAAACAAAGATGTAGGTGAGACAAAAAGGGACAGCCAAGTGTACGAAACTCCCACATATACAGAATTCGAAGAAAAGGGCAAACGATAATGAATTTATAGTACGCAACTTTACATTACATTCGTAAAAGACCATTTCTATGCCTTAAACCCGTGACTTCTTTTCTTTTCTTTTTTTGCCATTTCCACACAAGAAGTAGAAAAATCAAATTGGACTGCCAAGAAGAACACTTCAATTATATAAATAAGTCACTGTAATTCAAACAACATTATTATCACATCTGCCCTTCATTGCCTTGAAAGTGTGTCGGGTAAAATCAGTACAAGCAAACAAAAGCGCACATGGACACTTTTTTGAGTCCATAGGCCAAAAGCTACTTTTATTGGCGCAGAGGCTCATTTCTCATAGGACAAAATCCATTCTGTACGAAATGGCAGGATCTATCACTCTGCACTCATAGATCTCCACACATGTTTTTTCCCATTTTCATGGGACCCAAAGTAAAGGAGACAAGCTCCTCCTCTATCCACACCTCTCAAGATTTCATCTCGTAGGTCCTGCAAAAAAATTATTCATGCAAAAAAATTAACTTGGGCAGACATTCATAGATACATGAATAAATGGCATCTTATTCTACAAAATAAACTGTTTAAACTTGAGTAGTCTATTTTACATGGAAATTGACCATTTTTGTAGAAGGAAAAAAAAATGCAATTTGTGCATGTTCCTATAAATGTCCGATCAAACTGAACTTTTGCATATATAATATTTTTATGAGATATACGAGATGAATGGTTAAGATTATCGTTGTGGACTCATTTTACGCCCACAAAATAAAGTCTTGAAGGGGAGCTCATCCCAAAGAAAAGACAGGCCAAATCAATTACCGGCACCATCTCCCCATACACTATCCCATGCACCACTCGGAACCAACTTGGGGGCTCCTTCAGTGTAGCTTTGCTCCGGATGGGAATTGTGAGGGCCGCCGGGTGGCTGAACCAATTTAGGAGTTGTTCTAATCCCCAGGATTCTCAACACAAATCTAGCAAGCTCTCCATATAGTACTCCCGAGCAATCAAACAGCTGCACGTGTTCAAGTTCACGAGTCATTAAATAATAAATAAAACTGGTCAGATTTTAACTACACAAGTTTCAAAGTTTAGGCAGTGAGGTAGGTGGTTCTACAATTTTCATCTTGCAAATAACTAGATAGCAATATAAAAAAAATAGAAGCACCTGAAGAAGCGCAGTGATGAACATGTGGAACGCCTGTGTATTCTGGTCTATCAATATTGCAATCCGGCCAAAGAAGGTTACTACGCCTTCCATCTGCAATCATTAGAGAGAGGATAAATATGGACAGGCTGATGTCAAATGGCCTAAGTTCTGCAATTTTATTGGCATATCGTTACACTACACCTCAACGGAAGAATAAACTCTAGGGGTAATTTGACAAGAACCCTTACACCAGATCAAAGCCCTTACAACATCATATCCCCTCACCAAAATGACTAAATAAAATAGAATGCAGATTGCAATTGCCAACTGGTGGATGATTTTGCACAATGGAGTAATGACTCAAAATGGACCAAACTAGGGTGGAGAGTCCTAAAAATTATCAACCATGTCAACAAATTGCATGGATACTAACTTCACATCAGTTGGGGTGACATACATTACATACAGAACTGTGAATGTCAAGAGCTGAAACTATGAGAAGCGAGCATTACAACAAAGAGAATGCATTAGTATGTTGACCATGAAATCAAAAAGAGTTTACATGTCAATATGCATAAAGTACCTTTACGCGGCAGCTATTGTTAGGATTGAATTCTAGGCCCCATTTAGGATAATTGCTGATTTGCTTATTTCATGTTACTTATTTTCGTCTTTAGTGAACTTTTTTTTATTATTTAGTTAAACTATTATACCTTTTGACTCCTCTCACCGAGACGAGTCGAAAAAGTAAATTTTTTTTACCAAAATATAAAAAAAGCTCAGAAAAAACAAAAATAAGTTAAAATAAGCCAACATGCCAAATTTTATGTTACTTATTTTTATCTTTGGTGAACATTTTTTTATCTTTTGATCAAAAAATTTTACTTTTTGGGTTTCATCAAGACAATTCAAAAAAATAAAAAAATTTAATCAAAGAAATGAAAAAAGTTTATAAGAGAAAAAAATAAGCAAAATTTTGAAAATTTAACCCAAAAATTCCCCTCGATGCTTTCTGGGCAAGTAACCACATAGTTACGTTGAACAACATATCAAAAAAAATGTTGGTGACTAAGACATGGACTGCTAAAAGTGCAAGTTCACAGAATAATAGAATTTAATCCACATCAAGCGGCATTCGTATTCTTATTCTAACTATGATCCATCTACTGCTCTTTTTTTATTCTTTTGATAAATAGATCCATCTAGCAGTCCTGCATGAACTCTTCTCTCTTTCATTGGTAAACTATAACATAATTTTGTAAAAGAAGACAAATTCAAAATTGCTGTCGTGAGATGCCATATATCTACCAGCTGCACATTGATAAAAGCATGTCTTATGTGGATCTTATTGTCGTAACATGCTAAATATTAGAAATTTGAGAAGCAGCAGTGAGTCTATGCCAATACCTTTTTCTTGTCTCTCTTAAGCATATCAAATGGAAGGGCAAAAGGGTTAAATTTAACTTACCGCCCGCAGGAAGGATCTCCAAGACCCCGGTGGAGATGATGGAGCACCAAACGGATTATTAGGATCCTGGTTGCCACATGGACCCCCCATGCCCATCCCATAACCACCACTTGGGCCTCCAAAACCACCATTGTACATTCCGCTTCCATACATGCCAGAACCTCCATAGAGCACACCATAACCTCCTCGATACATGTTGTTTCCATACAACCCTCCACCATAAGACCCTCCTAATCCACCATATGAACTGTGCATTCCAGAGCCGTAACCAGAATTATAATTCATACCAGAACCATAACCTGCATTTGGCATGATCAAACAAATAGGTTCCATCGGACATGAGGGAACAGTAGATTGACATTAAAGTAAACAATTTTTACCAATCCATAGTGTTGACATTTTCATTTTTCTACTTAATTTTAGTCTAGCATAGCCCCCCAAAAGACTCAAAACAATTCCTTCTTTTTTACTTGTTTGTTTTTAGTCACCAAAACTTTCATGAGCTACGACGGCAAACTAGAGAACCAGTTCATGCTGTTTACAATGATACACACAATAACCACACAAAAGGGACAAGGGGGATACATATGGAGTGCCAGAACCTCACTTTTTCCTAAAAAGGTAACATTCGTGAGACAAAGTGCAACATGTATCACATAAACTGGAATTATAGAGCCTAATATGGTAAATTTGAAATAAAACAGATGAGCTCCCCCCATATAACATGTAAACTACATGTAATGAATTTGCAATATGCATGGCGTGTGCTTGGGGGGAGGGGGGGAATAAATACCTCCCAAAGTGCTCCCATATGTCTGTTGTTCCCAGGGTCTAGGGGGTACATGTCTTCCAAGTGCATTTCTATTTACATCTGTAGTTCTGTTGGTTGTAGAGATGATTTCACCGGGTTTTGCTGTTCCAGAAGCCTCAACCACATCACTTGTGCTACCTGGAGAAGGGGGCTTAAAAGGTGTAGGGCCAGATGAGGACCCAGCTTGTTCCCAAGGTTTTGGGGGCGGGCTATTAACTACAAGATCAGCATAAATTGGAGACAAATAGATTTAAAAGGATTGAAACGTCATATTCATGTGTATATAAAAATATATGCATATGGCATCATTTTATAATAAAAGCTGATACTTGAAGTACAAGAAATGTAATATAACTTCTCTTTTGAGAGAGAGAGAGAGAGAGAGAGAGAGAATACAAACTATTCAAAGGGGTTCTCAAGTAGTCAAGCTCTATGGAAAAAAAAAAACAAAATAAAACAGATAATGGGGCAGGGAACAAAGAGTATCCAGCTTGATTTTGCTTAGGTAATGACAGGTTGGATTGTCAATATGATCTCAAAATCATCAATTTCTTTGAATATCAACAAGAAGAATGCATTGTATCATCAAGTCAGTCACTCACTTTATAGAAGACATATTTATAAAGGACCACAAACTCCCACAGTTCCCTAATGATACTGAAGAAAATTTTTGATCCTTGTATTTCTGTCTGCAGTGAAAATAAGTTTTAAAAATACAAGTTTCCTATAACCACAACATAAACAAGCTAGAGCCTATCCAGTGAATAAAAAGCTTAAGCAAACCCTGAGCATCTCCCCCCAACCAAAAGAAGAAAAAACCGAACATTTTTAAAGGGCTTATCATAAAATATTGTCACCTTCCAATAAATCAACTTCTACATTAATCTGCATACCACCTGTCCTTTTAAACAATCCCTCCCCCCCCCTTTTCCCAGTCACTACGAGCAGAGATTTGACCACCTTTCTTAACAGAATGGTGGGCAAATTTTCAAAAGCTGGATCAGATCAGCTAATTAAACCGAAAAAACCACCGGCCAGCAAAGTTTCCAAGTCTACTTAATAACCACTGCAATATCAAAACCACTCCATTTTCAAAAATTGCACTGACCAGCAAGAAACCTTTGATGTGATCAGCCTATTTATGGTTTAACAAGTTTCTAACATTTTTTAATTGCCTCAAATCTACGTCACATTCATCTACCTCCAGTATCCAATGGCATGGGAGATATGAAAAAATATTCATATTTTTTAATATTCTTCTTGTATTTTCTTAGATAAAATGATATTTACAAGATCACATAAAGCATTTGAAGCATAATATTTGCCTTTTGTGCATATTTACATGGTATTTAAACTCAAACTTGTACTTGTACTTGTACTTGTTGGGTGAGTGTGCAACTACACGTTTGATACATATCCCATACTCTTACACAAGTATGAGTGCTCGACACATCTTACACATATTTAAAAGAGCCATGTAATATAGTGACAAACTGTGAGGCTTTCCCGCACATGTTTCTTTTTAGTTTTCCTCTGTGCACATACGTGTTTCTTTTTGGTAGATATAGAAATATGATGAAAATCTTTGAGACAGCAACATTATTCAACCTTGAAACAGACCTTCAGTCCTTCACATGACAAGGTTACTGTTGGCATGCAGCCCATACGAACTTCAATAGATGTATGCTTAACACACATTCTTGGACATTTGTCCACGTATTAATAATTTTCAAGTGCTTACTAGATTCTGCAGTGAGCCTACCTTAGCTAATTAAGGGACGCTGACAAAAGTTACTTTTAGACCACACTTGTATCATTTCTAGTTCATATGAGTCGCACTTGCACGTTGAGCAAATAGTTTCTCAACTAGATCGCTGTTAGTAGCCAAGTACAGCTTAACCTTACCACCAATATCCAATCAAGCAAGCATGAAGAAATGTTAACCAGCAATTATACACATTACAGGAATAAATAAATAATTCTTATAATGGTCGAATACTATCAAACTAAAGTGGAAAAAAAATACCTTAGCAAGTACCATATTAACAGCTCACCAATAAATATATATCCAACAAAACAAGTATTCACAATAAAATATCAAAAAAATTAAAAAAACCAAAATTCTTTTCCAGATATTTGTATACCAATTGAGGGAAATCCATAAAATGGCGTGTAATGTGCGCAGAGTCTCCCTAGATATTTGTACAAAGTCAAACAGGATTTATTAAAAGTGGGAGAAAGTGTATTGGGCATCATTTTCATCCAAATAGTATTTAAGTACACCAAATCAGCTCACTAACACATGCATGGCCCAAAAACTAGCTAAACTCTATTTTGACCGCCTAAAGCCAAAATACCCAAGTCCAACCAACTACTTCCCCCGTTAAATAACAGAAAGTCTCAATTTGCTGAGCAGGAAATGGAAAACAGTTCTTCTACGTACACAGAAAATGATCTCAACCATATATATATATATAGAATCCACAATACATGTAGGCCCCACATACATTCTGAGATCATTTTCTGTGACAGATTTTGTGATTGTATTATGTGTACCTAGAATTTCTACAAAGGACAAATGTGAGATAGATTTCTTTTTAAGTTAGGTTCCAGAAGAAGACGGACTATCAATCGAAAACAACCTCAGCCCCAACCTAACTAGCTCTAAAAATGATAAAGTTCCCCATTCCTTCCTCGGTTTTCTCAGCAATCAAGCCAATGAATCCCTATGTTTGTCACCAATAACAATCGAATGAAGCCAATTCAATAACCTAAAACATTTGTTCTCAATTAATGATCGAAGCCCTAATTAAACAAACCTCGTTCGATCAATAATTAAAATGATTGTCGGATTGAACTGTACTGACCTGAGGGTTGAGCATTAGACGCCATGGCGATTCAGAAAATGATGCTTCTCGAACCCTCGCGGAGGGCGACGAGGAAAGAGAGAGAAATCAGAAAACGGTCCAAAGCCACGGAATTGGCAATAATCCCCTCCGCATCAAAATAAATGGTTTTTTTTTTTTTGTTATGTGTTTGACGTTATTAAAATTAATTATTTATATATATATAATTCCGTATATTTATCCAATTTGTATGCTTTGATTTGTTTTTTATAAATAATTTGATTTTAATTTTTTAATATTAAAAAGTATTCATTATAATTCGTTGTTGAATTAAGCTTCTAAGAAATATAAAATTAAACCAAATCATTCCTTAGTTTGTTATTAAATTATATTATAATATGTATTATGTATAGATAAAAATATTAAAAATATCATGTCAAAGTAATCCAGCGATTTAAAGTCGTTATGAAATCAGCCGTAAATCGATTTAAAATCGTTATGGGATCAATTGTAAATTCAGAAGTCTTATGTTCAACTTCTGTTGAAAACGTCTCACTTAACCGATATATGTAATTTGTAGGTAATTGTAAGTATCAGATATTTACACTTTAAAAGTGAGTTCAAATGACCCTCCTACATCGAGGCGTCATAAAAAATAAAATAAAATCTTAATAATTTTCTCTTTTCTCTTCTTTTTTCGTTATTTCTTTTCTTTTATAATTTAATTTTACTTTTTTATAATATTATAATATTATATAATTTATACACTATAAATAATTAATATAAATAATGAATTAATTAAAAAATCATAATGCATAGTTTATAAACACAAAAATATCATTTTGTATGAAATAAGTAATATAATAAAATAATATAAAAAGGAATAGAGAAAGGATTAAAAAAACAAAATTAATATATAATTTTGTAAGCATAACATATGTAACAAATATTAATTTTAGCATCGTGGTTCCAAATCGAATACCCACGTAAAATATGTAACAAAACCGTGCCTCATATAAGAGGTGTATCCGAATACCCACAGACACAATACAGATTCAAACACCACCCTCGCCTCGTGTAAAAAAAAAAGTGTCCGAATATGTGTCGGTGCACTTAGCAAAACTGTATCATAACCGAGATTGTAAACACAAAGTACATCATCTAAACATCACAATCACAAAAGGGACAAGTCCCAGGAGAACCATATAAAAACCTGTCAAACAAGTGGGGATATAAGCCACCATTCTACACGCAAAAAGGTCACAAAACCTGTCAAACAAGTGAGGATCTAAACCAGCATGCAAAAACAATCCTAGCATGTAGGCAAAACAGCATCTACCCAAAACATCTTAGCCGCTCTCAGCTCCACTCACAGAAGGCTTGGATCCACCGAACGAAGCGGCATCCCATTCATCTGCCTCTACCTCATGAGCAGGTGCTGGTGCTGGTGCCGGCGCAGGTGAGCCACCTGCGTCTGTCTGCTCGTACTCGGTCAACGATCTCTTGGTATTTAACTGGATCCTCCAACATCCTTAGTGCTTTTTCGTGTATAAGACGGCGCGTGCGGAGGCAAATTTCACTACCGCTATCTTCATCGAGGCTGAGTAAAAGGGTTTCTCACGTTCTATTTTTACCATCTCCTGGCGTATTATTCGTCCAACCTCTTCCTCTGTGTTCATGCTGTCACATTCTATTTTTGCCATCTCCCGGCGTATTATTTGTCCAATCTCTTCCTGTGTGTTCTCGCGTTCTATTTTTGTCACCTCCCGGCGTATTATTCGTTCAGCCTCTTCCTCTATGTTCATGCTGTCAGTTGGGTCAATTCCTACAGTCCACAATGTATATTCTCGTCAGTACTGCCAAATTAACCTCGCTATTATACGTATAAAAGTAACTTAATTAACTAAGCAATTAAGCACAAAAACAC
Source organism: Heliamphora exappendiculata (assembly GCA_034768845.1). NCBI lineage: Eukaryota > Viridiplantae > Streptophyta > Magnoliopsida > Ericales > Sarraceniaceae > Heliamphora > Heliamphora exappendiculata. Next base: position 13,769,492 of record JAOTRH010000022.1, read on the forward strand.
GTAAACTACTGCAAGTAATGTGCAACATAGCATGTAATCGACCCTATGAGCTCTGTGTTTTTTAGAAAAAATCCAAAAAATAAGGCTCTATCAGTGCATATGCTTGTTGGGTGAATATGCAACTACACATATCGGACAAATAACTCATGCTCTTACAAAAGTAAAGTAATTGTGGAATGTGATCTTATACATATTTAAAAGAATCCCCTAACGTAGTGCAAACTGTGAGGCTTTCGGGCCCATGTTGACGATTGCAGGCTCAAATCTTAATCTGCCATTGAAGCTTAAAACAGGCCCTACAAGAAAAAAGACCTATGGTGACAAAAAAATGGTGACAAGCATACAACTGTGACTAAATGTAGGAATTTAGTGACAAGAATAGGAATTGCCACAAAAAAAACTCTCGCACCCATGCTGACAATTGCTGGCTCAAATCTTATTCTGCCATTGAAGCTTAAAGCAGGCTTCAATCCTTGATTCACAAGAGAGAAGGTTATGGTTGACATGCAGTCCATATAAATTCCAAGAAAGGAATTCAAAACACAACATTCTTGCAATTCTTCACAAAAATCTTAATAATTTTCATGAGCTTACTAGATTTTGCTAGTTCATATGAGTTTAGCTTGCATGTTGAGGAGATAGCTGCTCAAGCTAGACTGCTGTTAGTAGCCAAGTACAGCTTGACCTAACCACCAATATCCAACCAAACAAGCATGAAGAAATTTTAACTGAATCAAGCTTGGGAGAAGCTTAAGCAGTTTAATTCTTTTATGGCCCTAAAGGAGCATACCAGAATCAGGCCACTAACTAACATGTCCTTTCCCCAAACTTTTAGTGGTTCTCCCTTGGTTTTGTAGAAAATTTTTGAGGAGATTAACTTTTAATATAAACAGAAATTAAAATAACTATATGAAAATAAATTCAACAAGGATAGAAACTTATCGACAGAGCCGTGAGATAACTCACTGTCATTAAAAGTAGATTTTCGCCCCTTAGAGTCCGTGACTCCGTGCAACAAGTTTACGGCATTCTACCATTCAGGATTTAACTGTCGCCCCATAAGCAAGCGTGTACTCGCAAATGTAAAAGTGTTCAGAATAACTCCATTAATCATTCCAAAATCAAACCCAAATAACAATACAAAATATTTGTATAACATTTTTATTACCACAACACTAACATCTAGCTATTCAAAAAGTTCAAACATTTAGACACCAAAATTATTTTTTTCTTCTAAGAATCTGCTTATACAAATACAACTATATGTAAAGATTGTATACTAGGATCCCAAGGCTCTCCCTGTTGGTAACCGAATCTTATAATTAGTAGCACAAATGAGAATGAGTTGTGACAGAAATAAATTTAATATATGTTACACAATTAATTATTATATTATTATAGCACTTTAAGTCTCAAATGGTGAAGAACATATCCACAACAAATGTTTGTATATAAATACACTATAAATTGTAACCGACAATAACAAAAATATATAATGATTGAAATTAGTTTAGTTATTATAATAAGAACAATTATTATAATTATTATATTGAAATAATATAATAAATTTTTATTAAAATTACAACAGGTTTCCCCAAATTTTTAGTGCATCTAACGCCCCCAAATGATTGGGCCGCCCCTGCAGCTTTCCTTCCTCGATTTTCTCAGATCAAACCCCGGATAAAGCATAAGAATGACTAAAACCCCAATGTTTGTCCCCGATGGAACGAAGAAAGCCAATTCAATAACCTAAACATTATTATTCCACTTTCAACGGTCGAAGCCCTGATTAAACCAGCAACCTTCGGATCAATAACATGACTAAACCAACGTTGAAGACAGAGAAATGAAATCGTTTTCGGATTGAACTGTACTGACATGAGGGAGGAGAGGGGAACGGTGGTGGTGGTGGTCGCCGTGCATGGTGGTGTGAATGTGAATGTGCGGTGGTGCAGGTGGTGATAGACTGCGCGCGGTGGCGGTGAGGGAGAAAAAAGGTGGTGGTGGTGGTGGTGGTGGTG
>JAOTRH010000022.1:13785726-13804728 GCA_034768845.1 Heliamphora exappendiculata
AGCTAATTGTGGCTTTGTTCTAAGTCGTTGCATTTGCTTCCTATTTAGGACAAGCTATTGTGTCGGTTGTGACAAGTGGTAGTAAAAGATTTTTCTTGGGAACTGACAGTGCTCCTCACGAGAGACGAAAAAAAGAATGTTCTTGTGGATGTGCTGGCATATACAATGCTGTTGTCGCCTTATCACTCTATGCCAAAGTTTTTGAAGAGGTAATTTCATCCTAGCATCATGTTTATTCCAATTGTTTCCTAATTGCCTCTATTTGGTTATAGTTTGATGTAGGACAATTAGGAACAAAATCTTAGGCTTCTGCACCTAGGGAAACTTGGAATCCACAGTTATGGATGAACTGTGATTCACACCAATTTTAAAGAAAATATTAATTACATTCATTAAATCAAGAGTCTTTTAAATACACTCGTGACATAACAAAAGGATAACGACTAAAGAAAGATAATATCATCTTGGTGTCATCACCAACTCTCTTAAGGTGAGGAGAACTCGACTAAGTCGAGTGTGGGACAACGCCACTCTGGTAGTACTCAAGAAAATCTGGGGCCAACTAGTGTGGCTCATATCTGGTAATCTAAGTAGCAACAACAACAAGCCTTTCATTCCATCGAACTAGGAAACCCAGAACTCCTCCATCCGTAGTGCACATACTTTGGTCATCTAAAATGGCATCAATTTACTATTTTTGTGTTAGGAAAAATATGTAATGGTACTAGGCCATGTATAAGTGGGAGGCCTGGTGGAACATAACACTCAACAAAAGGATCAACAGTGATGGAAAAATAGCCCTATTATGGAACCTAATGCTCAATTAAATGTACTCCCTTCAGTCTCCTTTAGCTCTGGTGGGCGTGATTTTGTTGTTCTTCTGACCTTCTTTTATATCGTAGCCTTAGCTTATTGACGGATCTTGCATTAGAACAACATTTTCTTTTAATGGAGAAGAATGTTCTTTGTTTGAGTTTGAAGTTGTTACCTTGTGGGAGCTACTTGGGCGAGACCCTTCTCTTCTTTATTATTTCCATATGCTATATTGAATCACTTGTGAAATCAACTTCACTTGACCGTGTCTGCGTCAACTTCACCCCGGACTTGTCTTGTAGTGTAGCAAAACTAACAAGTGATTTGGTGAATTTATGAATGAACAACTATTCTAACTAATACCTTTCTCTTTTTTGATTCTTCCTCCACTCACCTTCATGTGCGAATATAGTCTACTACATTCTTTCTTGGCTGGTTCCGTTCATGGGAAGCTTGATACTGATATGGTTGAGGATTTTGTGCTACAAAAATGGGCATAACCATAGAAGGAGGAATCCTCACTAGCGGTTGTTTAGGTGCCGTAGACTACTTGTCAAAGGAGGGGGGAATAAGGAGAGCCTTGGCCCTTAGAATCGAATTATAAACCAGCTTAGCGCAGCTAGATGCTTCTGATCAATAGAACATGAATAGGAGTCAGCTAAAAAGAAAGATCACCAAAAGTAATGATCACTAAGATACGCATAGTGACTCGATCTTTTGATCGCCCACTTTTGGAAAACCATTGAGAAAAAAAACTCGATCTCCAATTCTCCTTGTAATATTGAACTCTTCCATGGTTAAGAATCAAATACTTCCAATATGCAAGCTGTTTCGGTTTATTTGCGTGCCAACTAATTTGAATCTTAAGATAGTTGACAAGGTCCACTAAACGTGGATGGAACACCCGATCAAAGTATTTAACACCAATGCAATCTATTTGTTTTGGTTATTACCAAATAAAAAATAAAAACATCATGTCTTGAGGGATTCTTCTGCGAGTGGACAATCAATAGAATTGGACAAATTGAATACATCTTCATGGTCAACAGGCTATTCATTTGGTGAAAGCCCTTTTTGCGTGGAAATTTTTTTCTCTTCAATGGCCGGAGGAGGAATGGGGTCATTGAACTCATGAAATGAAGTAGAATCATACATTGCTTGGTCCAAAATGTGATAGTATTGTTGAGTAGGCATTAAAATGGGAGATCCCCGAGTTGACATCCCATCTTTCTTTGGAATTACAAGCTTCAATTCTCCATTGTATATGAAGCTAATAGTGTCATGTCCAACTTTCTTTTATTAAAGTCAAGTAAAGAGAATCTCGTTTTAAGTCTTTTATGACAGAACACTGTTCATCTACCGTTCACTGTTTGTCTTGTAATGAGTCACGTCCTCTATATAAGGAGTCTCCCTATCAGTTTGTAACTCAGACTTAATCTATATATCTGTGTGTTCTAGCTTATCTATTTCGTTCCTTTCCATCTTTGTGATTGTATCTCCTTTGTGGTCAAAACTTAGATATCATTATAAGTGACACTAAATTCATCAATCCATGGTTGATTGACTAACACAAGTCGACATGCGAGATATCTTGGAAAAGGTATAACACCAAATCTCATTAAAATAGTCACCCATTTGAATAAGAATCAAACACCTTTGGGAGACTACAAGATAAAGTGTTGTAAGCACAAAATAATTGATAGGGCTATGGGTGTGATTCAAGCTGCAATTTCATTCGCTTGATACCTTCATTGGATATCCCTCATCGATGACAACTTTACAATTTGTTGGTGCACTGAAGGAAGGTATGAAAATGATTGGTGCGTTTCCACTCCGTTGAATAATTTTTTTTTTGGGGGGGGGGAGCTGGGGCGTTGCTGGCTGGGCTATGTGCTGATTTGTTGGCTAGACGGGGGATATATTAGAACTGGTGGGTGGGCTGGTTTGTGGGTTTACTAAGGGCTTGGGTTGACCTTGTTGGGTTTGGGCATGAGTAATGGGTTTTAGATATATTGTGTCGGGCTCTTGGGTTCTAGGTCAAGTTGGATTTCGGTTTAAAAAAACGTGGTTCCCACCCCCCCTGGGTCGTCTTCCTCACGTGTGCTCAGTATGAGAGGTAGAGGTAAACCTGGGGCTGTAGCAGGGGAGAGGGAGAGGAAAGGGAGAAAAAGAAAAAGCAAAGGCTTTCAAGATGTACCTATTTCGAAAAATCTGGTTGTGAGAGCGATGGAGCGCGAAGGCTTGCAATGTTGGTGAGGATGGTTCATGACAGAGCTTCGGCTGGTTGAGCGAAGCTTGGCCGTCGTGCTAATGGCTGCTGATGATGGCGACTTGCAACGCAATGGGCTGCGACGAGATGCGATAGAGCTTGCGATGGAGAGAAGTAGGTGACGATAACTGCAACGCTTGGATCAGGATGGCTAGCCGCGATAGTGGTTGGAGCTAGGGTTTTATCCTAAAAAGGAAGAGAGAAACATAGCACAAGACAAAGCTTGAATCTTGAGCTTAAGCTGTGATACCAAATTAATGAAGCATGTAGAGGGACCAGAGATGGAAGAAGGGAGTAGCGCAACAACACAAGGCCAAAGCCTTATATTCAAACTTTTTATTAAGCAACTATAAATGATACATTAAGAGAGCCTCTTATTTACATAGGCTTAAAACCCTAATTAAAAGAGAAACTAAAATCTTTAATCAAATGAAAATAAGATAAAATCTAAATTAAAAGATAAATAAAAATAAAAATATTTATTAAATACTTAAAGAATTATAAATTATTCTTATTGTTCCGCATCAAGGCGATTGTGCTCGACCAAGGCTGCTGCCATGCTCGACCATGGCTATTGTGCTTCTTGGAGGCAGTGGATATTGGACCAAGGTGGTAGAGGCTTTGAAATTCATCGGTTCTAAAAGTCGTGGCGTAGACGATCCTAGAAGAGGGCAATGGTGCTGACGATGAACAATGCTAGAAGAGGGCAATGTTGCTGGTGATGAACGATGCTTGTAAAAGGTGATGGTGCTCAGTTCTAAAAGTCATGGCGTGGACGATCCTAGAAGGGGGCAATGGTGTTGACGATGAACGATGCTAGAAGATGGCGATGTTGCTGGTGATGAATGATGCTAATAAAAGAGGGTGATGGTTTGGCGACAAACGATGATAGCATATGATGAATTGACGAAGTGAGAGAGACAACGGCCATTGGAGATCATCAGAAATGATGAGTAGGATGTGTTGCAGGTCTGAAATCATGCGGCCGCCGACTTGGCTATGATAGTTGCTGGTTTTGCCAGTGGGATCTTCGGATAGCATTTGTGGTAGAGGTTGTCGGAGATGGTGGGATAAGATGGGTTGCTAGGGTAAGGTAGCTAGAGATTTTGTGATTGTCGAGGCTAGTGTGGTGAGGGCTTCAACTCGAAGACTTAGGTTTTTGGCAATGGTGTTCGTAGGGGATTGACGGCTAGGGGTATGGGGCCTATGGGTTTAATTCTTGCTATGGTTGTGATGATGGTGTGGTAAGCATGGTTGTTAAATCGTGAATCGTAATGCCAAAAGGGGTGTTTGAGAATGCTATTGTTAGTAGCTTATAAATTGTAACTTGTAGCAAAAGTTGTAAGTGTTTGGTAAAGATTGTAGTTTATAGCTGAAATAGATGAAAAAGTAGTTAAAAAGTTGTAGTAGAAGTTGTGAGTACTTGAAAAAGATTGTAATTTATAGCTAAAATTAGTAGTAAGAAGCTAAAATCTAGTAGCATAAGCTTGGCCAAACTCCCCCCAAAAATAACGAATCGTGAATCGTATCGAATCGTGAATTTACAATTCACTTCATATTTAATAATTTCTTATAAAATATAATCATGTACATATATATACATAAAAAAACATAATAAGTTTCAAATTCATGCAACAATCAATATTAATTTAAAGTTTCAAAGTTCACCATTCAAAGAGTTATTTCATATTTAAAACCTAAAATAACATCAAATAAACATAAATGCATAAACATAATATTGAATTTGTCTTTAGACATTAATTCCCCTCCCAATTTGGTCATCATTCATCATCATAATCATCATCATTTCCATCTAACAATTCTTCACTTCTAGCATGTTCTTCAATATCTTGAATCTCTGCCTTCTCGTCATCATCAAAATCAATAACTTATTTTCCTTTACCTATCTTGTTGAGATCTCTAGGCCCTACAAAAAATAGTTGCAAGTTTTGGTTTATAAATTAAAGTTTGAGTATTCATGAATTATGAATTATACAAATTTAATTAAATAAATATATTACCTCTTTTTGTGTTTTTGCTACTCTCTCCCTCTTGAACCTTAAAACATTAACCAATATCCAACCATGCAGTGTCCTCAGGTAAAAGGGGGTTTTTCTTTTCCGTTATCTACTTATCATCAGATTCCATATCCGATAGAGAAATAGGTTCATAGGCATCTTCCTCTTCCATTCTTTTTTGGTATCTTGCCTCTAATTGGATATTATACTTTGTAAACACAAGTGCATTAACTCTTTGTTGTTCCAATCGGTTCCTCCACTTAGTTTGCACCTATCAAAGAATTATTAACACGAGTGCATAAGCCTTTGTAATTTATTTGAAGACTTGAAGTATTGATATTGCTTTTCATACCTGATCAAATGTACTCCACAAATGTACTCCAATTTCTCTCACATCTTGTAGCACTACAAGTCAAGCTAAGGATACAAATGGCAAGGCTTTGAAGCTCTTTACAACTTCCACCAAAAGAAGCCCACCTAAAGGCTACAAATTTTCAAGATTAATCACTTGGTAACTACATCAAACAAATCAATTTTGCTAAGATAATAAAAGATAGTAATTAACCAGGTTGTTTTTCGGATCGCATTTGAATGGCCATTTCTATTCCAAATATCTTCTCTGCTTTCTCAAAGACTTCTAATTGCTTGTCGACCTTTCCTCCCAAAATAGAAGTGGAGCACATCCTTTGAATTGTCTCATAAAGTCCCATCTTTATCTCATAATCATCTGAAGAATTAGAACTGTAGTGAAACTTTGGATTCAAATAATAAGCAGCTGCATGTAGGGGTCTGCGCAATTGCATGTTCCATCTCTCATCAATGATATCCCAAATTGCTTGGTACCTCCTTTTCACTTTAAAATTTTTTGCTATTTTTTCCTTTGCCTTGTCCATTGCTAGCTTAGCGTCTCCATCAACAAGCCTCAACTCTTTCACTAATGGGAGTGAACACTTCAAGCAATATTGGATTGCGAGCCAAAAATTCTTAATAAGCTAGAATAATATCTCTCACTGCTATTCCATCTCCCTTTTTTGAGTAAGGACTTCTTTGCCATTCTTCATAACCAAACATTGCTCTAAGTCCAATCTTTGTCTCATGTAGACGCCTCGATATCAAGTATTGTGTTCCAAATCTTGTGACAGCTGATCGAGTTAATTATTTTTTTGTATACTTCTCATCAAGTTCAAAACACAAGCATGTCTGAAAATAGAAAATTGTAAATAAAATGGATACAATTGTACAAGTAACTAAGTAACGAAATAAAATAAAATAAAATAGAAAACTATGAATTACAAATTACCTATAAATGTATACTGTAATCTTTCTAGCCTTTGATACAGTGTCCTCGTGTACAGGCATTTATCCAATATCAGTCAAAATCAAGTTCAAGCAATGCGCAACACAAGTATTCCAAACTATTTTCTTTCTTTTTTCCATCAACATTTGACCAGCATTCACATAAGCGGATGCGCTATCCTTTACCACTTGGATAACATACTCTTCTCCAATTTCCTCTACTATAGAGTCAAGAAACTCGAACAAATTATCCGCATTCTTAACAATAGATGATGTATCAACACTTTTAAGAAACATGGTCCCCCTAAGAAATTAGTAATAGATCTCCCCATAGTATCGCTCCATCCATCCGACATAAGTGTACATCCATGTGACCAAGAAATTAGTAATAGATCTCCCCGTAGTATCGCTACATCCATTCGACATAAGGGTACATCCATGTGTCTTCCACTCATTTTTGTACTTATTTATTAATTCTGAAATTGACTCTACCTTTTTTTTCAAATTAGTAACCCTTACCTCATGATATGAAGGCGATATCAATCATTTGCCATACTCACTAATGGATTTCACCATTAACTTGAAAAATGGATCTTTTACGAAATTAAAAGGAATGGCACTTACATAAAAACATCTGCAGTTATCTCTACAAACCTCATCCATTTCCTTTTCTTTTCAAACTGTATTCAATGTGTTCTTTTGAGATGTTGAGGTGGAGCGCCTTTGAGAAAAATCAACCATTGTGCTTTCTTTACCACTTTCACAATTAACTACTTTCGTACACTGACATTTTCATCATCACCAAAACAACCTTCAATATCTTTTTTCTTTTCAGCATCAGCTAAGAACTTTTTAAAAAATTTACGCACTTCCTCTGGACAACTTATACAAGCCTTGGTATCCTTCTTAGTGGCAGCCAAATGATATCTCATTCTATAAACACCTCCCCAATATTTATTTTCACAATATTTGAATTTTACTTATAATCTACCCTGCTTCTCTTCTGTAACTTTTGTACAATGTTCCCAGTGGCAGATCCAATGCACGCCCAGAGGGGGAACGTGACCCCCCTCAATTTTTTATATGTACATTATTACGTGTAAAAAAATAAAACTATGCATCTAGACTCATAAAATTTGTTTAGTGTTCCTCCTAAATATAAAACTATTCTATTATTTTAATTTTTTAATAGAAATATTTACAACCACGGGTCTTAAAATAACAAATCTTAAAAGATAACATTTTAAAAACTTTTACTAGGTTTAGACATTTATTCAATTTTTTGCACTTATAGATTTTATTCATATGCTAATAGCGATAGAACATTTAATACACAATATAAATTTATTTGTTATTGGAATATCATACAAATATCGTGATATTCTTAAAAAAAATTACAAAAATTGTTAAGACATTCAAATATTGCAAAGCTTTCAAATGGACAAAACTTAAAATCAAGATAACAAGTCAATTAAAAACAGTTGAGCTGACACTATAATATCTTAGTTAGTTTGATATGTTTCCAATAATGATTAGTATCTACTTGAATATATAAGTTTTACTTACCTAAAATAAATAAATAAGTTTCTGCCTTAATTGTCACAAAATTTTGTGGAAATATACATTGCAAATTTTATTTATTTATTAATAGTTTAAGTTTTAGCAATATTCTATTATTATTGGTTATAAAAAAATTAATATTTTAAGTTAATTAGTACCCCCTCTAAACTAGATTCTTAGCTCTGCCGCTGAATGTTCCCATGCCGGATCGGTTAATCTCTTTTTTTAAGATATCATAAAAGCTTGGGATTTGATAACAGAAAATATCTATAAACAAAACCAAAAAATATTGTTGAAATGAATCAAATTATATGCAGCAATATTATCAAAATATTATCAAGTGCTCCATATTATCAAAATGCTTTCATTATTTTCCAACTCACGCTCACGGCTCAACATAAACCAAAGAACGCAATCACACCACGAAAATCAAGCGAGAAAAACAACAGCGAGTTCCGATTAGAGGCAAACCATGTGCCTCAACAATAAACACAACTTTAGTTTGACGAAATCAAAGGCAAATCAAAGAACGCATCAGGAAAATGAAGAAAAATAGTGATTTTCGATCCTCAATCGTCGACGTCGATGATGTGATCTTCGGTTTAGCAATTTCTTCTTTGATTACATCGATGATATGTTCTCGTTTTTCCGTGATTTCGATCGAGCCATCTCCATTGCAATTTCGTTTCTTCGAAGTTCGACTAGTGAATTTTTCTTTCAACCTTGATTTATGGTTTTACGCAATAGTTATTTTCCCCTAACAAAATCAAAACATCGTCGTTTTGATCATTTCTAGGTCTAAAAAAAAGCCTCACCTGAATCGATCGAATCGCAACAATTCACAAATCGTGCGGAATCGGTGCGATTCATGTTTGGAATCGTGCGATTTTTTATTTTTGCAATTCAAGAGGTCGTTACGAATCGTACGTGCTTAATCTTGAATTGAATCAGAAGAATCGAATCGCAAATCGTCTGATTCTAAAAACACTGGTGGTAAGGGCCTCAAATGATGGAGGTGGGTGGTTAATGATTGTCTGGTGGTTGGGGTTGGCCTGTATGCGATGCCTATTTTGTTTGTTTTTTTCTTTTTTCTTCTTTTTTTCTTCTTTCCGCTTTATGATGAAACAAAAGACGAAAACAAAATAATAAAGAAATTTGTTTCTATTTCAAAAGAAATATTGCAAGTATATTAAGTAACAATACAATCTAAAGCTTGGATTGTGTTACTATGGCTGGAGGGTTATTAATTTTGGCGAAAATCATCACAAGTCACAACAATTTCATGATCAAGCATGAAGCATAAATCAACAATCATGAAAAAGTGCACCATTTTCCCATACCAATGTTGATTTATAACAATCAAGAACGAAAGCTTAAACATCCACTCCTAAGGAACACCAGAAATTCATAACAATGTTAAAGAAAATAATAATTCATTCATTTAATCAGTAACCTAAAATACAAAACTGAGAGCAGTGTTGTTAGAATTGGACGATTCCCGAGTCTATTTGAATTTAAGCACTTACGATTCGTATCAACTTCTTGAATCGCAAAAATCAGGAATTGCACGATTCCAAACATGAAATCACACTGATTCCGTACGATTCGCAAGTTGTTGCGATTCGATCGATTCATGTGAGGCTTTTTTTTTTTAGCCTGGATCAAAACGGTGACGTTTTAATCTCATTGGGGGAAATTAACTATCGCCTAAAACCCTCAATCATGGTTGAAGGCTAAACTCTCTGGTTGAACTTTGAAGAAACGAAATCGCAATGGAGATGGCTCGATCGAAGTCACGGAAACACGAGAACATATCGTCGATGTAATCGAAGAAGAAGAAATTGCTGGACCGAAGAAGAACATATCATTGACGATCGAGGATCAGAACTCACTGTTTTCTTCATTTTTCCTAGTGCGTTCTTTGATTTGCCTTTGATTTCGTCGAACTAAAGTTGTGTTTATTGTTGAGCCCATGGTTTGCCTCTAATTGGAACTCGTTTTTTCTCGTTTGACTTTTGTGGTGTGACTGCATTTTTTGCTTTACGTTGAGCCATGAGCGTGAGTTGGAAAACAATGGTAACATTTTGATAATATAGAGCACTTGATAATATTGCTTCATATAATTTGATTCATTTCAACAATATTTTTTGGTTTTGTTTATAGATATTGTCAGTTTTCAAATCCAAGTTTTTATGATGACATCTTCAAAAAAGAGATTGACCAACCAAGGCATGGGAACATTGTACAAAAGTTACAGAAGAGAAGCAGGGAAGGTTACAAGTAAAATTCAAATATTGTGAAAATAAATATTGGGGAGGTGTTTATAGAATGAGATATCATTTGGCTGCCACTAAAAAGGATACCAAGGCTTGTATAAGTTGTCTAGAGGAAGTGCGTAAGTTTTTTATAAAGTTCTTAGATGATGCTGAAAAGAAAAAAGATATTGAAAGTTGTTTTGGTGATGATGAAGATGTCAGTGTACAAAAAGTAGTTAATTGTTAAGTGATAAAGAAGGCACAATGGTTGATTTTTTTTAAAAGGCGCTTCACTTCAACATCTCAAAAGAACACATTGAATACACTTTGGAAGACAAAGGAAAGGGATGAGAGATATCTGTAGATGTTTTTATGCAAATGCCATTCTTTTTAATTTGGTAAAGGATTCCTTTTTCAAGTTGATAGTGAAACCCATTAGTGAGCGTGGCAGATGATTGATACCGCCTTTACACCATGAGGTCAAGGTTACTAATTTGAAAAAAAGAGGTGGAGTCAATTTCAAAATTAATTAATAAGTACAAAGATGAGTGGAAGACAAATAGATGTACACTTATGTCGGATGGATAGAGCAATACTACGGGGAGATCTATTACTAATTTCTTGGTGAATAGTCCAAGGGGGACTGTGTTTCTTAAATGCATTGATACATCATCTATTGTTAAGAATACAGATAATTTGTTTGAGCTTCTTGACTCTATGGTAGAAGAAATTGGAGAAGAGTATGTTGTCCAAGTGGTAATGGATAGCGCATCCACTTATGTGAAGGCTGGTCAAATGTTGATGGAAAAAAGAAAGGAAATATTTTGGAATCCTTGTCCTGCGCATTGCTTGAACTTGATTTTGACTAATATTGGACAAATTATTGTACACGAGGACACTGTATCAAAGGCTAGAAAGATTATAGTATACATTTATACATAATTTGTAATTCATAGTTTTCTATTTAATTTAATTTTATTTCGTTACTTAGTTATTTGTACAATTGTATCCATTTTACTCACTATTTTTAATTTTCAGACATGCTTGGGCTTTGAACTTGATGAGGAAGTAAACAAAATATGAATTAACTCGGCCAGCTGTCACAAGATTTGCAACACAATACTTGACATTGAGGCATCTAACATGAGACAAAGATTGGATTTAGAGCAATGTTTGGTTATGAAGAATGGCAAAGAAGTCCTTACTCAAAGAAGGGAGATGGAATAGCAGTGAGAGATATTATTCTAGTTGATAAGGATTTTTGTCCTGCAATTCAATATTGCTTGGAGTGTTCACTCTCATTAGTGAAAATGTTGAGGCTTGTTGATGGGAATGCTAAGCTAGCAATGGGATATATTTATGAAGCAATAGACAAGGCAAAGGAACAAATAGCAATTTTTTTTAAAGAAGTGAGGAGGTACCAACCAATTTGGGATATCATTGATGAGAGATGGAACATGAAATTGCACAAGCCCCTATATACAGCTGTTTATTATTTGAATCCGAAGTTTCACTACAGTTTAATTTTTGAGATGATTATGAGATAAAGACGGGATTTTATGAGACAAATCAAAGGATGTGCTCCATTTCTATTTTGCGCGGAAATGTTGATAAACAATTAGAAGTATTTGACAAGGCAGGGAAGATGCTTGGAATAGAAATGGCCAGTCAAATGTGATCCGAAAAACGACCAGATTAATTATTATCTTTTATTATCTTAACAAAATTCATTTGTTTTACGAAGTTACTAAGTAATTAATCTTGCAAATTTGTAACCTTGTGGTAGGCTTCTTTTGGTGGAAGTTGTAAAGAATTTCAAAGCCTTGCCATTCGTGTCCTTAGCTTGACTTGTAGTGCTACAAGATGTGAGAGAAATTGGAGTACATTTGATCAGGTATGAAAAGAAATATTAATACTTCAAGTCTTCAAATAAATTATAAAGCTTTATGCATTCGTGTTAATAACTCTTTGATAGATGCATACTAAGCGGATGAACTGATTGGAACAACAAAGGGTTAATGCACTTGTGTTTACAAAGTATAATCTCCGATTAGAGCTAAGATACCAAAAAAGAATGAAAGAGGGAGATGCCTGTGATCCTATTTCTCTATCGGATCTGGAATTTGATGATGAATGGATAACGGAAAAGGAAAATCCCTTCCTACCTGAGGATACTGCATGGTTGAATATTGATGAATGTTTGAAGGTTCAAGAGCGAGAGAGTAGCAGAAAAACAAAAAGAGGTAATATGTTTATTTAATGAAATTTGTATAATTCATGAATACTTAAATTTCAATTTATAGACCAAAACTTGCAACTATTTTTTGTAGGGCTGAGAGGTCTCAAAAAGATAGGTAAAGGAAAATAAGTGATTGATGTTGATGATGACGAGGAGAAAGAGATCCTAGATATTGAAGAAGATGCTAGAAGTGAAGAATTGTTCGTTGGAAATGTTGATCAAATTGGGAGTGGGCTTGATGTTTAGAGACAAGTTCAATATTATATTTATGCATTTATGTTTATTTAATGTTGTTTTAGGTTTAAAATATGAAGTAACTCTCTGAATGGTGAAGTTTGAAATTTAAACTTTAAATTAATGTTGATTGTTGCATGAATTTGAAACTTATTATGTTTTTTTTTATGTATATACATGTATATAATTATATTTTATAAGAAATTATTAAATATAAAGTGAATCTTACGATTCACGATTCGATACGATTCACGATTCATTATTTTATCATTACGATTCACGATTTGGCAACCATGAGTATTTAAATAGGCTTGTGAGATAACAAAAGGATAAACAAAGAAAAAACTTACTCAACCTATCTAAACAAATTTTATTGAAACTCACAAAATATGATGAATATTAAATGTACTAAAATTAATAATCCAAATCATTTGAGTCCCTAGTGTCTGCACCATAGTTCTTTTCTTTTGATGGATTGGAAGGCTTGGTCATATTAAGTTGTGCAACTCCACGTCCCTAACAACCCCTAGTTAATTGGTCCTCTTGATGTTTGATTTAATAGATGCAGTACTCGATCTGGATATATTAATGCAACTTACTTTTATCTGTATATTACATGCCATTGTGAATTCAAATTTGTAGCTTTCTGCTAAGTAGCGCTTTTAGATTTTATAGGCACAACACAAATTATTATCTATTATGAGATTCACAAGAATTCCCAGTGTGCACCACCACAGATGCTCGCCATCAATAATGAGTTCATATCTTTGCAAAAAAGTTGGGTTGAGCCCTAAGTTTGATCACTTAACTTGTTAGAGTTGTCTGCAGCTTTCCAGTGCAGTCGACCCGTATTCTTCACATTGAATAATCTTGCAGGTTCCAAGCATTGGTGAACCACTGAACCCTAAAACCCTATTCATTCACTTCCTCTACTTTTTAGTTCATTGACATATAAGTGCATGCATGAGGTATCATTTCCATTTAAGAAACACGGACGCTTCTACAAAGGAGGTGTGTCGTGTCGAACACCTGTGTCGGACATTGATACTCGGATACTCATTAAAAGTGTGCTCGAAACTTTTTAAACACGTTTTAATGTAAAAATTAAATTTATAATATCATACACTATTTTGATACTTTGTGAATACTTCAACGACACTCCCTTCGACCTCCGAACATGCTATATGTGATGAGTTTGTTCATAGTAATATTGTTTTGCATTCTTCCAAACACAGTTTATACGTACTAAACATGTTTTGAAATATTTATAAGAAGAAACATATGGAATTTTAATTTACTAAGTGATATGTTGCATTTTTTCATTATTATTGATTAAATTATTCATATATTTAACATATAATAAATATATTATTTTTAATGTGCCATATGCGTATCGTGTTCTGCATTTTTTGAAAATCAACGTATCGGAACTATGTCGTGTCACGTATTCGTGTCCATGTTACTTAGGCTTCCGTTAAAATCCTATAGATGAGCTAAATAATCTAGATTTGTAATGTCTACAAGAAAGTGCCTAGGAGGCTCTCTATGCATGTACTTGTGAAATGGCGTGAATTTGTAAATAAATTCATGTAGTTGATTCCAAGTGATTGAGATATAAGGCCTTGGTTTGGTTTGGTTTCGTTAGGTTACTGATTATAGACACGTGTTTAAAAGGAAAAAAAAGAATTGAAAGAGGTACAAGAAGTCTAAAAGCTGGAAATTACAGATGAATATAGAGATGGACGAAATAGAGAGATTTTCATTACGTATCAATTGATTACAATTTTCTCTCTCTCTCTCTCAACACACACACTGTTTATTCCTTGCTACAGTTTATATACTGGAATTACTTAACTAACCAACTAACTGAATTACAGCTCATTGCCCAAACTGTCTTACAACTTACCGACTGAGAAAAACTGTTAACCAACTTTGGTGTCAAATAATTTCTGTTGCAGAACAGTGGTTTTCTTTACGTCCCCCTCAAACTGATGCTAGAAGAAGATTGCAACAGTTTGGCTCAATGCCTAAGAAATCGAGAAGTCATGCCCTTTGTAAATATATCCGCAATTTGATCAGTGTTGCAAATAAACTTAACCAAAAGATCTTTATTTAGGATTTTCTCACGAATAAAATGATAATCAACGGCTATGTGTTTATTGTGGGCATGAAATATAGGGTTGGAGACCAATCCCAGAGCCGAAACACTATCACACCAAATTAGAGGTGGCTGACTGAGAGGGATGGCTGACTGAGAGAAGCATTCTAATCCAACAAAGTTCAGCAGCTGTTTGAGCCAATGCACGGTATTCAGCTTCAGTGGAGGAACGAGAGACAATGGCTTGTTTCTTTGCAGCCCAGGTAATAGGATTAGCACCCAAAAAATACACATACTTGAGGTCGAGCGACGATTGTCTGGATCACTAGCCCAATCGACATTGCTATAAGCTGATATAGTTGAAGGACTAGAAATGGATTGATATAAAAGGCCACAATGAAGAGTTCCTTTCAAATAACGTAAGATTCTTTTGACAACTGCAAAATGAACATCTGTGGGAGAGTGCGTAAATTGACAAACTATATTGACAGAAAAAGCTATATGAGGTCGCGTGAATGTCAAGTATTGGAGACCTTCCACAAGGCTTCGATAAGGCAATGGATCAGAGAGAGGAGAGCCTTATGTGTTGCTAAGACGAAAAGGAGAGGCACATGGAGTTTTGCATGATTTGCAATCAAGCATGTTGAACCTGGTTAATAAATCCGTAGTGTACTTAGGCTCCGTTTGTTTCGGCGAAAAACATTTTTTGAAAAATATTTTTTGCATTTTCTGGTGTTTGGTATAACGGAAATTAAAAATTCACGCAAAATATTTTTCAAATCAATGAAAAATAAGTTGATTTTGGTGAAAAATATTATATATTTTTTTAGAGCGAAAAACATTTTCCACTCTCACCAGTGGGGATTGGGGATCTCGAGATTCTAGGGGTCCCAAGGTCCGGGGGTTTGTGGTCTTGGGATTTTGGGGGTCCGGGGTCTAGGGTTCACAGTGGTCTGGGGTTCCAATGTCTTGTGGGTCTGGGTCCGGGGTTTTGGGGGTTTGAGAGTCCTAGAGTCTGAGGGTCTGCGGGACCGGGGGTTCTGGGGTTCCAAGGGTCCCGGGGGTACTGGGGTAATTTGAATCATTGCCCAATCTGCCTTACAACTTACCGAGAAAAATCTGTTAACTAACTTTGGTGTCAAGTAATTTCTGTTGCAGTACAGTGGTTTCCTTTTAAGTGTTAATCTATTTAATTTAGTGTTCTTCCTGTTTTCAATGTGGATGACTTGTGACAATGTGCATGAAAGAAAGGAAACCATTTGAAGTTGTGTAAGTTGTTAATTTTATTTTTTCCTTAGGCTGGTGCGCTCGACAAGCTAGAAGCCTTTACGAGCTTCAATGGACCGGATTTCTATGGGCTTCCGAGAAACACGTCAAGAATCAAATTGATCAAGAGCCAATGGAAGGTGCCGGAATCGTTTCCCTATGCGTCAGGCGAGATTATTCCAATGTTTGCTGGCGAAACACTCGATTGGCTGCCTTCCTCTGTTTAATCAGAATGAGAATGGTAGGCCTGGTTCATGGTTCTTTGTTAGCCCTCCATGCATCTCTCAACTGTTTTTGTTTTTGTTTTTGTTTCAGCAAACATCAGGGAATCGTTCATGAAATAATCTTTGTTTTATTTATGCGAATTTAACTATGTATTTTTGAGGAATGCTTAAACCCTTTGCAGCTAAGAGAGTAACGCTTGTAAAAAAATAGGGCAAATTTGGACTCTCAGTAGCGGTAGAAGGCTCAAAGATTTAACTTCCATATTTTGGAATATTCAGAAATAATTGAGGATCCAGGATGGAAGATCCAGGGAAGGGCAATTCTAGTGATACTTAGGCTCTGTTTGTTTTGATGCAAAATATTTATTTTTATTTTTAATTTTGTTTCAGAAAAGATCGCTGAAGATTTTATGATATTTGTTTTGTTTATGCGAATTTAACTTACTATTTTTTGTGGAATGGTTAATTCCTTTGCAGCTGAGGGAGTAACGCTTGTAAAAAAGTAGAGGTAACGTTTGTTTTGATTTGATGTAAAATATTTTACTAACATAAAATATTTTTTTAATAAAATATTTTATTTTATAAAATCAAAATTAATTATAAAAAAAGATCATAAGTTATTTTACGGCGCTAGTTGCTCTTATGGAGGCAGTGGTGGAGCCAATAGTGCTGGTGATAGCAGTGCAAGTGGCAATGGTAATTTTTAATTTTTTTAAAAATATTTTTTGAAGTATAATTTAAACTTTGAAAAATAAAAACAAAAAAAAAATACTTTTTCATAAAATAATTTTACATAAAAAATACTTTTCGTTGTAAATTATTTTATATAGAAACAAACAAACCTTAAGTGTTGGTATTTGTTTATAATAATGTCATGATCATTTGAGTATTACAAGTGATATTAGTGTGTTATTTAAAAATAAATAGTTGATTTATAAGCATTATGTGAGATGAGACTATCTCATATAGTAATTAAACGTGATTATTATATTATAATTTTTTTTGTAAGTTTTTTTAAAAAGACAATCTTTTAGATTTAGTCCTTTTTAATATCCTATCCCATCTCTTTCAATCTTACTCTGTGTTTAGTTTGGTTTAAAAGTTAAATTTTTTTAACTTTTGAGTCAAGAAAAAGTCTGATTTGACTTAGCATTTTTTACTTGTTTTTACTTTTTTTAAAAATAATTTAGCACTTACTCTTTTATAAAAAAAGTTTACAAATTTAAAAATTATTAAAAAAAACTAATTTAAACACAGGCTTAGTGTCGGCCACCGCTGGCCAGCCCCTCCCCATCCTCATCTGTCAACCTTATCCAGCTTCACGATCAACCTTGACGCTTCTATTGCCCTAGATTTATAACTCAGCAAAAAAAATTTAAAAAATCTAAACAGGTTTGTTTATAATTTTTTGTTTATATAGCTGTTATTTTAAATTCACAAATATAAATTTTATTACTTGAAGTTAAAAATTCACAACTTTAACAAATATATAATTTGTTTGAAATTACAATTATATATTTTCAGTTATGATTTGTAAGTTTTTATAATTTAAATTACACCAAACACCCTCATCATTGGACTAACACACGAATCACATGGTAGCTCAAGTGAGAATTATTTATATACACTTAGGGAGAATTATTTATTCGCATTAATCACATGTTCAGGAGGAATTATTTTTTTCACATTCCCATGAAATTATGACTATTGTTAGCTCTAACTCCCATAGCCATAGGCAACACTGTGTGGAATTAGCTCTCTATTCTAGTCGGACTTATTTTGGGTTTAAAATATATTTATTTTGATGATTTTTGCCCGTTTATTTTATTATTTTAAGTGCATAAGTCATTTAGGTAAAATGTTAAGTTAATCGATCAAATATCATTAAATATTTAAATAAATCATATTTTCGTAAAAAAAATAAACAGTGACGCCCATTTGCCCTTATTTGTTTCAATACAAATGTAAATGATATATACATTGAAAATAATAACATTTTAGGAGAAAAAATCCGACAAGGCCATCAATCCCTCATTAAACCTAAGCAAACACCTTATAGTTATCATGAGCTACGAGTGATATGACTATACAATAAATTTACGCTCACACTTCACTTAATAGAGAGTGATGGCACAAAAGAAAAAGAGTCATCTCTCTCTTTCTTTCCTTAAATATATATGCTCCCTCCACGGCAAATGTATGAACATTTTTTGTCTATATTTTTTTTTTAAAACTCAACTAACTTAGGCATCGGAGAGTCTCCCGTCGGCCATTGATTGAGAAACTTGTCTTGCAGGTATTTAGTAATGTGAGCACGTGAGGACTCCATCGTCTTTATCCTTGTCAGGTTCTTCTCCTTGTCAGGTTCTTCTTCTTTATTATTTAGGAAAAAAGTATTTTTTAAATTCTCTCAAATATAAACAGTTTGAATAGTTGAAAACAATCCATTTTGAGCCCAAAATAAACCTAACTTATCGGTAGAATCCTATTACAGACCGAAAAGAAGCAAGATGCTTTCTAATTCCCATATATCAGGTTGGATTCCAAACTCCCTTGTTTCTGCAGGCAATGACTCTACGCTGCTCGTGGATCCATTAACAAACTCTTTCAGCTTGTTTGATACTCGCGCAGCTTCCAAATTTGCTGTAAATTCCTGTTGGGAGAATATCCAACGCCGACATAAAATACATGCTCGGGGATCCAGAAAATACATCTTTATTAAGCTTTCAA
>JAOTRH010000022.1:13817858-13835168 GCA_034768845.1 Heliamphora exappendiculata
CCCACTTGAGCTCGTTGGCCTTTCCTGGTTGACTTGGTTGATAGTCAAATAGCATGTGAGAACCTCCAATATAGCCTCCTCCGAAGTCTTAAACTTTGGGGTCCGCATCATGAGTGCTACAGAGATAAGCATAATATGTGAGGAGGCATATTATTTGAAAAGTATCTAAAAATAATTTTTTATTTTTTCAATTTCGAATACATTTTGGATTCGCACGGGATACGGGAAGATATGTTTTGAATACGGATAAGATACTTTTTGAATATATTTCAAAAGTATTTTTCTTTTATTTTTAAAATTAATTTTTTATTTAGTTAATGTTTTGATTTTATTGTTATGAATTTACTACAATCTAGATATTTTTTTTGTGCTTAATAGGAACTTTTTTTTTAATTACTTATTCAGTTATTCTTGACTTGAATACTTATTGAATGTTTCAAAATAAGAACAATATAAATTAACTCTTACTTTTGGTTTAGTTTTATAAATAATACAACACTACAAATTATAAAAATAAATAAATTGTGCCAATGTATCCTAACCGTATCCGTGTCTTACTTTTTTTTGATTTTGTTGTATCACCGTATCCGTCTCGTATTATATTTGTATCCCGTATCTATATTCGTGCTTTCTAGCATCTCATTCTCAGACATCTTCCAAGACCTCTCTCAGGCTTTCATCCTCCCCTTTGCGAATTTCTCTTAGAAATTCTCATCCGGTGCAGAAGTCCTGCCTTCGGATCACAGCCTGTTCCCCCCAGCATACCCGATGCCCCGATTTTGCTCAATTCCTCTAGAATATCTCCAGAGTTTGGAATGTTTTCTTAAAACTCTATCCTTCTCAATACTTTCTAGAATGCATAAGTAGGAACTAGAGTGTTTATGCTGTTGTTTTGTCCATTTGTAGAATAGGTATTCGAATATTTTTGTTTTACACTGTTATTTTACTTGTTTTCATACAAAATAAACTGTCATTTTTCATATTTACATTGTTACATTGGTTGTTCATATGCAACATAACTTCTGCGTATCATACATTTCTATTGAAACATTACTTACGTAGAAGCTCTGCCACCACATCAGCTTTTACACAATAAAAATAACCTAAGAGAGTATGCTTTATAGTTGCCACCTTGGTTGATCTTCTGTATCAAAAATATGAAAGTTAGTACAATAACAAGCACGACTGAGTGTTGCTCAAATATTTTTCAACATAAAATCCTTTTTCTAGTCTAAGAAAGTATGCTCTATAGTTATCACCTCGGTGGATCTACTGTATTAGAAATCTGAAAGCTAGTTGTACAATAACAAGCACAATGGAGTGCTGTCCAAATACTTTTTCATCATAACATCGCTTTCATACATTCTTTTCTTTAAAAAATCTTTTTTCACGCAATCATGTGGTCCAAATAACTTCCATTATATGATAATCTCAAAACCAAAACCACCTTTATGAACCACGTCGAACATGATTCTTAATATGGACGTAGGCAGCTAGCTATACACGGCTCGGTCCCATTCAGAAATATCTTCAAATCAGTTTATTTAAATCTCTCTTTCAAATCTATTTCCAAATTGCCCATTTAACTAACTACATCGGACCTGATTAGTAGTATGGATATGCATGCAGCCATACATGGCTCGGTCGCATTAAATCCTTTTCAAATAAACATTTTCAAAGCATCCCCTTCTGAACTACGACTCGGCGTGATTCCCTCTCGGGATAAGTAGGCAGCCCCCATATATCGCTCGGTTAAAATCCTTTTCAAAAGTCATATTGTACATTCTTTTTCTGAAAAGGTAGATGTGTTCAGATATGGCATTAATAAGGAAATGCAACACCCAAGAATGTTGTGGGGTGCCTAACACATTCCTCACACACAATAATGAACCCCCAAACCAGTCTCTATTTTCGTAGACCAGAAACGCGAGTCATCATCAAAATCAGGCCTTTCAAAATAAAATCCTTTTTTAAGGTAAATTATAAATACTTAAACCTTGGCAAGAGAGATTCTGATTCATCGCATTCAAGTCAATGATTTCCCATTCCTTCACGGTTGTCAAAAATCCGGGTACATTCAACACTAATAATCTCTCATCTAGGGGTCTAAAAATCCTATGAAGTGAAAAACATCAAGATTAGTTAAAGAACACTGAGTAATGAGTATACTTTTTTTGATGAGTACAAACACTTTGTAATACATAGGAACTTAAATATATTAACCAAAGTTATGTCCATGCAAATCCCATAGCAACCTGACAACATCCCTAACACACTTTAGCTGGCAGACCCAAAATGGTAATAGTTCTTGCTTTTAGCAATGTGTAATATGTTACCTGTTTGAGTCTGTTGGTTGTTCTATATAGACCATGGATGTATCTATGCTATTTTAACTTTGACGGAATAATCTAAAGTTCTTTGTGATTGCAGACATTGTACGAGGAAGCACTTCCTGCTTTCAATATATTGGGAAAGAAATCTTTCTTCTTGGGGCAGGTTGGAAATGGAGCAAAAATGAAACTAGTTGTCAACATGATTATGGGGAGGTAATAATTGCTTTTGGAACAAAAGAATATGACTGGTTACTTAAAGCTTGTTACAGTAGTTTACGGAGCTTAAAAAAAATGGTGAAGTGAGGAATAAATTGTGCTGATTTATATACTGACAACTAAAACATCAACTTTGGAACTTTGATAACACTTCCAATCTTTTTCCTGATAAGGCGGGATTTATCAATTTTGGGAGATTGCTAAATGGACATCCATTATGGTACCCAAGCCCTGTCGCTGAGACCTCCCATATCAGAAGGAAGGCAGTGGAAACAATCAAAAGGCTGTTGATTTAACAATCTCCTAATTTTTTATGTTAATATGTGAAGGACAGTTCACATTTTGTTAGTTTGAGTTAGATTCAGGGTTCATATTCGCTGATGATTAGTATTGCATCTGCACACACATGTACATTTCAGTATAAAAATTCACTTCAAAGTTGGCAAAAATTTCTATGCCTGTGGTACTGCGGCAATATTTTTATGTCATGCTTTGTTGAGAGTGTCAAGAGATATAACAAATTAACTCGAGAGATTATTCTGTATTGTTGATATGAGTGCTTGATATGCATTGTGTATCTCTTCCCCTAACAGCTTAATCTTCCATTTAACTTGGTATCAAAACTTTAATTTTGGAGTTATTGGTTAGTTTCCATTTTCTTTTTACAGTCATTTCTGTTTGTTGAACTTCCTTCCAACTCTCTGCCCACCTTTGCACGTGCACAAAAGGGCTGGCACATCCCCATCAGAGAGAGTATCATTCATGAGGGAGGGTGTCAAGGTTTGGTATAAATAGCATATCCCCTCTCTAAGAGTATCGACCTCTTGGGCAAGTGGTTTGTGTATCAGAATCTTACTCTCAATTCACTTCACTATTCTATTCACAATTTATGCATAAAAATCAGTATGAATTTCTGAGTAAACTTATCTAGAGAGAGACTTGATGGTGAATCTTACGATTCACGATTCGATTGGCAATATTGCTCGAGCATTTTTTGGAACCATCGGTTCTCACAAATAGGGAATCACTTTTCACAATTTATTTTATTTTTTTATAAACACCAAAGTATAACTGTGTAGGGTGTTTAATGTGAAAATAACCAACACCCGAGGATCATTTGTTAACCATTTAGTGATTAAACGGCTTACTGAAATCTCTTTAGACTCGACATGTTCTAAAGAATCTTATACGTGGTGGGATTTGGACCAATAACTTGTGACATAAACATGTGTCCAGCAAGGTGAGTCAGGTGACATAATCATGTATTCATGTTCTTATGTGATTGTTATTGTATCATTTGTATGATCTTCGTCCAAATCAATTATATTACTTTATTTTGTGTGTGTGTGTGTGTGTGTGTGTTATATGAATTATTTAACGTTACTTTTATAGTACATACCGACTCTTACACTTCACGATTCGATTTGATTTCCGATCACAAAATTGAGCTTTTGATTCACAATTCGATTCTCTAGTTGATGAGTATGGATATGCCAACATTTCGATTAAGACTTATCACGCTGTGACATTCTAGCCTATGATATACTTGTGAATCTATCTTAATGTATACAATCTCCAGATTTAAGAAATGCACTACTAGCTTTATGTATTTGTCCCCTTTAGATAGTTGGCTCTTCTGGGATTGGCCCTTCAAGAGAAGGCATGGCTGTGCCTTCCAGAAGATTAGTTACATTAGTATTGTCATTGATCCTCTCTATGGTCCTATTTGGTGTGTATTTCATAATGTTAAACTTCTTGTTCCAGTAGGTATTTTTCCAACAAAATCATCACAATGTTACTTTTGGCCATGTTTCTGCCTTGGTCCCTTAACTTATTTATACTTGGGATGGGATCCATGAATTTTCAATCAAAACTACTGAACTGTTGCCCACCCAGTTGATTGGGAGACAAGACTTCGCCTGGTTTGGTTTTATCTATTGGCCTGTTGTTCCTGTTTAGCCTTGGTTTATGTTTATGAGCATGTCGAAACTAGTTCTGGGGCCAAGTCTGCATGCCACTTCAGCACCAAATCAGCTCACCGTGCTAAGCATCCATAGGCAAGCACTTTTGTTTCACATCCATCATCCATGTTTTCGCATAAATTAGCATATTCTTGGCAATAAAGAGAGAGAAAACACTACTTAAATCAACTAGAGTTGCTCGCTACAGGAATCTTATGTATGCATTTTTTGCTTGTTTAATTATTAAGATCTGCCCCCCACCCCACCCCACCCCCTTTTTTTTTGTTGATAAAGTCCATCCTGGTTGTGAAATTTGGAAAGCAAATTATATCCTATTACCCACTATCCTGAATTTCACAGGGATCTATTCAGTTTTCTGTCTACACTGCCTTCTAGTATCCACCATAGTAAAAGCTTGCATTGTGGTTATGGCTTTAAATGTCATTCTGGCATATGCACAAATTATTCATGAGCATAAGGGAGTACACATTGCAAGTTCATATCAGCATTTGCACGCTATTTGAACAAGAATTTGAATGTTCCTATAGCAAGTACAGAGATGGCCTGTCTTATATACATAAAAAAAGTTCGGAGTTGGTTTAATTTTTCTCCTTTGCAGTATGATGAATGCATTTTCTGAAGGACTCATACTGGCCGACAAAAGTGGACTGAACACCCAAACACTTCTTGACGTTTTGGTGAGACAGGAAAGCAGGATTTTTTTTTTGTCTCAGATTTCTGTTCATTCTGAGACGTCTCTGGATCCCTTGCAGGACCTGGGTGCAATTGCTAATCCAATGTTCAAGATGAAGGGACCCACTATGATCAAGAAGAGTTACTCACCTGCATTTCCTCTGAAACATCAGCAGAAGGATATGAGGTTGGCTCTCGCCCTTGGTGATGAAAATACGGTATCGATGCCTGTGGCAGCTGCGGCCAATGAGGTACGGCCATTCGTTTCCTTCTCTAACCTTTATCCACACCTATTGCTCAAAGTGATCCAATGTTCTAAATATAGACCGTTACTTAGGCCAATATATATCAGAATTTTGGAACTCTGATACCGATATTTACCAATGTATCAGGTGATGCTGTCCGATATCGGCCAATACATGGCCGTATCATCGATACCAACACATTTTCCAATATTGCGATTTAGAACTGAATGGAATTTTCTATAGAAATGCCAGATATCTATCCTTATAGCTTACTCAGAGAAGTTCATTTCCTAAAGTAATGAAATAACAAAAGTCAATATGAACTTCCAGAGGTTATGTTGAGAACCCTACATCCTGATTTGTGGGTTAAGTTCTTTCCTAGATTAGTACTTCTTCTTTTTCTTTTGCCTGCCTTCCTTAGTAGAATGTTCATATTCGCAAGATAGTTCTGGGTTCAGGAAAATTTAGCTCAAGGCTTAAGCTTGTTCCAGTGTCAATTGAAGAAAAAAAAAATAGAACACATCATCAAACTGAAACCTTAAACACAAGATGAATGCCTTTGTGTTGAATGCCCTTCTCTTATATTGGTCTTTTATGTCCAGCCTGTTTCAACTTTCAAGTTGAATAACTATGTTACAATCAAAGTCGCAGTATCCATATTAGCTAACTCAAGCCGCATCCGGGAGCATGGAATTCAATTTATGGGTCGATATATGTTTCAAGTATTGTTCAACCTTTCAATTTAGTTTCTGAATCAACGGATGAATGTCTTTGTGTTGCATATAAAAGAGGAAATATAACAAACAAGAATTGTCAAGAACTTTTTGAAGATTATCCTATTTGTATAGGCTTGCACATCTATTTGATAATTGAACTTAAACGCGGCTTTTCTGAATGTAGGCGTTCAAGAAAGCCAGAAGCATGGGGTTCGGGGACCTTGATTTTTCAGCTGTGTATGAGGCTGTGAAGTTTCCTCAAAGTTCATCCTGATATGAAACTCCTTGGTGATTATGAGAACTTAACATTTGTGTTTTGAGCTTATAGGCAGTACTCTGCTTATGTGATGTGATTGAGGTTTTCTAATGAATAGTTCATTGCAAGAGTCTGGATTTCAAACTCTAAATAACCATTGTTCAGGACAGTTTAACAAGCAATAAATGTTGCACATGCAATAAATTTTGCACTCTAAATAACCATTGTTCAGGACAGATTAACAAGCAATAAATGTTGCACATGCAATAAATTTTGCACTCTATGAACAGTTTAACAAGCAATAAATGTTGCGCATGTCCCTTTCTTTTGTTTCCACCTTTCTATTTTTTCTTTGTTTATTCTCCTATGACCAAAACCAAATATAAGTATACAAAAGGTGTGGGGACGAGTAGTTCGCCAATAAAACAAAAAAAGAGAAACAATTCATAAGTGTTGTCTAAGAAAATGCTTAAGGCACAAGCGCGGGTCACACTATTTTGCCTAAGAAAATGCTGAAGGCACGTACTTTTAACTACAAAAGTCACAAAAATTTGATATTGGCTCTCCATTTGCATGCTAATCCATGAGTGTTGTGGATTCTAGTTCAAATAGATGATTAATATTTAATTTTTGTGATTGGTCAAAGTCGGTGTACATGGCATTATTGAATCAAAAGAAAAAAGACTTAAACAATTTTCCTCGATAGGATATAATGTTCATGTACATTTGAACACTATAGTCTCATTATTTATTTTGTTCTTTTTATACTATTGTTCATTTTCAAAATTCATTTAAAAGGGAAAAAGTTAGTATAAAGTGATTCCACAATGAAACTATATATATATATATACACACACACACTAGACGCCCTGTTTTTTTTAAATATATTTATTTATTTTAAATACTTTAAGAAACAAAAGCTAAAAAAACAATATTTTCTAAATTGATGCCCAGTGTCTTTTTAATATATTTTTTATTTTAAATATTTTAACAAAAAAAAACTAAAAAAATAATATTTTCTAAACAAGAGGTTATTGTAAAACTGGTGGGCATGTAAAAAGTAAGAAATTATGTAGTTATTTAAAATTTATATATGTATTCTTTATTAATTAAGTAAAAAATCATGACTACTCTTACTAATAAAAGAAAAAAATTAGTGTTACATAGTTTAACCAAAAAATTAAGATGCCTCTAATGTTTATTTACTAAAAAAGCATAGAAGTGTAAATATATGTAAGGATAATGATTTATTTATTTATTTTATTTATTTTTACTTTATTTTTGTATGTACTCAAATTATTATATTTTCTTATCGATTTTTATCAAAGAATTAAAAAAATATTTAAAATGTTAAAAATAAAAATAAATTGATAAATTAAATTTTATATTACTTATTTTAAAATTTTAATCAATTTTTTAATTTGCATTCAAAATTTTTTATTTTGTCGATTTTTCTTATTAAAATAACTTAATAAAATAAAATAAAAATTAATAAAATATGAAAAATACAAAATAACCAAGAAAAATAATTAAAAAACCTAAAAAAGTTTATACTTTAATTTTGAATTGTTTGGGACGTGGGCTTCATCAAACGGTCCCAGGGGTTTAGTGGCCCCAAAGAGGGTTTAGGCATTTCTGGGTTATAATTAGACTCGCAGAAACCAGGAAAGAGCTCTCTCTCTCTCTCTCTCTCCGCAGTCCAAGAAGAAGAAGAAGAGAGAAAGCAATTTCTTGTTTTCTCTCATTCTCATTATTCGTATTCGAAATTCATCTCAGTCTCTGTTATATATTCAAACCGAATCGAAAAGAGAGCCAAACAATGGCCGCCGGCGTCCCTCCCATGGCCACACCGCCGCCGGCCGTGATCCAGCCGGAGAAAGTCGATTACTTGGACCTGCCTTGCCCAATTTCCTACGAAGAAATCCACCGCGAAGCCCTTAGTCAGTATATACGAATTAACTGTTTCGGTTCCTGATTTTGATTTCTTCATAGTGTGGTTGGGTTGTATTTGATGGTGTTTCGTGGGAATAAAATTGCTGAGACGAACTTCTGATTTATTATTTGTTTTGTGTTCAACCCTAAATCAAGAACCCTCGATATTCTCTGCTTTAGTACACGTGTTCTATTCAAAATCAAAGGTTTTTGCTACTCATTTGTATGCTGAAGTGATGGGGTAAGAGATGGAAGGACGACATTTTGATATATAGGTATTGCACATGCACAAATTTAAAGTCAATGGAAAGGAGTTTGATTTTGGTTGAAAAGTTTGTACTAAAAGTACCACTGTCTAAAGCTGTGGTCAAATCATAAGAAGTATGGTTAGCGGGGGCAAGCTGGGAAGAAATTCTTTTGGTGACGGTTTGGATATAATGAAAGGAAAATGTTAACGACAGCCTAATGGGCTTGTCGTTAAGAGAGAAAAATTAATAAGTGTATCAATATTTGTAAAAATGGCAGGTTCTACCTCCAAAAGTGTATTAATGTTAGAGTTTTTTATTTTTGTCTTCATTAGGCCCTTAAGGGCTTTCTTTAGCATGACCCATAACGAGAAGTCTATGGTTGTTTCTTTCAGAACCAAGAAAAGTACTTTCAAAATGACAAGCAAGAGTATGCGACTGCAATATGTACTAAGAGACTGAGTCTTTCTTGATAACATTTTTTGCCCACTGCGCTGCCATGTGAAATACCGCTGAGTCATCACTGAACTCCTCGTTTGTCCATATTAAATTAAGTGGAATCTCTTAGATAGAATGAGTGCATCTGTAGTTATGATAATGACTTGAGTGCTATGGTAAAATTAACTGGTAGGAGAATTGCTTGTTGCTGGGGAGATTGGGGCATTTCTCATTCCTTATGCGCGGATAGTGACTCTTTAAACTGCAAAATAAATTGGGGCATTTCTCATTCCTGATACCCGGATATTGATTCTCTTCAAAACTGGTTTTGCAGTGTCCTTAAAGCCAGAACTGTTTGAAGGGATGCGCTTTGATTTTACAAAAGGACTCAATCAGAAATTCTCGCTCAGTCACAGGTGGTTCTAGATTCTCATTTTTTGATCATACCGTTTGGTTTTTAATTTCCTAGTCCATTCTTATTGACTCCATTTTATATGTCTTATTCAACTCCCATCAGTGTTTTCATGGGGCCTACTGAAATTCCTTCTCAGTCTTCTGAAACCATCAAGATTCCAACTGCTCACTATGAATTCGGTGCCAACTTTATTGACCCAAAGGTATGCAACATGTTCCATTGCCTCGAGTTCAATGGATTCTTATGAAAGTCTATCTAACCTAGGGATAATTGGATGTTGTCCACAGTTGATGCTTTTTGGTAGAATATTAACTGATGGGAGGCTGAATGCAAGATTGAAATATGATTTGTCTGAAAATCTTATTCTTAAAGCCAACGCCCAAGTAATTATTTTAATTACCACATGTACCGTTTCACCTCTTCTTTTATTTTGGTGCTAACGGAATATTCCGCACTTAATATGCTAGTAACTGTTTTTTGTTTCTTTTTCAGCTTACAAATGAACCACATATGTCACATGGAATGTTCAATTTTGATTACAAGGTCAATTGCTTTTACTCGTTAACATCTTTGTGTATATCCCCGTTGTGTACTGCTTTCTCCCATAAGCAATAAAATTGATGTATCTAAATCTCGAAGTTTTGTTTGCTGTTTAGGAGTTGGCACTTTATAAATCATATGATGTTTCTAATCGTTTCATAAGTAGTTGTTAGCTAATGATTGAACTTTTGTTATTTGTTATTTTAAGAATGCTTTGGTTTCTTCATCTGTGATACTGTTATTACTCTTGAGTCTTGACTCATTCATATTTACAGGGTAAAGACTATAGAACCCAATTTCAACTAGGAAATGGAGCCTTATTTGGAGCCAATTACATACAGGTTTAACTCTGTCTCTCTCTCTCTCTCTCTCTCTGGGCAAGGGGTGTGGAAGGAGCAATTCATCCAACGTACAAAACTATAAAATTGGTTCTTGTGCATGTGTGAGGAGAACACCTCCATTTTCAAAATGATTTAGACTTTACAAAATAGAGACATTGTGACCGAAAAAAATAAAGAATAGAGACATTGTTTTTCTTATGTTCCAACCAATGAAGCACAAGATTGAGAGCGAGAAAGGAAAGACCACTCAATTTCAAGATCCACATAAAGTTTTGACTTTTTATCCTTCTACACTATGTGCAGTAGGATGTCCTCCAAAGATGGTGTGGGGAGGAAGATCCTTCATAAACTGTTGTGATATTCTCTTTTCCCTTGCTCTGCAAAGTCTTTCTCATGTATATGCATTCACTGCCATGAAGCTAAATGGGCAAGGGAAGTCAATTACGCTGCCAAATTCTTCTTTTAGTTCTTATAAGTGGTAATTAACATTTACCTATTATAATTTCTGGATTACTTTAAACAGAAAGAATGACGAAAAGGATTCATATGGCCCAGGCCGACCCAATTAATTGTGACACAACACTTAGTTTGGTTTGGTTACTTTAAAAAGCATGTGAAATGATACAAGAAGTGCCTTGGAACCATTTTTTGACGGGTTGGCATTTCATAAATGGATGATGTTTTTACTACATGCCATATCGCCATCTAAAATTGTAAATAACCTTTATGCTTTTATTTTCTTATTATTTTTTTGG
This sequence comes from Heliamphora exappendiculata, assembly GCA_034768845.1. Classification (NCBI taxonomy): domain Eukaryota; kingdom Viridiplantae; phylum Streptophyta; class Magnoliopsida; order Ericales; family Sarraceniaceae; genus Heliamphora; species Heliamphora exappendiculata. The sequence goes on from JAOTRH010000022.1 coordinate 13,828,945, forward strand.
GTACTGTTTTGATAGTAGGCATTGCTAGGGTTTTCTGTCAAGATGGAGACATATCCCACTCTTGGTCAAATTAAATGCAAATCACTCTTGCTTCTGTAAACTTTAAGCTAGTGCAGATGATTTCTGCTCACTGTTCTTCTTATTCCACTGCCCTTTTCTTCCCATTTTCTCTCAGAAGGGTAAATCAATTCCTTAGTAGTGTAGATTTCGTGCCATATTTTCCTAAAAGTGTCCTTTTGCCTGCAGAGCGTTGCCCCACATTTGTCTTTGGGTGGTGAAGTATTCTGGGCCGGTCAGTATCAAAAGTCCAGCATTGGTTATGCTGCTCGATATAACACAGATAAGATGGTACTACAACCTGGATAGCATATTATTTTTCTATTCCTTTTTATTTCCCTCAACGTCTATGCACATTAATTGTAATAGGTAATAATACGTGTAGTATGATTATATATCTTTTGTTTCTCATATTAGTGGATAAGGGTGTAGGTTTTCTCCTCAAAATGCTGAAGGTCTATTCACTGATTATGCTGCCCTTGCCCTTTTTCTAATGGATTGCATGCTATGTCGTATTCAAATTTGTTCTTCATCTATATGTTCATTTTTGGGTAATTAATAAGAATACTGGTTTGTAGGATTACTTATCTCTTTTTCTTCATGACACTGCGGTGAGGGTGCAGTTTTTTTCCCCTCAAAATGTTGAGGAGAGATATTGATTGATTTTTCCTGCTCTTGCCTTCAAGTATCCTCTTTCCTTTCTTATATAGGTGACTTGTCAGATTTCCATTTTCCAAAATGGTAAAGAAATTGGCTATGTTACTTGTTGCATGGTTCTTTTGTGAAATAAGCCACATAAGGTCTTGGCTTTCATTTGTTGTTTCACATGATTGGATCAATGGTATTGAAACTTGGATTGCTCGTGTCAACGTGGCAGGCTATATGCTCTAGAATGTGGTAACCTGGGAGAGGGGGTGGTGGTGGTAAATCACACCAACGTGAGAGCAATTTCTTTACTACGATAAATTAGAACATTCAAGAGAGTGTATTATCTACAAATAAATTATGTAGAAGCGACAGTTTTAGGAGTTTTTCCTTGTCAAAAACTCAACTCTTTCTAGTTTTTCACTTGTTATGTTTTTTTTTTTCTCCCAAATGGACAACAAGGAAATAAATAGGAAGAATTCTTGTATCACTTTGAATCTTGACATTCATAATTTAGGAGCCGAAGTATACCCTGTTTTAGAATGTGCATTTAGAACTTTCATTCTAAATCATAAACCATCAAGTGTTTTTTGGTTAACGCTGCGTTTTCCAATAAAATGTATGTTGGTCCAACTCACGTATGCAATGCCACTTTGTGCAATTTTTCTTTTCTCGTAGACCAATTTATTGCATTTATTTGTTATTTTCTAATCCAGTACATGTTCTGTGAGCTTTGAATGTATACTATGATTTGAGGCAGCATGTCTCAGTGGATTAGGATTTTGTTACATGTGCTAGCATGGTAAATGGTGACATCTAACTGATGGAGACAATATTAGGGTTACTCCTCTCAGACAAGTCTCTAGTATGACCTAGCATGGAAAGATGTGGGTCATAGGATCTCCTTCTTTGTAAGAATAAAGTGGCGTAGCCTGTAACCCTGAACATTGATACCAAAATAATGTGGGATGAGGGTGGGTAGGACTCGCCTACTTGTATTAAACCAAAACCAGTGACATTTATTGTTATTGGGTGCTGTTCATCACCCTCAGGAACAGTCCCTAAACCCTTTCTTTTCATTCCCGGTGTTTTACCCTTGTGTTACTGGTACCATGTTACAAGTTTAAGATACACAATTCTACACATTTTTTTAAAGCTTTTCTACAAAAAGTAGATATATTTATCCAATAGCTCTTTCATCACTGCCCCTTATTATTATTATTTTTGTAAGAAATAAAGATTACATAAAAGAGAATTGAGGGAATGCCACCCATAAAAAAGGGAAAACACCCCTTACAAAAGGAGAAAGACCAGAAAAGCTCTTACAATGAGTCAATGTCTAAAAAAAGCTCAATCTGTACGGGCAAAACTCCCCACACAACCAGCAAGCCATACAAGTTAACAAGGAGCACATCTTTCAATCTGTACGGCGGCAGTTCAACCCCATCAAAAGATTTTCTATTATGCTCCAACCAAATGAACACCATAATGCACAAGGAACCAAAAGCCACTCTGTTGGTTTTGGGCTTAGTACCAGTATAATAGTATTCCCGAACTCTTCCTACACTACAATCTATGCATATTGACTTGTGGTTGATAAAGGTTTTAAGAAACAGGACTATTGTTTCTAACTTTCTAGGAAAGAAGAATGGAAAGTTAGTTCGTTGAGAAAGTCGGTCATTCTTCTTGAGAAACTTGTGTTATACAAATGTATTGAAAGGTCCTACACTATTTCTTTTCTTTTCTTTTTGTCTGTCTTCTGTCTCCCCTCTGGTAAAGGATGCCCCACATTACTGATCGTGATGGACATACCGATGCACATCAGGGATTTTGGTTTACTTTAAATAATACAGGTCCCGAAAAAATTGAATCAAATTCAAAATTTTTCCTATAGGTTGCCACTGGGCAAGTTGCTAGCACTGGAATGGTTGCTCTGAGCTATGTTCAAAAAGTATCTGAGAAGGTAAGGTAGTTGAGTTGTTCAATGATTTCTAGCGATTAGTATCCTTGCGTTTTTCTCCAACTCCTTTCTTCCTTGCAGGTTTCTTTGGCATCAGACTTCACGTATAATTACGTGTCAAGAGATGTCACGGCAAGCTTTGGTTATGATTATATTCTCCGACAGGTAACCTCTGCTTTACGCAAGAGGATGGCATTTTTTTGCATGGAATCACGTGAATTAGATCCAGAACGTAAGAACCTTTTGTTCTGATTGTTTGGTTACTATCTAGCTACGAGATCAGTCTAAGCAGTAGATACATTTTCTTTGCACTAATTCCCACATTGTCAAGCCCTCTTATTTATTGTTCTCAGCTGTCCAGATGCATAGTAACTCGGATCCAATTGGCCTGGGCGGTAGAAACTTGGCTTTTAAAAAAAAGGTTTGAAAGGAAGCCAAGTCTTGCCAAACTAAAAACTAGGGAAGAAGACAAAACATATAACTAAAAGAGACAATAGTAGAGTTGTCGCCATGTGTTTTGGACGTCACGAGTTGGAGGCGTGGAAACAGTCTTTACGAATGCAAGGTAAGACTGCGTACTATAGACCTATCGTTGTCCCCCCTCTTTCCCGGACCCTGCATACATGGGAGTTTCGTGCGCTAGGCTGCCCAGTGTTCCACTTTAACATGTTTACTTTTCTTTAAGAGGCATTAAACTTCTTAACTGTGTTTAGCGTCAAATTCCTCCATCAAGCTCACTTTCAAGTTTCAGCTGATTAAGCCAATACCCCTGACGCAGGTATCCTTCATGGAAGCTGAGAAATGCAGCAGCCCCCTAAAAAAAGGCAGCAGGAAAAATTAAGTACTTTTACAAATAAAAATACATAATGTAGGTGAGATTGGATTTGAGGACTCTAGTACGATTATCAAGAGACTTTGGCTAGTGGACATGGTCCACAATTTTTATGTGGGCTAGAACGACTCTTCAGCTTTCCTTTAATGGAAACTAATAGGGATGGTAGCACAAGATCTAAATCTTCCTTCCTCAATTCTGTCAATAGAAGCTGGTTGCTGGCCAGCTGGAAAATGGTAAAGAACCAACGGTGATATAGGTAGAAAGTTAACACAAAACAGCTACAAATATGCAGTTGCATCCCCCCCCTCCCCAAAAAAAAAATCATATTTCTGAGAAACCATTTTCTTTTGAGTCAAATCTATCTCCCCCCTCTCTCTTTCTCTAATCTACAATCTATGTTATGTAGACTCAGGTGTGCATGTGCATCTAAGTGTCAGGTTCATCTACTTGCTATGCCCGAAGTACCAGGGTAATACTTAGATTCCATACTTTTTGAATACATATATACTTTTTTTTAAGGTAAAGAGCTTTATTGTGACAAATAGCAATATAGCATTTTCTCAATAAAGCAACAGTATGATGCAGTATTATGCATCTTTATATAACAAACTCAACTATTTACTTGAGGGGTGCATATCTAACTAGGTGTGCAGAAGAGATATCCTGTACCATTACTTAAGTGGTGAGTAATGTGGTGAGTGTCTGTTTGTCCGATATGGGTAGGTACTTCACAAATTTAGAAGAGTCCGTACAACATAGTTTATAACCAACAGAACAATGGGTTTTTTTTTTCAGTTCTCACAATCTATCTCTCTCTCAAGCCTTTGCGATGAAAAGGGGGATCAACTCAACTCCTCAATAAAAGTATTCTTCTTTGATCTAATTTTATGTGTTTTCCTGAAAGTTCAAAGACAAAAAAAAAAGAGGCCATGTGGGCCCTTAAAACAGTTGTCTGGCACATATCCCACTCCCGTGTCAATGCCATGTCGTGTTGACACGTCTACCTTCAACAATTTTGGCAGTCCATGGAGGGCTCCTTCGATAAAACTCTTCTTGCTTTTGAACAACTTCCAAAGCAATTCTCATTTCAATTTATAGAAAGTACTTGTAAACATGCATACCTTATGTTTTGTTTCTTTCCATTTCTTTTATTTATTTATTTTTTGATCTGTAAAAGGACTATTGAACTTGATACCTGCGAGAGATGTGACCCACGTATGAGATTTTGTGGTCTGGTCGGACAATCATTATCTGCAATTTCAAACTAATTATCATCTTGGATGACTTACTTTATATGTTTGTTAAAAGTGCCGGCTTAGAGGGAAGATTGACTCCAATGGCTGCACATCTGCTTTTTTGGAAGAGCGATTGAATATGGGTCTCAATTTTATTCTTTCATCTGAGGTAAGAATTGTATGTGCCAGATGATGCTTTCTAATTCCCTTCATCTCACCCCAAGGAGCCCAGCAGGGTGGGTCTATGTTAGTGTTTGGAGGTGTTTGTCTTCTTTTCGTTGAACTGGAAAGAAAATTGTTTAATTAAATGCTTACAATTGGGAGGTACAATTTGATTCATGGGTTTGCTTGCTAGTTACCTGTCTTTGCATGTGGCAAGGCTTTAATTGGGGTGGGGGTTGAGAGTGGGGAAGCTCCTCTCCATACCCCTCCCCTCCCTATCCCTCAAGACTAAGGGTTTTTTTGTTTTTATTTTGAGGGTGGTGGTGGGTGGGGTGGTCTAGAGTGGGCCTACAACGATGATCCAAACCGTTTATCTCATAGACTTCGTAGATAAGATTATCTATTAGAAAATAGAGCTTGATTGGGTATTGTAACCATGCCTAGTGATCTTGTTCATCTTTTTTTTTTTTGATGATTGTGATCTTGTTCGTCACTAAGGAATACCTGTTCCTCTAGCTTGGTTCCATCAAACTGTTTTTGCTGCATATTAATGAGGCATTACTGAGAAGTAATAGCAAAAGTTCTGGTTTGGGTAGATTACAAATTCCTCCCTTGTGGTATCTAATAAATACTTTTGAATCCCCTTAGGTATGAAAAATTACATCTTGCTCCTTAATATTAATATTCGCATAACAATTAGCCCCCTACCGGTAAATGATTGCTAGGGTTATAATATTACCGTCCCTTTCTCTTTACCACGCTATACCCTACCTTTTCTCCTTTTCTGGAACAAGGAGGCTCATAAGACCATCTCCACTAGGGAGCTTCTAAATACCAATACTTGTTTGCTAAGTACACCCATGTTTATGCATAATGTACAAGAATTTAATACAATTTGTTGGTGTACTTAATAAAAAATATGTATTAAAAAGCTTCCCTGCCTTCACAATTTCTCTCAATGAAACTCTCTCTCGGGAACTTCTAAATACAACTACTTGTATGTTAAGTACGCGCGTGTTTATGCATTGTATACAATCATTCAATACAATTAGTGAGTCTCTTTAGTAATAACGTGTGGTATTTAGAAGCTCCCCTCTCCCTCTTACACTCTCTCTCAACGAAACATTTTTCCCCTCTCAAGGGATGGCAATTTCTCCCGCCCCGTTCCTGTCCCGCTTTGTAGGATTTTTTTCGCCCCCGATAACAAACGGGGTGGGGACGGTATTTTCTCTCTCCACCCCGTTTTTTCCCATCCTGCCCCCGATTGCATAAAATAAATATTTTTTAAATATTAATATATGTATAAAATATAATTTTATAAATATAATAA
>JAOTRH010000022.1:13835268-13846877 GCA_034768845.1 Heliamphora exappendiculata
TTAATTTATCAACTATTATTTTTTATTTATTATATTATTTATAACTTTTATTAATATTACTCTTTTAAACTTTAAAAATTATATCCGAAATATCCCCGTACCTATCTCGTTCTCCGCTACTTCCTTGATACTTTTTTCCTGTTTTTGCCCCGATCAAATAAGGGATGGGGATGGGAGAACTAATCTCCGGCCCCTCTCCTTTTAACGACACTCTCTCCTCTCATCCCCCTCCCCCCCTTTCTTCGCGAGCAATAAATTGCAACCATTGCCATAGCCACACACACTCTCCTCTAAAATGGCAGTTGGGTTTACAAAAAGGTCACCAGGGACCAAACACACCTTACTACAGAAACCCACTGGCACAGCCGTACCCAGCATCACATAAACACAGGAACCATTACGCCACTCCACTTTGCTGTTGCAACACCCAAGTCCACTTCTAAAACCCCAATTCAGCTCTCCCTGTTGATGCAAGACTTTTCTTAGCCATGTCGTTGAACTTGCTCGATGAAGAGAGGGAAGGAGGGAGAGGAAGAGAGGGGCAACAGTGGTGGTAGGAGCACGCGCTGGCATTAGGCGGCAGTGGCTTTGGGTGGCAGAGGTGACTACAGTCCATGGAGGTAGCGATTGCTGGCGAAGGTAATGGCAGTGCTGAAAATTGTTGGGTGGACTCATCCCCTTGTTGGATGGAGGGATGATTTTTGACGAGTTGGGTTGAGAATGGTGGAGGGGATGGATAGTGGTGGGGCTGGTGGTAATGAGAGAGAGAGAGAGAGTATTAAAAAGTGCTTGGGTTTGAAAAGTTTTTATGTGGAATTTCTATGACATGAGGGTATATAAGGGTATAAAAGTCATTTTACATCTTCTGCTAACTCTGGTAATGAACACGGGGAAATATGTAGTTTTCAATAGTTTAAGGGGAAATATGTAGTTTTCCTCGGTTTGCACTTATTTGGGTATTCTTAACAAGTATTCAAAATTTCACCTTGCAGATCGATCACCGGAAGAATGACTACAAATTTGGGTTTGGGTTAACAATAGGAGAATAGGGTAAATGCCTCGGATCGGATGCTGTCCTCAGTTTGATTTAAGCTCGCCATTGCAAGTAACTCTGCATTTTGCCGGGGTTATTTATTTATTTTTTCTTCTTCATCATGCAGGTCAAAGAATCAATTTTGTGCTTTCATCAGGAGTGCCATTATTCAGCTGCTGCCGCAGTTGTAGCTGCCATAGTCATCGATTTTCCAGTTTGGTGCTACCATTCATTTTCCCATTCAAAGCTGTAGAATTCATTGTATAATGCAAGAGGAGTAATTTACAATACTTGGTGGTTGAATCAACATGAGGCTTATTTTATCATAATTCATATGTAATATTCATTACATGACATTGATGATGGAAATGCAGATATGGGGCAGCCAGGTATCAATAAAGTTGCCAGTTTGTGTAAGCCTGTAAGGTAAGCTACTTGACTACCGTTTGCTATATTTTAAAAATGTTTTCTTTTACAGTCTGTTTGCGAATTTAAGATAAAAAAAGAAAAGAAAAAAGTACTTAAATTATAAGAGAAAAGAAAAAAAGAGAAAAAAATATGTTTATTTCTATTTTGTTTGGATAAGCAGGAAAAAAAAAAGAGAAAAAATATATAGTTATTTCTTTCATATTTTGTTTGGATAGTTTAAATAGAAAAAAGAAGAAATTGTTTAGTATTATTTACCAATTTAATCTTATTCTGAGTATATTTGAGGGGTGATTCTAAATGCACACTTGTTTGTTTTGGATACTCAGTACTCACATGTATAAGTGTTAATGCATTGTGTACAGCTGTCTCAAGCATAAGGTGAGAGTCCAAAGGAAAAAAAGTGTGTATTTAGAATTATCCATATTTGAGTGTTTTTTAAAGTTAATTTTGGTAATGTAAAGTTTAGCCTTCCACCACCATTTTCTCCTACCCGGCCATCACCGTTTGACGCCGGCGAACTCTCCCTTGCTCGCCATCCTTCCCCCACCCTCCCCTTCCCGCCTCTCCATTGCGCACAACGCTGCCCACTCCCTCTTTCGTCGCGCCTCTCCTGCACTCTCCATCTCTCCCCACTGTTGCGCAGCAAACTCCCCTCCCCTTGTGCGGCTCCTCCCACGAGCTCTTGTTTTCCTTCTCTCTTTTCTTTACAAACACTAGACTTAGATTTAGGATTTGCGAAGAAAGGAGAGAAGAGTAGAGAGCTCGCGAGAGGGAGGAGGAAGGTCGTTGGCATTAGACACGGGAGAAAGAGGGAGAGAGTGAAAGAAACAAGTGGCATTAGACACGGGAGAAAGAGGGAGAGAGTGAAAGAAACAAGTAGCACGAGAGGAGGGAAGGGGTGTGGGCGACACTGTGCACGGGGGATGGGGGGCGTCAGGAGAGGAGGGGAGGTGTGGTGGGAAGGATGGCAACGATGTGGGAGAGTTCGTTGATGGTAAATGATGATAGTCCGAGATAGAGAAGACAATGATAGAAGTGTGGGGATAACAATGGAGAGTTTGACGGCTGACAAATGGTGATGGCAGAAGATGGAGGAGAGGACGATTATAGAAGATTCAAGTTTGAGAGAGATTTTGATTAATTTACATTTAAATTTTTTTTTTAAAAAAAAAAAAATACTTAGATACTTTTTTTTATAGTAGAATTATCCCCATTCGTCGTATGCATCGAACCTTATCCAATATCACTGCCAGACCTCCATTTAAATCCCCCCTGCCTTATTAAATTGGAATTCGGGTCCGATGCACCCATCAAATTGACAACAACAGGCCATTAATTATGTTCACGATATATATAAAGAAAAATATCAGTAATTATATATATATATATATATATATATATATATATATATATAGTGAGTGATAGAAAGGCCGCGTTTGGATAAATGATTTATTGATTTATAAAGAAAAACATCTGTCATTATTTATCCGTATTTTTTTATCTTTTATGGACTTCTTCATCTTTTGCATAAAATTTTTATTTTTTTTAATTGTCTCAATGAGATGAACAAAAAAAATTTAAAAATTAAGCTAAAAATTAAAAAAATTTATTAAAGATAAAAATAAACAATATTAAATTTTATTTACGGGCTTATTTTGACTTATTTTTTGTCTTTTATAATTTTTTTAATATTTTGACAAAAAAATATTTTTTTAACTTGTCTCGATAAGTAAAGTTAAAAAGTATAATAATTTACGTAGATGATAAAAAAAATTTATTAAAAATAAAAATAAATTAAATAAAATAAATAAACAAACAATTATTTCAAACGAGGTCAAAGTAAACCACTCGAATAATCAAATTAAGTCTATTTTGGGATAAAAATGGCGAAATTGGACCGGTTGAGTACAATGTTGGACTGAAGTTTACCCAATATAGGTTGTTTGGGTGAAATTTTAGAGATTTTACTTATTTTTTTATTTTTAAAATTTTTTTAATTTTTTGACTAAATTTATTTATTTTTTAAAATCGTTTTGATGAAATAAAGTAAAAAAATTAATAAATTAATAAAATAATAATAAAAATTTATTAAAGACAAAAAATAAATAATATAAAATTTAATTTATTAAATTTTTTTATTTTTTTATTTTTTTATTTTTTAGCTCATTTGGACGAAAAAATTCAAAACTAAACTATTAAATTTTTTTACTAGAAACCAAAACAAGCGGGACGAAATAAACAAAATGCATATATATATATATATATACACACACACGTGTGCGTGTGTTATATGTGTATCTATTATCTATTACTTTTATTTATAAAAGTTAACACTTATTTGGTGTATTTTTTTGACGCAAAGCTGATTCATATTTTTTTTTCTAAAAATACCAATGACTGATAATTATATTTTTTTATTTAATTGATACTTAATTGTTCTGGATAAATTCATAAAAATAAGAATAATTATTTAAAATTTTTAAAAATTAGTATTTTTTTAAGACCTCGTAAAAAATTTAAACTCAAAACTTTTATTTTGAAAAATTTAGTCTTATCAAATTTAGAATAATTATATTATGTTTAATTTATTTTTATTTAAAAATTAAATTTTTTTATTTTAAATAAATAAAAAAATTCAAGTGATACATTTATTAAGTTATTATAACTATTAAAAATAAAAAATAATACATTTTTATTTAATTAATATTTTAATTTTATTAATTAATAAATATATTATTTATCATATTGAACTAAAATTATAAAAAAATTACTTCAAAATTAAAACTCTTAATTAATTATAAAACTCATACTAAAATTACTGTAATTATTTTTCAACTACTTAATAGCTTATTATTATTATTTTTTATTTTATCCACACACACATGGTGTGTACCCTCTAGTATATAATGGGTGGATAAAGCTGACGCGGAGGTCCATCGGCAAACTCCGAAGAAACTCTCTCTCTCTCTCTCTGCACTGACAGTGAGATCTGTCAGGCCAGGCAAGCCTTCCTTGCCTTCGTCTTCCTTGCCTTTGTACGCATGTTTGTGTTTATGCAAGCGCGTTGCAGAAAGAACAATAAAGTTGATCAGATCAGAGACGCCTAAAGCTCTTAGACATATTTTAATTGTATAGGGTTTTTGTATATGCTCATTGCTGATGTTGTTTGATTCCGCTTCTCTCGATTTGTTATTGCGGGTGAATAATTTTAAGAACTGCGATTCTGATTGCTGACTTTGTGTGAAGCGTTTTCGGATTGAGAAATGAGGGTCGTTGTTTCCCTTTCTCCACCCGCGAGATCACAATCCCCAATTTTGTTGGGAGAAAGTGTGTGGAGAGTGAGGGAAAGTGGTGAGTTGTTGTTTTGGTTGGTTGGTTGGATTGTTCTGGTTTATGTTTTGTGATTTTTTGGTTTCTTTGATCTTTGCCCTCCGGTTGTAAGGTTTTGTGTTGCTAGGTTGTATCTTGAGTTGTAAGTACCATGTGCAACCAATACCAAAGAGGGAATGTGAGAAATTGTAATCCTAATATCCAAATAGAGATTGATTCCCGGGAAGGCAAATGCTACTGTTTCCAATATTTAATTAATCTTTCAATGATCACCGAAAGTGGTAGGCTAGTGGTAGCAGGGCTTTACTCTCACGTAGTTGGGGTTTAGGAGGTCTCTGGTTCAAGGCGTGCTGATGCCCCTTGAGCTTTGAGATTCGGCTACTCTGGCTCTGTTTCACTTGATCTCCATTCTAGTAGGCCTCTCCTCCAATTCTGAGCCTTGGCAAGTTGGAGTGTCTAGGGTCACGCCAAGCAGATCACTACTTTCAGTTGTCCCTCTCATTCAAACTTGGTCAAACAGAATGAGATGTATATCTTCATACGTATTACATTGAAACAAAAAAAGAGTAGAAGGCATATTAGGTATTGAAAGTTATTTTAATGGCAAGCACTTGCTCTCTTTCTATCAAATTATATTTACGTATCAATAAAGAAAAAAATTTACTTTCTTTTTCCTTCCTTGTAATTTTGGAAGGGAACTTAGGGATGAGAAGTGCTTAAAATGTTTATACACTATTCTCTTTGCAACATTTCATACCCCTCACTGCATTTACATCTCCCCCCTAAAAACCAATCTAAACACATTAATAACTAACATTTTTCTTTCAAAATTTTCAGTACCTCTCCTAACCTCTCAATCCAAACAAAGGCTTAGGTTGTGTCCCAAGCTTCTTTGTATGTCTCTTTTTGGTTATAAAATGATTACTTAGCAGAAAGGAAGGATGTATTGAGAAATGGGAGATTTGGCTAGGGGTCTTATTTTGAGTACTTATTTAGGGGAAAATCATGTTTATTTTTTGACTATTCTATAAGATTCTATTTTGGAGCTATTAATATTTTGGACAATTTTAGTCCTAATTAATGTATAACACAATTAATATATATATATACACATACGCACATTTTCTATTTATTGGGCTTTTTTGTTTTTTTGTTTTTTTATTTTTTTTTATTGCAACATTTTTATTACGAAATTGCATATTTCTATTTTAAATATTTACATTATTTTCTGAGTCCCGATATTATTAGTTAAAGTATATACATATATACATAAAAGCACAAGCAATTATATTTTTTTGTTATTTTAATTAGAAATCCTATTTAGGGGATCTGTATTCCACTAAGTCTTAATCACTTTTTAAATATTTCATTAAGTCCTATTTTTTTAAAATTATTAACTACTTGGAAAAATATATTCTTGTACATCTTCTTTCCATATTTTCCTATTCTTCTTCCCGTATTTTCTCATATTTTTTCCTACGAAACCCTAACCCTGTTGACGACACTTCTCTCTTCGTTCGCCGTCAATGCTCCTTGTTCACCAACAAATGGAGACGACGACAACGGATGAAGGCAACGGGTGGTAGTGGTGGTGGTGGGGGTGAGATATGTGTGTTGATTTGATCCCTCCTCTCTCTCTCTCTCTCTTTCTGTGTGTATGTGTGTGTGTTCTGATTAAGGTTGCACGCAAGGTGTTTGATGAAATGTGTGGATGAGGTCAAACAGTGAATCTTAAACATTTGGTGCTGAAACGATATGAGATATTTGCACGAAATGTTTCATTTGTCAAATTCGTAGGCTAAATGTCTCATTTATAGGCAAAATCTCTCATTTTGTTCATGAGATATTTATGTAGTTATGTATCGATAATGAGACATTTGTTAATTTCGTAGGCTAAATGTCTCATTTTGTCAAGTTTGTTGGCAAAATGTCTAATTTGTGTAGTTTGTAAGCAAAATGTCTCATTTAGTAGTGTTGGTGGTAGTGGCGACGGCGACGGCGATGGCGGATGTGGCATGATGGTGGCGGTGGCGGCGACAGCGGCGACGACAATGGTAGTGGTGGGGGCGGCAGTGATAGAGAGTGGTGTTGATAAAGGTGGGGAGTGTATGTTATATTAGAGGTAATTTTGGTATACAAAATATAAAATAGGACTTAATGAAATATAATTTTTAGATGGGACTTATTGGAATATAAGTTGCCTAAATGGGACTTAAACCAAAATCTCCCTAATATTAAATGTGTGTAGATCTTATTTTTCTCCCCGTAGTTTTTCGTATTTATTTGACAATATTATGACTTTTTTTTAGCAAGTTTTTTAATGATAGCCTGTTGTAGAAAATAAGAATGTTCTAGTTTTCTGCTTGTAAAAAATAATGAGAATTTCGTATTTTTTGAATGCCAAATTTCTCATTATGTAACTTTTTTATTATTTATGAAATATTGGTACACTGTACACTTTTCATTTTCAACAAATGAAAAAAGTTCTTAGTTTATATTGCATTTGTACGTATAATACTAATTTCAAATGAGAAATGTTAATTGAGAAAGTTCATATTTTGGAGATTTTTTTTAAAATTTTGTGTACTTTGTCTTTTTTAGTTCAATATTGCTAGTTTCTTATTTTCAAGAAATTTCTCACTCTTTTCTGAAAATTTGAATTTTTTATTTTTTTATTTTTTTCAAGTTTGTATATTTAATATGGATTTTGTTTTTGTAATTTACAACAAATAGGTTCTAAAACCATATTTCTTTTTTTTAAATGAATGTATATTACAAAATTTAAGAAATTTTAAAATTTGAAGTACAAAATAAGTATCAAAGCGATGCCACCAAGGGTTTATTTATCACTTCCTTTTATTGTTCATTGCACTTTTATGGGAGAGGGGTAAAATTGTCTATATCACTAATAACTTTTAAAAATAAGATCTTTTAGAATAGTAAAAAAGCAAACATGACTTGTTCTCCCAAAACAAATTCAAAAAATAGGATCATTGTGTAATTAACTCATTGAGAAACACTTCTTGAGAAAATTGTAAAAAGTTCTGGTCATTGATGAGTTTGTCAAGGCATTTATTTATTTATTTTTCATCTTTATCTACGAATTAAAAAAATGTGTTTTTAAGTGTATCCAAATTTGTTTTAATTCAAAATTTATTTGAGAACCCAGTAACATTTCTGGGGTGCATATGGTTATCTGCAACACAAATAGAGAATGCTATATTCATCTGATTTGTTTTGTTTCGAGAATTAGTTGTGTTCTATGGGATCTTGAGATGTTTTTCTGTAATAACATTGACACGGTTTCGTACTATTTCCGAACAAATTGTCTTAAAACAGGTCAAATGCAAGGGGGAATCCAGAAAATGCTCTCACACGGGATCATCCTGAAGAATGCAGTTCTTCAACACATCCGTTTGGTGAATCCGGTAATGCGCCCTCTTTTGTTTCCTCGCTATGAGTCAGTTGCTTCTGCCCGCATGGAAGAGCATGGTTTTGAAAGCACTACTATCTCGGACATCCTGAAAGCCAAAGGTAAAAGTGCGGACGGCTCCTGGCTGTGGTGTACCACAGATGACACTGTTTATGATGCTGTGAAATCGGTATGCACCTTTGTTACATGTTCTGGTCATGCTTCCCACTGCCATCATCCTTCCTCTGTTATATGCCCAAATATGAGATACATGTGTTATTGAAGAAGCACGGACACTTTCATGGAATAAGCATGTTGTGTTGGACACAAACACGCTTTTAGTCTTTGAACAATTTAAAAAATGTGTTTGATATTTTTTTAATGTGTCTTAATTAAAAAATTAAATTTATAAAATACACTTTCCTAACACTTCGATGACGACTCTTGAATCCTCCGAACATGTCCTACGTGATAAATCTCTTCACATAAATAGTATTTTGGATTCTTTAAATCACAACTCATGCGCACTAAATTTATAAGATGGAATATGTATTTCATATTGAACATGTGATATGTTCTATTTTCGTTAACTTTAAATAAATCATAAAAAATATAATTTTTTAGCATTTCCTAAATGTATTGTGTCCTGCATTTCATGAAACTCTGTGTATCGTGTCCATGCCATGTAGTGTGTTATTTATTACACATGAGTATATGTATGTATATGTACATATTGGATTTATGACAAGTGCAATACACTTGCGATATATATTTTAATATAATTTTATAATTTTTAATAGTTTGAGAGATAAAAATAAAATACCTTTGTTATAATTTATGTGATAAATTATGTAAAAAAGTGGGAAGTTAAGCAGGCAGTGGGTAGCTATTTGTAATTTATGCTTTGGACACTCACCGTTAATGCATCGTGTATAAGTGCCTCAATGCAGTAGGGGGTGTTCGAAGAAAAAAAGCGTGTGCATTTAGAATTACCCATGTCTACCCTTTATTGATTAAACAAATAAGTCATATTTACTCCTACTAATAAAAAAAAAAGCCTTGTGACATCGCTTTACCAAATTTTAAGAATACCCCTGGTGTTTTATAGTAGTATAGATATGTTGTCACCTTTTTGTGCCTATTGTTGCTAATGTTGTGAAGTGCTTAAAATTTATCCATTGCAGATGACACAACACAATGTCGGAGCCTTGGTGGTTGTGAAACCTGGCGAGCAGAAGTCAATTGCTGGGATTATCACGGAAAGAGGTAATTGAGAAGTCTTTTTTTCTCCTCCTAGGTATCCATGGCTGATCACTGAAGCATGCTTTACACGGTTGGAACAGTAGTCAGTTACTTTCTTTTAGATGAGAAACACTATTGGTAAACAATGATGTTTGTGAACTTCAACTTTCATTTCGCTTAGTTGTCAAACTATTTGAAACACAGACTTCTAATATATTCTTTGCCAGGTTGTTTTATTGACCGTTTTGTCATTTTACGGCTTTGTACACTTTTTCTCTGTCCATGAAGACCAACCATGCATCTCCTCTATCAGTTTAGGTGCTAATTTACACTGTTAGCATTATCAGACGAAGATGAAATTTGATAGTATGACATGGTTTGGGGCTAATAAGGATCACATATTATGATGCCAGTTACTGAAAAGGTATTTCTAGAAGAATATGTTGCATGTATTGATGTAACTACTTACATTGTCATTTGGCTGCAAATTCCGCAACCTATACTGGGTGTGTTACAATATGAATTGTTATAAGAGTTGATTATAGTCTAATTTGATGATCTCATTGCAGATTATCTCAGGAAGATCATAGTACAGGGAAGATCATCCAAGTCAACCAAAGTCGGGGACATCATGACTGAAGAGGTATGGAATTCCACCCCTTTCCATCAGAAGAGCAGATTGTGCTTTTAGGGTTTGTATTCATTTCTGTAATTTTGCATTGAACATGTTATCCGGTTCTCGCAGAACAAGCTCATCACGGTCACCCCCGACACCAAAGTGCTGAAGGCAATGCAACTGATGACGGGTAGAAATATGCTGCTTTATTGATGTTTTCTCACGATTTCAAGTCACTAGAATCTGATGTAGCTCAGGACTTCTTGCTGATTTACAGATAACCGCATCAGGCACATTCCAGTTATTGTTGATGGGGGAATGATGGGCATGGTGTCCATTGGAGATGTGGTTCGTGCCGTGGTGAGCGAGCATCGAGATGAGTTGGACCGCTTGAATGCATACATACATGGCGGTTACTAGATGGTGACGAAAACAAGAAGCCGTTTTGCTGTTAGATGGTTTTTAGTATTTACTCTTTGAACATCTCTAAGCAGAACACTCGCGGGTATGGTGTGCTATGTGCCATGTGCATCCCCTAAGTGATGTTTGCCTCTTGCCTCTGTACGAGGGTGTAGGATTGTGTTACAATCAGCATAAGAACTGAGGTTACTAACAAATCATTATTAAGCCACCCGACTTTTGCTACGAGATTATGAGGCAAACGATACTTTGAATATTGTCAATATGCATTAAAAAACCCTCCTTATTTGTGGTAACGTTCGAAGATGATTTGCTAGTAGATCTCTATTGGGTAGAGTTTTGCCGAAAAGGCGTCAGAAGGGTATGGTTACTGGTTATGATATACTGAAATTTTACAGAGAAAGGTGTCGATTCTTTTTCTTAATGGGTGAGGAAGTATTTTCCAGCCATTGCCCATTAAAGCCGCGTCTATTGTGGTCCATTTCCGGTGAGGTATGTTTTTTGCTTCTTAGTGGGTCAAGAAGTATTTTCCAGCCATTAAAGCCGCGTCTATCGTGGTCCATGTCCAATGAGTTATTTAGAATTTATGCTCAATCGTTTCTCCAAAAGCCTACCCTACTCATCGTGGTGGGAAAGGAAAGGGTGGAAATACGGAGGTCGAAGCGAAGCAGTACTATTTGTTTTGGCAGAAAATAATTTTTATAAATGTTTTCTGTGAATAAAATTTCTTGTGTTTGGTTGCAATTTTGAAGCTGATAGTATTAGTGATTGTGGTAGTATTAGTATAGGTGATAGTGGTGGTGAGGGTAGTAGGTGGTGGCAGCGGCAGTAGTGATGGCGATAGAGATGGTGGCAGCAGCTGTAGTGGTGGCGGTGGCGGTAGAAGTGGTTGAGGAGGAGGTGGTGGCTTCCACATTAGTGGTGTCCACCAGTATCTCCAATTGTAAGGCAGCCAGTTGCTGCAAGAGACTTTCCCTTGATCCTTTGGATTCTTTCATGTTCTTCATGTTGGAATCTGTGAATTTCATTGGCCATTGAAATCTAGATTTTAATAGTTGGATCAATTACAATTGAATTGACCATTCAATTGCAATTGAAGCCTGGAAACCAACAGCCATGAGTGGCTA
>JAOTRH010000022.1:13846977-13878515 GCA_034768845.1 Heliamphora exappendiculata
GCATTCTTTTCTCTCTCTCGTCAGCAATGGAACAAATTTTTTGTTTCCAAATAGCAAGGATCCACGCACACAAAAGTATCTGGGTTTGCTTCCAAAAATTTCTTCTAAATTTTTGGATTTTCTTCCACAAATTTCTTCCAATCATCTTCCAAAATTTTGGGTTTGCATCCAAAAATTTCTTGCCATTTTTCTTGTCAAAAACTTAATTGTTTGCAAACAGCAAAGATCCACGTGCACACGCACATACAAATTCATTTGGTTACAATGAAAGTGTTCTTGAATCAAGTACCAACACGATCCACTTGTCAATTATTCCATTTCAATCTTCGAATAAAACTAATTTTACAAAATACAATGTTCAATCCCCGTGCAGAGATCCTAATTTTTTGTGAAGATTTATCCAAAAAACCATAAACACCACAATCGACATCATCCTTAACCCTAAAATCAACCAACAAGAACTCTGTTTACATATATAACATGAATACATACATGAATGTATATATACATATACACACATGTAGTAAACGCAGTTTTAGAGATTAGAAATTTCTGAAGAACAGGAAAAAGGAAACAGTGGAGCAATCGATGAGAAGAGAAGAGAGGAGGAAAAAAGGAGAATGTAGGGCAAAGCTTTGGCTGCAAAGCTGGGGCAGCCAAGCGGCCATGGAGTCCCTAATTTTAATGTGCGCCTATCGCACAGTGTGTGCGCCACGATTTTTGCAAAAGCCTCTCTCATGGAATACCATGCCACCCCTGCCACTCACGGGGGAAGCGCTCGGCCTTAGGCGCCGTATTGTTTTCGGCCTCGGCCTTCCTCCCATTTTATACCAATCTGCATATAGGCACGAAGCAAACCCTAATTCCATTTCCTATCTTGCCCCTCTTCTTCTCCACACAAAGAAGAGAGATTTGTTCGCCGGTAAAATTGAGCGGTGCCGTGGTTTGTTCGTCACCTCTATTGTTCACCGTTGTTCACGTCAAGCTCACAAGCACAGAGCTGATTTCCACAGATCTGAAACCTTCTACATATCTCTCTCTCTCTATCATTGATTTTTTTCATTTTAATTAATTAAATCAATATAGTTGCAAGGGTAAAATAGTAAACGGACCTGTTGCTTCAAATTTATTCCACAACCTTCATAGTAAATAATCAAGGGATATATCAAAAACATTAAAAGAAAAAAAAAAACCAATCCCATTCACAACACACATCTACATAAAATTAAAACAAAATTATCATTCAACATAATTGAAAACACGCAAAACTCATTTCCCATTTAATGAAAAGCAACCAGAACTCAAGCAGAATATCTTTTCAAAGAACAAAAAAAAATTCATCTACAGTTGAACCAACGAATTACAGATATTTCATTTATTATGATTTTCTTTGGTGCCAAGTTGCTGAACCAATGAAGTTGTATATGTTGGTCGCTAAGAAAACTCAGGTTGATAAAAATCATCTACAGTTGAACCAACGAATTACTAGTGTTCCATTTATTATGATTTTCTTTGGTGCCAAATAGCTGAACCAATGAAGTTGTATGTGTTGGTCTCTAAGAAAACTGAGGTTGATACTTTTATTTCGTCCCAAGGCAAAATCTCAGTACTTTTTATTTCAGCCCAAGGCAAAATTGCAAGGAATCTTAACATGCCAGAAGGGACATGTCAAGTATATATGCTTTCTGCAAGAATGCGGCACTTGACCTGATACTTCCCCAATACATAACAAATGATTTACTATAAAAAATAAAAAAATAACTTTCTTTTCAAAAACCCTTTAAAAAAGTAACTAGTCAACTATTCACAAAAACGTTCAATTGAATCATCTAGTAAGTCAAAAACTACATAACCTCCTCTTTTGTCTAGTTCATCAGGGTTCTGGAAGAAAGGTTTAGAAGTTTTTATAATAATCTGCACGCATAATGAATTAAATCAAACATATATCCACACCAATGGACTATTTCCAGATATCAGTGGGAGATTGAGCACAAATGTTTTTTTCATTTTATGATCCCATTAAAGAAACAAAGAAAAAGCACATTGAAGACAAAAAAAAAAGAGAGGAGTCATGATTACAGTTAATAAGCGATCTATGACCTTCATATCATTTCTTCAATAAGATTTATTATACACAAATGTAAAGACATAACAGAGGATTAAACCCTTCAAAAAATAGCAAATACATAACATTTATTACTTTGAAGTTCTAGCGCTTTCCTCCAAGAGTGATGTTGAATACACCTAGAACGACCAACAAAACACAACAATATAAATTATAAAAGCATGCAAAATTTAAGAAAATCCTGTTAGAATCCTGCCAAAAAATGCTAATCCAAAAGCAAATAACTTATGGAGAAATCTCAAAACTTGAGTTCTCTGAAAATGTCACAAATGCCTTACAATTATTTCGTGATCGTGGGTTATAGATTAAAAAACAAAATGCACCTGTCCCTTCATATTTTTGCTTCTCCGATAGCTCATGTCCCTTCATATTTTTGCTTGTACGATAGTTCACAGGGGGTGTCCTCATTTCTCTTTTTTACTTTTTCCTATTATTATCCTTGGACCTTGTAACAACCAAAAAGGTGACAGTCAGATCATTTGTAATAAATTCTCTCAATTTTTTTAGCACCTTTTACAAAGTTCTTATATTTTGTATGTATGGTGAAAATCAGCATTTGTATATGCTGTGCAAACATGGAGTTGGAAACAAAGAAATTAATACAATTTTTAAAATTTTTTTTACTAATTAAGAAATTTTTAGTGTTTTTATTTTTTTACTAAAATTAATAAAAAAACATTTCCAAAGATTCTACACAAACATTTTCAAATTCTTACTAATCAGCCTATGCACCGCAAAATCAATAAATAGTAAATCTACCATAAAATTCACAAAATCAATAAATAGTAAGTCTCCTATAAAATCTACAAAATCAAGTTATGGAAGTTTCTATAAGACTCCGAAGTGGGATAATCATATTCACGGGCACGCACTTCTCTGGTCAAATCCTTCCCCGTTGCATCAAGTTAAGTCACGGCTTTCTAAGAAACTATCTTAGTAAAATAATCAAGTTAAGTCCGGCTAAATGAAAAATATCTTAGTAAAATACTCTTTCTTTAGTAAAAGGTGCTGAAAAACTCTCCGTCAAAGTTTAATCTCTTCCTTCGTTTTTTCTTCTTTTTTTTTGGTGAGGTGGGGTGGGGGAAGGTGCTAAAAAACACTCCAGTAGAAGGTGGACCATTTCTTGGGGTTTTTTTTTTTTTAATAACAAAGTGTGAAAATTAACATGAGAGGTCCGAGAGGATAGATGGTGGGAGAGGGGGTACCCCTACATCCATCCGAAAGAGGGTGATAAATCCCAAAAAAATTCAAATCCCATTTCTCTGGTCCCATTTAATTTTTTAAACATTTTTTTACAAAGCTAAATTGTAATTTTTAATGAATACGCTCTATTACTACTGTTATGATTGATCCTATGGCATATAAAGCACAGTTGGTGTTTGGGGACAGAAATGGCTCCGCAAGGGTAGTCCGTAGTCCTTCAGGCAGCATAAGTTGTGCCATGAATGAAAAGGGGGAAAATGGGATCCCAAATCCCATTTCTCTGATCAGAAAAAACTCAAACAGTGAAAATGCGATGAATGAAAGGGGGGGAAACAACAGAGAATAAAGCTGAATCAAGCGCAAATGTAGATTCGTTGCTTTGGATACAGAATCAAGCGAAAATGTAGATCCGTGAAACAGATCGGGGAGCAGAGCGAGGATGTAGATCCGTTGAAGCAAAGGAGCTTACCGGCAACGACGTAGTTTCGTGACCGTGGTTGAGGGTCGACAGATCTGGTCGGATCTAGTCGGGACCGGGGCGATCGACAGATCTGGTCGAAATCTAGTCGTGAAAGGGGCGGTCGACGGATCTGGTCGAATATGGTTGGATCTGGTCTGCGTGGATTTGCTCGGAGTTGTTTGCGACGTAGATCGGCGGTCGGATCTAGTTGCGTGGGTTTGCTCAAGAGTTGTTTGCGACGTAGATCTGCGGTCAGATCTAGTCGCGAAGTGAGCGGTCGACGGAGAAGGGAGGAGAGCGTGGGAGCGAGAAAAAAAGGGAGAGGCGAGTGGCGACGAGTGTCTGATGTAAGAGGAGAGAACAGAGAGAAGAGAGAGAAAGGAAAAAGAAGATAAAATGAGCGGAATTATGAATCAATCTCCGTTTTAACATTAAATCTTAGATTTTAAAAAACAGTTGCATCTATCTATCTATCTAATGGCCTGTTTGAAAACTTTGCTTATTTACTTATTTATTTATTAATAAATAAATTATTTTATTTAGATAAATTTATTTATTTATTTATTTAACTACTCAAATAAACTTATTTAATTTATAAACTAACTTATTTATTTATTTAGCTATAAAAACGAACCTATTTATTTATTTACTTATTTATTTTTAATTTATTTAACTATTCAAATAACATAACTTATTTTTTAATTTATAAATTAATAAACAATTAAATAATTTTGTCCAGGAACTAATTTCTATATATGTATACGCACATATGTGTATGTGTACATATGTATCAGCAAACAGACACATCTATATTATAAATTTTGTACCAGAAAATATTGTTGATGTTTAACATTGTTTTTAATTATATCGAGTTTTAATAATAAGTTATTATTAATTTTTTAAAATATTTATAAATTTTGTTATAAATTATAATTATTTTTTTTATAAATAATTAATTTTAACTACAAACTAACATATTTTTCAAAAATTTATAATTTTTACTACAAATTATAATTATTATCTTTTCTAATACAATTTGTAAACAATTAGTTTTTAACAAAACCACAAAAACAATAATTGAACTTGCCAGGTGAGATTGAAAGGACAAAAGTAACAACTTAACCACCAATTATCTTTGGGTGAAATCAAATCAGCTTTAGTGCTTCTTATGACCTAATGGTTAAGAAAACAAATTTGTTCACATGTGAACAGTATTTACTCTTTTATTTGTTCAAATTAGAGAGCTCATTATTAAATAGTAGAACTCACCATTTGAATCTATAACTTAAACCAATAAAAGAGTAAATATTATTCACTAATTTATCAAATTGATGTACTCATTGGTTAAGTATTAAAACCTCATTTATGAGTCAAGCTCATGCACCTGAGATAGTTTCAATTGGTAAAGATCCTCTTTTATCATTCAAAAACGGCATTCTAAAAGATTATTACAGATAAAACAATTTGGAAAGATTCAGGGAATAGTAGAGCTGTGGAGGAGAGGGATGTGTTATAGGGCTCTAGGATTATGTTATATGGAGAGAGTGTATAGGCCTTGAGAAGGATGAACAAATGAGGTGAATGAGCCATTAACAAGGATCCTAACTTTCTGGGAAATTGTAGGGATGAAGAACATGTTCCAAGAAGTCCCATTTGATCCTGTCAAAGGCCTTGCTCATATCTAGCTTGAGGGCAGCAAAGGATTTGGAGGACTGAGATTTGGTTCTCACATAGTGGGTAAGTTCTTGAGCAATGAAAATATTATCAGCGATAACTCTGCCAAGAACAAAACCATGTTGGAAAGGAGAAATCTGCCAAGAACAAAACCATGTTGGAAAGGAGAAATCAAAGAGTCCGTCACCAATTTGAGTCGATTTGCCAAAAACTTGGAGATGATTTTGTACAGTACATTGTAAAGGATAATGGAAGAACTTGGAATTACAATCAATAAGATTTAGATTCCTTGTTTCCATAAAGAATCCAAATCTTTCCTAAGAGATTTTTCTAGAAACAAAGATTGAGGAGAGATTTTTTGTACTCAAAATATGAGCTTGTTCCGTGTTAATACGATCTTGAATAGAGAAGTTTCGCTCCTTTCCCCATTGAGATAAAACTTTAACCATGGCTTTAGTGAAGTGAACAACTCTAAATAAGGGGCATGTCTTTATAATAGGGCAAAGAATTTGTTGAATCAAATTTAAATTAATTAGGGAGGATTAAATATGAATCATAGAAGCGAGCAAGCATTTGACCAAAAATAATTTAATATCAATTATATTAAAAACAAAAATATAAGTTTACTTATGTCCAAATTTAAAGTTTAATATTAAAATAATTTGACGACTTATTACTTAAAAAAATATTTAAGAATATAGTTACGTGTGTGCAGTGTGCACCCACATGAGAGTAACAAAAAAAACCCTGAATAAAAAATCAATGCATAGATTTCTTTGGGAAAAAAAGGGAAGATAATAAAAATCAAGTATTCTCTTTTTTCGACAAGACATAATTATGTACGTAAAAATTAAAAAATTAAAAATAATGAATTCAACTAAACCAATAGTAATGTTGATAAAAAGAGTGACATACTCCGTAAGGCTAATATGCATAACACAGTAGTAAACATTTACCAATTTGAGCCACTAAAAAACAAAACAAAACAAAACAAAGTACTTAAATGACATTTAATTATTAAGGAGGGGTCGTTGGTACATAAAGTGATACAATTTTAAAAGACCAATGTAACTAAAATAGTAAACTTTCCAAAATTTGGAAAGATACTTTCAAAAATTTGGAAAGATCATGGCCTTGCCCACCCCCTTCTCTCCTAAAAATTAAATGACCGTTAGATCATGTGAGAATTTTAAAACACAAAAATCTCAAAATACATCTAACGACCTTCAATGCATTGATATAGAAATACATAATTTTGGAGACAAATGATTCCTTGCCATGCTTCGGTATAATGAGAGAGAGAGAGAGAGAGAGAGAGAGAATATAACACAATGCATGTCACAATTCTTAGTTCCAAAACACTAGTGCTAGGATGACCAAACTAATCTAATAAGTACCAAATAATGTAGTATAAGCACTAGTGCTAGGAACCCATACCATCAGTGCTTTTGATTGTGCCACATCATTTGGTAGATTAGTATAGTCATCCTACCATTATTGGTTCCAAAATCCACATTGTACCACCAAGAAAACTGGATTGTTTATGCGTCACTGCCTTAAAAACTTATGTACAAGCACAGCAAGCATGCCTGGTCAAGTGGCACTTGAACACCTGATGGGTCCAGGTACCTGGTTTTACCAAGTGTTACATTTCTTTGTTTACACAGTTTTAAACCAATCACTGCTGCTGAGATTACAACATATGATAGGCAAGCAATTTTCCCAACATTCACAAGAATCCAAAAGGGATATATTCTCTACAAAAACTTGGCATTGTTGGAACCAGACACCAAACAGTACCTCAACAACTAAGCATTGATATATATATTTATATAAGTTTATACAGGTTATTCTTTTTATATATCAAAAACTCACTTTCAAGGCAGCTCAGCATTTCAAGCACCAACTCTTCTGTGGATCCGTTGAAGTGCTCCAATATATCAGATAGGGGGGCCTGCATATTACAAACAATATCATTTATTAGTTCTCCTATTCTGCGAGGAACACACAGGAATTAAGAATTCAGAAACCTTTTAAATTAATAAGATAGCAGTGAAAACCACTCACTCCATCGTTGTTCTTAAGCCATTTCAACATTGAACTCTCAGTTGCCTCCGGTGCAAGAGAGTTCTCTTCTGTTGCATTAACTTTTTGGCGTTTGCTCGAGGAAAGCAGATCATCAGTACAGACCAGGGGCTGTTTTGTGCTTATGCTATCTAAAATGGGAGCAAAATCTGTTCCCTTACTTTTTTCTGAAAAAGAATAGCCGACCACGTTTCCAACTGGGCTTTCAGATTCACGAGGTCCTTCCATGTGGCATGGATGAATGGATCTTTGGTGCAACTCTGATGTCTCGTTAGAATTTTCATCAGCTCTGCAGCTAGGGTGGTGACCGGGTGGAATTACCACTGCTGATATCCCCAAATCTTGCATTACCAAACATGCCTTGATATGCGTATAACTTATCTGGCATCATCAGTCATAATTGCCATAGGTAAATGAAATAAAAAGGGAATTCTAGTGCATGTATTATATGAAAGATACAATGCTTGCTAAATCACCAGGTTCAAGTGTAAATAAAAAAAAATGGCACTAAAACATTTACTTAATTCATAGCACTCACCTCTTCTGATAACTCATTTTTTATGGGTTTCAACTTGTCTTTTGAACCAATTTTTGAGATGGCAGCCTGTATATTTGCCAACATATCACTTGTTAGTCCAATCTCTTGACAGAATCTGGCCCAATCAAATGAACATCCCTCTTGAGCAGCATCAAGGATGTATCCGAGAATAGTTTCTTCTTTAACTGGAGCTGATCTACCAGGGTAATTCTAAAAAAAGAAAAAGAAAAAAATGATTAAACAAAATAAGCAAGCATTAATACGAAGCAGATAAGCTGCGGGAAGTCATTAAATAAGACTTACAGCAATTTTCTGAAATGAGAGACCATCCTCACGCCACATTTTCCAAGCTTCAAATTTGGCTGGGGTTAATTTTCTCTCTGCCTTTGGTACTGTATACACTGGTTTTGTAACAGTAGGTTGTAGGTTTGTAGCATCCTCGTCCAAAGAAAGATTTACTTGTTGCGATAGAAATTTAATACTTTGAATAAACTGATTCCCATACTTCGTCAAAAGGTGCTGCAGCATCATTCAACCCTTAGTTTAGAAAAATAAATTTTCTTTCTAGATCAGAAATGGGAAATAAAAAAACATTACCGGTTTCCTCTAAAGTATTTTCTCAACTTTGACACAGATATATAATGGTAATTTTCCAGTCCAATGAGTTGATGACACCCTTATGTAAGATGTTCCTAGTGACCATCAGAAAGTACTAGAAACCATACTGCAAAGGTTTTTATGCAATGGATTTTCAATTGGTTCTAGTCTTATTTTCACACTTCAACATGTACAAATGCAGCCTACTGCAAACGATGTTGCTTTGCACCTCTCTCTACTGCATCAACCTTGTTGGACTACGAGGAGGCACATTCAATCAACAATATTCCTTCAGGAAAAAATTAATTTGAAAGCACCAATAGACTTTTTTTTTCATCTTTTTCTTAAATTTGTTTACTTTTCCAATTCTTCTTATCGATATGAAGCAGAAAAGTAAAAATTTTGGTTAAAAAAAAGGCGTAAAAAACAAAGATAAGCCAAATTAAATCTCTCCCCACATAGTCTCCTTTTGTTTAAGATGAACTAACGTTTTATAAATGTTGAAGCAGCTGTCTGAGAGCAATGGCATTGAAAGCAAAACTTGAAAAAGAGGATAAAGATTTTTAAATGAGAAAATCAGGAAAAGGATGGGAAAACAATTGGCCATGGCCGATGGCAAATGAACCAAGATGCTGTTGAGCATTAATGTGTATGAATTTTAAACTTATCAGGATATGCATAGGTATCAACCAGGGTTGGGACAAGTTCTCTAATCATGTTTTGTTCTAGGTAGGAAGAGAGGGTCAAATGAGGTTTGGTATG
This sequence comes from Heliamphora exappendiculata, assembly GCA_034768845.1. NCBI lineage: Eukaryota > Viridiplantae > Streptophyta > Magnoliopsida > Ericales > Sarraceniaceae > Heliamphora > Heliamphora exappendiculata. The sequence continues at coordinate 13,856,422 of JAOTRH010000022.1, forward strand.
ATCATTGGGTGGAGATGATGCCTTTGTAAGTAGTTCCCATCCATTTTGTGGTGGTAACGAATATCCCTCAGTAGCAGATTATGTTCGAGGACTGCCAAACAATTTATTTTGGAACATTAAGTTGATAAAGAATTTTTAGGATTGGTGCTCAATCAATTGGCAAACAGAAATGGGTTGTTGTATACATACTCTGGATTAGGGAAAGGGGTAGACTTGACTCTGTGGACGATTTCTTGTAGTAGGAGGGGTTTGGCGTCAAGTGTTTTTATGGCATCTTGGTAGGTAATAGGATGTATTCCTTTCCACGGAAGGGTACATGGAAGGTAGGAGCACCATCGAATGTGGCTTTCTCTGCTTGGACTGCAGTACATGGGAATTATTTTCCCATTGACAAATTATTAGAAGGCAACGAATCATAGTCAATTGGTGTTGTATGTGTAAAAAAGATAGAGAATTAGTATTTGCTTATTTATTGTTAGGTAGTTAGGGAGTTGTGGGGTTACTCTTGCTGGCCTAAACAAGGTTTCAACATCCGTTTTGATGATAACAAACAAAAAGTTCTAATTGTGCAATTAAGTGAGTTTACAAGAGTTCAACGTTAAGCACAATTGAGAACGCAAAATGGAAGCCATGAAACATGAAGATCATATTCAAACGGCTAAGATCCATAAAGTACGAAAAAACCAAGAAGAAAAGAAAAGGACTAGAAAAATCTCAAGCGTATTGAATCTAGGAACCTGTGCACGTTCACAACCAATGATCAAATTTGTGAAAACTCATAGGATACCTTAGATTGACCATAGGATTCTTAATAACTCGTGCAAAATATTTTTTCAAAATTTAAATTGAGTTAAAGAACCCTAAAAAGATGAAAAACAAGTTTCAAAAGAAATTTGGTCAAAAATATGCAAAAAGTGTTTGAAGAAAATGGACATACTTTCACTATTTCGGTTATAATTTTTTGTACAAATTGAATTCTGATATGGGGCTTGAACCATTGGAAAGTAGACTTCCGGGGCTTCAATTTGAACACAAGAATGACCCTATTCGGGGTTCAAATAAAGGAGATATGATCGTTTGAAGTCGAGAAAATAGAGCAGTCAAAGTCAGTTGACTGAATCTAAGTTAGTCGACTGAACCATCAACTTTAGTCGACTGAAATGTTACTAGAATGTCAAATTCATGGTTCATTGAGGCTCAGTCGACTGAATCTCTTAGGTCAATCGACTGAACAAGCTAAAAATTCAAATTCTGGGTTATAACAGCTAGTTTGACTTTGGAATTAAATATTCAAAAACCCCCAACGGCTAGTTCTCAAATTTTTGGCTATAAATAACCCTCTAAACCTCATATTCAATTATCCCTCATATCTCCCATTTCTATACTCTCTTGGTACTTAAATCATTGATCCAAATTATCATATTTTTCATAATTTTATTGAAAGAGAGTATAATTCATTAGAATTCTTCATTGAGCTTTCATATCTATATTCTTTAGGAGTGAATTAGTATGTGCATTCATTGTGTACTCTTCTATTCTTTAAGAGAGCGATTTCCTTGTACATCTCTTATTTCTACAATTCTTTGTATAGCAAGATTCGGGTTTGAATCTTGTGCTTGAGAAGAAAATTTCTCAAAAGAGATTTCTCTACCTACCGAAGGAGTGGACATCTCCACCAACTAAAGAAGAGAGGTATCTCTGCCTATAAGGACGAATTGTAACTTGAGAAGAGGATATTTTCAAGAGAGACTTCTCCGCCTATTTAAAGGAGAGAGGCATCTCCACCTATTAAAGGAGGGACTAGTAGAATCCTCAAAGCGGAGTGCCGAACCTTATAAATCTCGGTGTCGTATCTCTCTAACTCTATCTCTTTATTTTCCGCACTTTAATTTCATATATGCTTGAAATTGTATGTTAGAGATTAGTTGAGATTGTTTGTGGACGTTTGGGATTGCACATGTTTTAATTGGGTCAATCTTGGCATAAATTTTTAAATACCCAATTCATCTCCCTTTGGGATTGCACCTACACTAACAACTCTTGGTTTGGCTTGGGGTCAGTTCGTTTTTCATAGACTTGCGAAACCAGTTCTATTCAAGTGGTGGGTGGTAGAATGGGGAGACAGAAGAAAAGCATGAGTTCTAGCTACTTTATGCTTGATGTGACTGGTTTGGCAGAAGCACCATAGACAATGGAAGGTCATTTGATGGAGTAGAGATGCCGTTATAAAAATTGAAAAGCTTATTTTTGTCTATTTTGTATAGGTTGTTGTTTGGGAGATATAGCTTCTTTGGAAGATCTCGTTGATCTTCTGTGTTTTGTATTGATCCTTTTTTCATGTGGAGGGTTTTGGGCATTGTTAGTTTGGGTGTTTTTTAACTCCCCCAATGTTCTGTCGGAGCCCACCCCTTATTTTCTATGGGTGGCATTCTCTTAATGCTGCAATTGAATAAGACGTTAATTGTTTATTAAAAAAGGTATTCAATGAATATTTGCTACTTAAACAGAAATTTTGGAAATAGGATGAATAATGGAGATGATAAAAGGGGTAACACAAAAGGAAACATCCAAGACACTAGATGCCTGCTGTTTCCCATGCCAAACATCACCCCCAGAAAGATTGAACCGTATAACGATATAAATAAAGATCGACAAGCGCATGTTCCTACACATAGTATAGCAAGCAACAATAAACAAACAATGATAGAAACACAACAAAGAAAACCAAATACTGAGACCTGAATAGTATAAAAAGGGAAGTTTTATCGATTGACGAGTTAACAAGTTGCCAAGCTGTGAGCACTTCCAAACAAGAAATAATGACAGTACAAATCTGGGACATCAGATATCCATTCTCTTGAGCATATACAGCCTGTTTTATTCCCTTCAAATTCAAGGTTTATAGATGGCATTGACAACTCTCTTACATCCAAATCCCTCAAAGATACAAGAATTTGGAAGCCAGTGTCTATCATTGAGTAAGCAACCCAGAAAAAAATTGCATGGAAAAAATAAAACAAATAGAGTGATTGCAATACATGAAACTTGGAAGAAAATAAAATGCAATCGTGTAGCTGAATATGATATACCTGGTTGATACCATCAATGTTTGCTAGCCTCGCTTTGGTAGATGGTCTTGCCAATGCTATCTTCTTCAATGTTTGATCACCACATAGAGCATACCTGCAAGTGGAAAGTTTTCAATGGCAGAAATGAATGCAGTTGTTTTCCTACAAAGTCAAAGAGTGAATAAAAGTTAGGATTAGCTAGTGTTGATTTTATTACAAAAACTTACGGAGCAGTTCCAACAGCTCTTGCAAGCTTCATTCTCTCTTCTAGGAGCATTTTGTAGAGTTGTGCCTCAGCCTGAACTAGGAAAGAAGTAATTAAATCAATCATAGTATGCTACAAGGGAATGCAATATAAGTATGGAAAGCCAGAAAAGTTGAATAAAATATTGTCAGGTGATCACAAGGTCTCCTTTAGTTTAATCTTATTCCAAGAAAGCGCAGCAAACAGTTATCCAACAAAATCTGTGAAAGGAAGTGGTGACAAAAATGAAAACACATCTACGGTCCAAACTCTAATTCAAGACAAACACATAAGTGCAGCCATCAAACATAGGGGAAAAAAATTTCAAGTGGTTTCTACAATAGCAATATGAAAACAAGAGAGAATGAAGACAAGAAAAAAATAATGGATGAAAAAGGGAAAGAAAACAAATCTACCCTTTTCCTACTCATAATAATACCCTATTCATTCCCATTTAGCAGGTTGGAAGCACAAACCTCTGACAGGCCCTCATATTTCAGAGGTGCCAAACCATTCAATTCTCCAAATTCACCTAATTTATTTCTGAGCTCCTCATCGCCAGACATTTCACTAGTCACCGGCAAAACCAATGTAGGTTGACTATCAGGTTTGGAAGAGCTCAGAAACTGCAATCCTTTAGGACTGACACTGGTTCACAGGAGAGAAAAAAAACAATTAGTTCTTCTCATTGTGTTTCCATCAGAAGGATGTCTTATTACCTGGGAACAAGAATATTCAAGAATGGGTAGCACGGATGACATGCTGATACTTAAAAGCAATATAGATAAGAAGGAAAAAATATGCAGTCAGTTCATAACTCATACTGTAAATAAATTTTGAGAAAACAATTACCTTACAAACTTGAAGGTATCTTTAATAGTCTCCATCAAATAACCTGCACCAAATTACAGATTCTGCTAAGAACTGTCCAATAATCACAGTACCAATGGAAAAAACTCAAAAATCTGGTTAGCAAAGCATTGCTTATACAAAAAGTTTCCCTATACATACCATGAGAAATTAATTGGTAAGCCAATGCTTTCCACCAATTTGCTGATAACTCTTTCCCAAGCCCGTGAAGTGGGAGCTTGTCAAACTGAGCATTGAGAATTTTCTTGGACTGTGATGCACAAAGAATGGCTATAATCAGGATCATAACTAGCTGAAAACCCAACAATAGTTGACAAGAAGAAAACAACAATGCACTAATAAATTCAATGACACTTGGATAAATAAATTCATAAGTGGAATCGACAAATGCACTAATAACTTGTGTATCATCAAGATGTAGGAGACTATTCAAAAATATTCATAAGGATAGCGGCTCCTCCAGAAGAACATTGCTTGAAAGACAACTAGTTCTTCAAAAAACCGAAGGGTCTACCAAGTTCCTTTGAGAGAATCCAAGTCTAAAATAAGTGCATCGTGTCAAAGGAACAAAACTCCATTTCATGAATCGGCTAAAATGTGTGTTTCACAGAAGCCAATACAAAATATCAGTATAAGACTGAAATTTCCACATTTTCATCTAAATATAGTGAACCATAATGAAATTTATTGAAGCACTAACTATGAAACATAAGAAAGAAAATGTTTTTTAATAGAGCATTAGAAAAAGGGAGAAAAAAAGAAAAAGGGAGTATGATTTGGCTATTTATTCACTTTCATTGTTACCACAAGTACTTTTTTTAAAATCTTCCCTATTAACACGAGAGAATCTAGCAGCTCTCTCTATCACACACCCATCCACACCCACACAATATTAACACCCACTCCTCATGCAACCACAAACCAATATTTATTATCTTCTAATATTCGACTTTCTTAATCTTTGTTGAAAGTTATTCTTAACCTTATTAAAAAACCCTTCTAATCTTGTCACCAAAAAGACCTTCATAACCCCTTTAACAGTTGAATACTATAAATTAGTGTAATTACATTCCATATATATATAAAGTAAGAACTTCACGCACATTCTGAATCAAAATCATTTGTCTGACCTTAAAAAAAATGATTTTTTTTTCAGTTTGTATTGACATTTAGAACCATACACCAGTGTCCTTTATGTGAATGAATTAGTAGACCTCAAATATATTTAAATTTCTAATTATTAAGTTGCATATATTAATAAATACTTTTTAATCTTTTATTTTCAAACACTTTTGGTGTTAACAAAACTTCATTCCACTTCAAAGCTAATGGAAACAACTCATCAAAACAATAATTTCTTTTTCAGGTGAAATACCTGATAACTCAGTGAAGATTTTTTTTCAAAGGGGAAAAAACATTGAAACGTCTTGGTTGAATAAAACTTTGCTCCGTGCAAGTCTATGAATCCCAATCCATACTGAAGATTAGAAATCTTTTGCAACTTTTGTTAAAACACATTATCAACACCCTTGGATTAAAGATACATCTTTATATGTCTTGATATTAAAAATGGAGCAATCCAGGGAAAAAAAAAAAGAAAAAAAGAAGGTTAAATCACAAACGAGTTCACAGTAAGGTCAGGCCATTGAAGGTTTGAAGTAAAGGTATAAGATAATTTAAAGCAGAATTTTTTCTGGGACAACCAAATTTAGAATTTGTCAAAATAGCTACAATAACTACAAAACATCAATAATATGTATTTCATTAATAAACTCTGCTAATATCAGTTTTATCCATATTCTTTGATAAATACAATTGTTCTCATTAGAGTCTCTCTTTTCTATATTAAAGGTATTTTTGTTATTATGTCGTATATTCATTTAACATAAATAGATATCAGGGAGAGGGCACTGATTAGGTTCCTAAAACCCTAATTTCTTCTCCTTATCTTCTCTCTTCTTTTCTCCGAAACCCTAAAGTTAATGCCTTTACATTTTCACTGTTCTATATAAGTATGTGAGTGCATTCCCTGAATTCACAAGAAATTTTCTTAGTTGTAAGAGAGTTGCTAAACAATAATCAACAATAGACAAAAATTGATTGATGCGAATAATTATCGCCATAAAAAGACAATTATTATGTGCCCTTGAACCTTCTGCTTCCAATTTTGCCAAGGCTTACTAGAAAGTAGAAAGTGACTAACAAAGCATCAACGATGTTAGCAGCTAACAAGCCCATCCTTTAACTATATCTAATACTGTTGGAATTGATTCTATTAGAATTGTGTCCTTAATTGTTCTCGACTCCTTTATTTTTACCTTTATTTTTTGTTTCCTTTCTTGACATGATTACGGTTTCCTTTCTTGTATACATTGATTAATATAAATAATTAGGGTATCCCTCTTTGGGTTAAAGCCAAAAATTCCAAAATTCTTTTTGGTATCAAAGCTAATTAAAATTTTGCACAGAAAAAAAATCCTAGCAACGACTCACCCGCCGTCGCTGCCAAAACCCTTGCTCGCCAACCGCAAGAGCTTGACCAAACCCTAGTTCATCCAAATCCCTCCGTCAACAGGAGTAGCTTCATTGGTGTCGGCCAATGACACACTTACCCGTCAACGCCACGACTACCAACGACTTGACCAACCTTCACGTCAACCAACAATGCCACGACCACCAATGGGGCAACCTTTGACGCACTGGTTCGCGTCTTAGATGACCTTAAACCTTGTTCGCGTGACCTAAGAACAACTAAGTCAACCCATCGTCTCTTGCTTTACGATTCAATCAACTTCAGTCATATGGTTTGGTGATCTGGTGATCTGGTTCTCTCAAATTTGTTGATGTTGTAGAACTTTGTTCTTCATATTTGTTTGGGGCTACTGGCGTTTTTTTTCGGTAGTAGTATTTTTAGGTCTGCCATTTTTTTCCGGCCTCTTTTGCCGATATCTTTGCGGATTTTTTTCTTTGCCACACAATATGATCGAATCTAGTGAAAAAAGTGCCCCCAAGTCATTCCAATCAGATTTTTCCCTTTCTCAACATGCCCTTGCTCATCTGACTACTAGTGTCTCATTGAATGGGAAAACTTTTGCTACCTGGAATTGATTTCTTTGCCTTTATCTTGAAGGAAAGAAAAATCTAACTAGTTTTGGGAGACTGAGAAACAAACACCAGAGGGCGATCCTAAGTGTGCTCAATGGGATATTGAGAGTTGCACCATACTAGGCAGGTTTTTTAAAATGAATCTACAACATGTTCATGTACCATGATATTATTCCCCATTTATGACAAATTTTAACTCAGTTGTATGCTCATGGTCGTAATGACACTCGTATCTTTGAATTATATCAGGATATTTCTCATACTTCTCAAGAGACCTTGGGACTCTCAGTTGCAGAATATTTTAGTTACTTACAATCTCGCTAGAAGGAGTTGGCCCAATATGAGCCCTTGAATGAGTTCCCAACTGAAGTTGCTTCTATCACGATTAAAAAGCTCACTCGTCGGCATACAGAATAGTTCTTGATGGGTTAAAACATGAGTTCGAGTCTCTCTGTATTCAGATTTTAAACACATATCCCATGTCCTCCTTATATGAGGCATTTGCTACTATTGATAATGAGGAGCATCGCCGTCAACTTGTTTCGTCCACACTTCCGTTTCTACACTTATTTTTATTACTGATCAAATGGCACTAGCTGCTACTTCCGAATCTCGTGGCTCGACCAGAAAGGTTGTCTACTATCACTGTGGTGAAGTTGGGCACACTAAAGCCCGTTACTTCAAACTCCACCCGGAGTTAAAACAAAGATTTGCCCAGAATCGTGCTGGTTCCAATTCTGACTCATTCCTCTCGCATTGCTGCTATTGTTGAGGCCATCGGACATTTTGGGTCTTCTGCTCTATTTGATTTTACTCATCTGCAATCTTAAATTAGTTAACTTTAAGAAAAGATTAGCCCTCTTACTGCCAGAACTCAGGGCGTACCTTCAACTCCTACTTCTACTGTTGCCACGGGTACACCCGCTGCTTTTCATGTTCAGTCTGAGCACCCTACTTGGGTTCTGAATTCTAGAATCAATGATTATATGACTGGTGAGTTGTTACTTTTTCTTTCCCGTGTTGTTTCTGCCCATCAAATTGTTTGTCTGGCTGATGCTTCCACTTCATCTGCCGTCATAAGGGTGATGTGTCTTTATCCACAGCTATTGCCTTACTTATGTTCCCCTTACTTTCGTTCTTTTTACTTGTGTTCTTCATGTTCCTAAGTTCGACTTTTAATCTTTTATATGTTAATTGTCTTGCTAAAAATCTTAACTGCGTTGTCATCTTCTTACCCACTTATTGTTTACTTCAGGACCTGCTTTCTTTATTATTCATGACTCCTTTATTTTTTGCCTCTATTTTTTGTTTCGCTTCTTGTTAAAGTTACGGTTTCCTTTCTTGTATACATTGATTAATATAAATAATTAGACACTTCATCTTTGGGTTAGAGCTAAAAATTCCAGAATTCTATTAGCCAAATATCGTTTCATGGCACAAGTATTATATTAACTAAATCACGCTTGAAAAATGAGTACTTGGAGAAAATAAGCTGAATTGCAATCAAAATCCCATAAGAAAATCCTGATTATCAGCCTCCTGTTGATCCATAACCAAATTTTTGCTTAGAAACTTGTAATTTCCAGCAAAAGGTGCCCATGTCCACGACCCCTTGTAAATTATGTTGCAGTGGTTCAAACTGCAGAAAAAGAAAATATAATTCTTAAAGGTGAATATAACTAAAGGTTGAGCAATTTCCTGTCCATCAACAGCTGAATCAATTGACAACTTTACTTGTACTAACCAATAAGAAGAAAATAAAATACAATTTAGCTTCATAAAACAGTAAGTGATGAAAAGAAATGTAAACTAATAAAACACAAATGAAAAGCTACTTTCACCAAGATTAAGCATTTGAAACCCTTTCAGACTTTCAGATGACTGAACGGTCAATAATCTGAAGTTTATCATGTGTCTAAGAGGCTGACTTAAGACATGACATACCACACGAAACATGCAAACAAAGGTTCAGCTATTCATAAATGTACACCAGCTAACACATGAAAAGCTTACTCGAGACCCACGAAGAACATCAACAGGCATATTGAGGCCCCAATTGCCCCCACATGACCGAATGCAAGCAATTAGAAGAAATGCCTCTCTAGACATGTCACTCTCCTTCCTTGAAGTTGTGCAATTATCACAAGTTCCTGCAACCACAACACAGATTAGAGATTTAACTAAATAACATGCATGCATAATATATATCACTAAGGAATATATAATGACAAAAACTGTTTCTCTTCATTCAAGTTATTCAAAACAAATAACTAAAAGACGCTTTTAGGGCCATCTCATATAAGACATCCTGGGGCCATCCTCATATATGTTGGTTGATCATGTTTAGAACACTGTTGTTAAACTAGAATATGCTGTTAGGATTGAGAATCCTGCATTTCACTTATCCATACGATTGAGTCCTTGGAATTCTAAAATAGTGTAAAAAAAAGTGCTTTGAATCATTGCTAATTTAATCTGACCTGTTTGCAAAATATCTCCCAAACTTTACCCAACTCTGCACCCCTCGATCATCTCACCACGTTACCTGGCCATTAAATTTTCATGGTCCCCAAAATCACCTGTAGATTTTTTTTCCGCCTCCACCATACAAGGTCTTCTAGCTCGGTTATCCCAACTAATAAGATACTGCTAAGAAGTTGTCACTAGTTAGCACTTGTATTGATTCTCAACCTTAGTTACACGAGGCAGGAGCGGGAGCGGGAGCGGGAGTGGGAGTGGGAGCGAGAGCAAGAGCAAGAGCAAGAGCGGGGGAGCGAGGCAATACAGAAGAGTTTAAGGTTGGAAGCACCTATGGGAGTGCTTATATATTTTATATATTCTACGAAATATTTTTTAATTTAATTGTAATATATGTTAAGATAAAAATAGATATTGTAGAGTAGTGTAAATACAAATTATTTTTTGTATCTATAAATAAATATTAGGTAAACATAAAATACTAGAATATATTTGAGCTAATTTTATTCTATAATCTTATTAATTCTATAGATTTTCTCTTATTTTCTCACTTTTATTTTGTTTTGAGAATCTATATGTTTGAGATGTTTTATCTTAATTGGGAACGAGATTCTTTCTTGATGGGAGCGGGGTTCTTACAAAATTCTTACTTTGGAGCACGGAAACGAGATTCCGAGACAAATTCATCACCCAGTAGGAGGATCGTGCAACTAAAGTCTCAACATAAACGAGAGTTTCCCTAGTAAAGCCAACCATGCATCACTGGTTATCTGAATTTGCGTCTTCAACATAAATCAACCATATAACTTCAATTACTCCAACTGCAACAAAGTCAAATACCTTTCCCGTATTCTTATTGCTTCAAAGGCCGAACCAGTTCAAGTTCCTCATCTTTCCTTCATTATAATCAAAAACAAATTCTTAGGCAATCAAATTCCCAATCTTAATACAAAAGAATAAAAGAATTCCGTAAATTTGATTTACCTACCAAAAGAAATAGCTATCTATTTATATTAATGTAGTAGGTTTACAACAGGAAGAAAGAATCTAAAATAAATTCAAGAAATAAAACATAAAATAACATCATAAATCAACATATTCTAATTTCCTAATATGCATTATTTTAAATACTTCTCAAACTGGGGCAAAAATGCCAATTAAACCTAACTTGAAAATTAATGACTGGAGCAGAGATGGTCCCACTGGCTGAGTGAATATCTTCGCAGTTTGATCAGATGAAGAGACAAATAAAGGGTCAAAAGTGTCTGCTCCTAAAATGAATGCCCACTTCTATATGTTTAGTCCATTCATGAAGAACTGAATATGAAGTAAGCATCATAGCAGATTTATTGTCACAAAATAATAAAGATGATTCTTTTTTCTTAAAGCCAAGCTCCACGGATAGACCGAAGCCATGGTATTTCACAAGTGCCCTGAGCCATATCCCGATACTCTACCTTAGCTGAAGATCTTGAGACAATTTCTTGCTTTTAACGTTTCCATGATATAAGAGGATAACTATAAAAAGTATAAAGACCATATGTAGAACGTTGGTTAGTTTTAGACCCAGCATAATCAGCATCAATTAAACATGAAAGTCCAAATTGAATACCAGGAGAGAAAACTAAGCCAAGATCGGGACAAGTCTAAAGATACCCTCAAACATGAAAGACTGCATCCAAGTGAGCCTTACGAAGAGCATGCATAAACTGACTGACTATACTTACTGCAAAAGTCAAGTCCGGACTAGTGTTAGTCAAGTAAATCAATCGGTCATTAGGAAATAACTCTCCAGATTCAGCTAAAAAGTTAAGATTTGAATCCATCGAAGTGGACGCCGGCTTACACCCTAACATTGCAATGTCCTGCAGAAGATCAATAATGTACTTATTCTGATAAAGAGATATCTCACGATGAGAACGGGTAACCTTGATACCAAGGAATTACTTGAGGGGCCTCAAATCCTTAATATCAAAAGCTCTGCCAAGATTTATTTTTACCTGAGCAATACTGGATATCATCCGATAAGAATAATGTCATCAACATATACTAATAAAATGATACAACAATTATCAGAACGACGATGAATATAAAAAGTGCGATCAGAGTGACATTGGACAAAATTCATAGATAAGATAACATTACTGAAACGACTAAATCACGCCTTGATGACTTTCTTAATCCATAAAAAGACTAGCGAAAGCGACATACCTTCCTGGAATACTCCTCAGCCCAAAAACCTGGCAAACGATCCATATAGATGGTTTCAAGTAAATCTCCATGAAGGCATTCTTGACATCCAGTTGGTGAAGAAGCCAATAATGAGAAGATGCCAATGATACAAGAAGATGCACAGTAGTCAATTTCGCAATAGGGGTAAAGGTAGCACCAAAATCTTTATCGAGAACTTGGGCAAAGCCTTTGGCCACGAGGCGGGCCTTATACCGATCCACAAAACCATTAGCTAAATATTTCATACTAAATACCCACTTATACCCCCACAATCTTCTCACTAGTGGGTAAAACACAAGCTCCTAAGTACAATTAGTTTCTAAGGCACCTGTCTTTATTTGCATGGCGATGACCCACTAGGATTCTAGAGAGCTTCATACAAAAATCGAAAAATGCACACAAGCGATCTTGCCAAAGAAAGTACGATAGGAAGTTGAAAGACCACCATAAGAGACATACTTTGAGATATAATGATTAGTATTCTAAGCCAACCATAATGGGAAGAGGGACTACGAGTACGAAAGGATAACAAGAAGTGGATGGTGTAGAAACTAGAGTAGGCGAGGAAATACCAGAACCTGAATCCAAAGAGAGTTCTGGCAAAGAGGGCTGAGAGCGAGGGCGACGAGAGTACGTCAGCAAAGGGGCGAAAGGCCCTCGTACTGAGAGAGATGAGGATTCCAACGCTGAGATAGGGTCAAAAATGGAAACCGAATGAATACTCAGTGAGAGGTCCACCATGGAAGTATAAGGAGCAGATTCCTATTAAGCGGACATAGAGCTATAGAATGGAATATCCTAAAAAAAGTGATAACAAGGGAGTAAAACATGTGACGAGACACTGAATCATAACAATGATAGCCTTTGGACATAGCAAAATAACCCACAAAGATACATCTAACAGATTTATTATCGAATTGAGTACGAGTGGTGCAACGATTCTAGGTGAAATAGTACAACCAAACACCCTAGGAAAAAGAGAATAAAGTACAATCAAGTCGGAGAACCAGAAGGGAAGCTGGACCATTCAGAATTCGACTAGGAGTGTGATTAATAAGGTAAATTGCAGTAAGGACAGCCATATATGCCAACAAAACTTAGGTACATGCATACCAAAGAAGAGACACCAAACAACATACATAATATGGTGATTCTTACGTTCTACGACTCCGTTCTTTTTGGGAGTAGAAAGATGGGTAAGTTGTTGCAGGATACCTTTCTGATTAAGGTGGAAACGAAAGGCATCACACCACCATTATCAGATCGTATTTGGCGAACAACAATGTTAAACTGAGTTTTGACCATTTGGAAAAATTAACTAAACAAAAAGTAATACATCGGATTTTCTTTTTAGTAAATATACTCATGTGCATTGAGAATGGTCATCAATAAAAGTCACATAATAATGGTGTCCAGACAAAGCAACAACTAAAGAGGGTGCCCATTCATCCAAATGAATAAGAACAAATGTACTAGGCATACAACGCATGTGAAGAATATAATAAGTGCAAGTATGCTTAGAAACTTCACAAACCACGGTGCAATGTATGGTTTTTACAAGCTTTAATTAATGACGGAAATAACAAACACAAATACTGAAAATTTGCATGTCCTAAACGGGTATGCCAAAGATTTAATGTTTGAAGAGAAAAAATGTCGGGACGAAGATTCTGGCAAGACGGAAGCATGAAAACTCGATAAAGGTGGCTCCCCAAAGAAGTACAACCCATCACGCTCATATCCTTTATAAAAAAAATCTTCTTCGAACTCAGGTCTTGAAGCAAACAATGTATAAGTAAGAAAATAACAACGCAGTGAAGATTTTTAGCAAGATGACCAATAGATAGGAGGTTAAAATTAGGAACATGGAGAATAGAGTCAAGAGTAATATGAAGAGATAGAGACAACACCCTTATGATGAACACATGAGGAGGAGCCATCAGCAAAGCAAACATTGTGATTAGTAAAAAGGACAAAGGCAAAAAATAAAGACAACTAACCACATATGATCATTAGCTACGAAATCCAAAACCCAAGTAGGTTTCTTATACTGAACATGTAAAGTAGTGGAAATACTTGAGGCCAAAGTAGCGGTGGGAGCTGGAGATGTGCCTTGAGCCCGAGCAGTTAAGAAGCCAAGTTGCTCTTAAAACAGACTAATCTGAGATTGGAGACGGCTAAAGCCAGACAGGGCTAGTGACTCAAAACTTCTAATATTCTCGATAATGGTAGTAGTGCGAGAGGACTTAGAACTAGAGACACGGTTCCAAGAGAAGCGTTACTTTAATCTAAGGTAAAGTTGGAAGCAGTGAGCCTTAGTGTGTCACACTCCACCACAATGATAACAAACGACCTTTCTAGTCGAGGTACGAGATCCAAAACTAGCAGCAAGGGTCATCTGATCAATCATGGCTAAAGGTTTAAAGACAGGGGATGAGCGAGTTAGAGTAACTGACGCCAACGCTCCTCACTATCGACAGTAGAAAATTCCTCATACAAGAAAGGCATGGATGAGGTGTTCAAAATCTAAATGTGGAGAGACACGAAGTCAGGTTTCAAACATATCAAAACCTGATATGTATACTGTGAGCAGGCTGTTTAACCATTATAGAAGTGGCCTCAAATGGAAAATCACTTAAATGGCTCATATTGGGCCAACTATTTCCATCGAAACTATAAGTACCCAAAAAATTCAGCCACAGAGAATCCAAAAGCCTCCTAAAAGTCATGAGAAATACCTGATATAACTCAAAAATGCAGGCATCATGACGGGCATGTGTATACATCTGGTGTCAATGCAGTCAATAACCGAGCAACAACATCATGATGCATGAACATGTGCTAAACAATTAGACATGTTCCTCCATAGAATTAAAGATCCAACCCAGAACAGTGCAATTCTCAATATCCCACTGAACACACTTAGGATAAGTCTCTGAGGGTGACTTTTCAGTCTCCAAAAATCAACTAGACTTGCCTTTACCCCCAAGAAAGAGACGAAGAGAGCGACTCAAGGTAGAAAAATTTTTCTCATTCAACAAAACAATAGTAATACGATGAGCAGGTGCATGTTGAGAAAGAGAAAAATCCGATTAAGACGATTTAGAGACGCTCTTGTCACTAGATTCATTCATATTGCCCAGTAAACAGATAAGAACCAACCAAAATAATAGCTGCCATAGAAGCGACAGGACCAAGAACAATGCTACTAAAACAAAAACGGTAGCCTCAAACAGGTACGGGGAGGGAAAAGGGGGTTAAAACATTAGTAAATCACAGATCTGGGATGGCGAGCAGGATAGCACTAGTTCAAATCGGAGAACTACAAAAAAAAATAATAATAATCTGCAAACCACAGAGAAGTTGTCGACAAATCAAGAGGGATTGAACCAAAGAAGCCACATGAGGTGAACCACAATTGTGAGATGTGAAACACAGAGTCACTGGTGTTGCAATCGAGGGCCAGCAACAAGGGACAGGTTAACAGCGAGGGGTCGGGTGGTTGGCAGCAAGGGTCGAGTGCGAACCAGGGGATCAACACCAGGTAGTAGATGTGAACTAGAGGGTTGTCGGAGCAAGTCAGCAGTGACAGAGCAGATTGACGGCGATGGAATGGTCGAATCAGAGGTCTAGGTCGACAGCGAGGAGTAGGTCGACTGTGAAGGTCGACAACGATGGATTAGCCAGCGGTAAGGGATTTTAGGGTTTTGAGAGGCTTTTAAGATTGATCAATAGTGAGGGTCAACAGCTATGATATTTTTTTGGACAGAAACGGATTTTTTCATAAGGATGTGGCTCTAATACCAAAAAAAATAAAGAAATTTTGTAAATTTTACTAACCTACCAAGAGAAATAACCATTTATTTATATTAATGGAATAAGTTTATAAAAGGAAGAAATAATCTAAATAAAGGCAAAGAATAAATTAAGAGATAACATCATAAATCAAGAGATCCTAATTTCCTAATATGGGCTATTTCCAATAAATACCAGTGGTGCTCTAGTACACTCAACCTACGTCCTCCATTCTTTTTCCAACAACAAGAAAGTGCTTTCCAAACAACTATTTTGGCCGGTTTCAAAATATACCAATTACCAAAGATAGTTTTAAAAGACATGCATCAAGAAATACTTGGAGCCAGTACAAGTCCAAACCTGTATGGAGTTACAATCAAAGATAATGTTAAGGTACAAGACTTGGCCCATGTGGCATGCTTTGGAAACTTTTGATTGCAAGTTCAATTGGCAAGAAGGTCATGATGTGAATATGTGATCAACTCCATCACCTAAACTATATTTCTCACTATGTACACTTGTCAAAGATAACAAGGTTACAAAAACAAAAACAAAAAAGATAAGGGCTTTCATAAAAATAGTCATCATATGCATGAAAGCTCTGTTAGATCAATTGCCCTAAAAACTTAAAGTTGCAATCTCATCTTACACATCAATATGCAAACATCCAAACATATAGAGAAGAATAGCGCTTTAAAAGAGGAACGCAAAACATGGAACAAATGCGAACCCAAAAACATACAATATTGAAATCGCCCATTGTCCCAGTAATTGAAGCTGTTAAGAAATTAGTAACCCAACAATATACATCAAGTTATTCAACACCCTCCCTCACTTCCAACTCTATCTTGCACGTAGAGATGCAAGCATCTGTACATATAGAGAAGTAGGATGCAAACAGAAAAGAAGAATGTAAATGGAGAATAAATGCAGATGGAGAGACTTGTACCTAAGAACCTCTTGTACCATTTTAAGTCACTAATTATCCCAAAAACCTAGATTTTTACAAAATAAACCAAACAATGCATTACAAGCTATTCAACAAGTTTAAGGGGCTCTATTAATGCCATTTAGAAACCCATCATGAAGTGTAAAAACGGCAGAAAAAAGACATCCAGAAAAGCAGTGGCATTCAAGCACAAATCTGGAGCTACCCACTACCACAATAAATCTATCAAATTAGCGGAGATCCTGAGACAATATAAAGAGCCATCAAAATCTTGAGATGCAAAAAGATATAGACCATTTGTTTGTCTGCATGTCCTACATATGGCATCTCTCTAAGGTGCAGAGTACAGTTATATTATGATTCAATTCCTAACATCTTCTCACTTCCCTTTGGATCAGTTTTCCACTTGACATCCCAACGACAAAGCCCTCACTGGCATGTCACTTACACGAAATAAGTAGCCTCACGTTAGCATGACATTGTGGTAGAATGAACTAAAGACCACATTTTAATAGCAAATTGCCTGTGCCTATCACAGCACTGTTTCCGAGTTCAAGCTTGATGCCACCATCCCCACTATATTTTAACACCTTTTTCTATTTTCCAGCAATCTGACTGAGACTGATGATAATATTTCAATCATATTCTTCAGTATGAAAATGAAAATAATTGTCACCCACCAAAGTCCTCAATTAATATATTAAAAGAAAAAATAATTAGCTCACTGTTTTAATAATTGACAAAACCCACAGCGTCTTCTTCAAAATAATAGGTTTATATCTAGATTTTAGGTAAAATGCCCCTCATAGAGTATAAAAATGCACTGAGAATTAACCCTTTCATATATCTGGCAAAGAAATAAGCTTGGTACCAAATTTCAAGAAGAGGATCCTAATCAAACGATAATAGCAACCCCAAGTCACAACTAACAAGGTATAGCCAACTATCTGAAGCCTTTAATTTTCGTTCAAAAAATACATAAAATCAATACACCTACTGACCAAATAAATTCCAGTTTGAAATTTGAATAAGAAAATTCAGAGCATAAATTACTTAAACTAAAAGACCTAAACAAACCAAAAGGAAACAGACACAAGTAAGATCCAAACCGCATTTGTCAGATGTATATTTATCCCCAAAATAGTCCAGCATAAACTTTCTTCTACAAGTCGTCAGCATGCAATAACGTTGTGCAGCCATAAACGACTCCATAATAGCTCTTCTTTGATTTTCCTGGAGAATGAAGAACCAAATAGTAAATATACAATGTAGATTACTTTTTTCTTTTATGTAAATTATTTTTAGTCGTTTGATGAAAAATATTTTACAGAAAAATATTTTATATTATTTTGTTCAAACTAAACAATAAAAAGTAAGGAAAATACTTTATTATATAATATCAAAGGCAAAGAAAACGTGTCAGTATTTATTAGAATAAAGTATTTATTAGACTATTATATAATATTTATTAGAACTATACCCCCCTCCCCAAAAGCAAAGAAAAGCTTTCCGGAATGCCCAAAGGCAATTTGGTATTTTAAACCCTGATTATTGAGTTAACAACACAGTCACATCATCTTCAAATGCTTAGACAATATCTATCTAGGGTTACTTTAGTCTTGTAATCATTTCCGTTAAAGCGATAAAATGTAACGGAGAACAATGTGATTTTTTCAAATATGTGAAGTTGACTGTATTTAACTCAAACCTCAAGAAAAGTTAGTCTAATTTACCCATATAAAAACAAGTCCCACAAAAGTTGAAGATGTAGAAGATGGAGTCTAAAAAAGGGCCTATTTACATTTCAAAAAACAAAGGGGCCGCATACTGGAACCATGCTTTTGTTGGGTATTTTCTTGATAAAAAGTTGTCCTTTCAGATAATGAAAAAATTGGGCGTAGAAGAACTGGAAAAATGCAGGCAAAGATGTCTTGGTTGATAATAGCTTCTTCATTTCTAAAACTACGAGTGAGGAGCTATGGATGAAATTCTATCCAATGTGCTATATCATTGTGGACAGAGATTTATTGTTATTAAGCAATGGCAACTACGGTTACAACTGTCAAAATGTGAATTTTCTGTTGTACAATTGTGGGTGAAATTCTACAACGTCCCTTAGGAGTTATGGACACAGTATGGACTGGATTATATCGCTCTATAGTTGAATGAGCCTACCTTTTCTAGAAGCAGGCTTCCTTTTGCTAGAGTCGACATTGAAGTGCAGCAAAAAAGGAAATTCCAAGGACTACTAAAATTATTTGGGTTCTGGTGAGAAATTAAGGTGAAAATTGAAACATTATGGACTCGGCAAAGTGTGGTAGTGGTAATTATGAGATCTATGGATATAAACATAAGTGTGCCCATCCCAAAAGGTCCAGGTCTGAATTGTGATAGGCCTCCAAGACAAGAATGGAGAAAGAAAAAAGAGAGACGTAATGAGTACAGGGATGTACAAAACGGTCAACTTCACTGAAGGGAATACTTCCATGCAAGATTCCGATAATTTGTTTAGGCCATGATTGGCAACTAACTTAAAAGCTTGTTTTTTGTTTTTTGTTTTTTGTTTTGAACTAAAAAACTAAATTGGGTTTAAAGTAGATTGTTTAATAACTTAGCCCTTTAAGCTAGTTGTTTTGAAATTGGTTGTGGGTATAATGGGTGTGTAAGTTTAGCCGTCCAAAAAAAAAAAAAAACAATTATACATAGTTTGTAGTGATAGTAAATAAATTATGAATAATGGGTATTGTTGCATTTTAAAAGTTGTGGGAGTTTAAATAGAATATTATAAGAATTAATATTTTGATTTGACTTTTTGGCTTTTTAGTTTTTTTGCCAAAACGAGCCATGTTGGCTTTTTTGCGTTTTAGCCAAAAAAAGTCAAAAAGCTAGGGTAGCCAAACTGGCCCTTAGTTACTTTGATGTACTTGATTCATGAGTCATGAAAGATGGGGTTATAAAAAGAAATGACCGTAATGCATCTTCTCAAAGCAATGCTTGTAGGATGGGGGGAGTATAAGGTCCCTCCATATAAGACTGCATAGTGTCCCGAAGGGAAACAAGTCAATGAGTGTAGGTAATGGTGTTTTTTATCAATTTTATTCAATACCTCATACTGAGGGTTGTCTCCATTATATAACAATGTTAAAGTTAATCAAGAGTTAATTATATGACTAATTTTCAGCGATTACATCAATCCTATCTAACTAAAAAAGAAACTAAAATATACAACTAATAATACAATAATCATGCCATAAATAGATAGGCTAATTATGGGTTGATATAATCTGATTAGCATCCCCCCTCAAATTGATGCGGGACGATCAAAAAGCATCAATTTACCTACGGGAAACTGATGGCGCGGCGAGTCATGGCTTTCGTAAAGATGTCAGCAATCTGGAGGTCAGTAGAAATGTGAGAAAGAGAAATGACACGAGTGTTCAATGCCTCCCGAATAGAGTGGCAATCCACCTCAATATGCTTCGTGCGCTCATGATAAACGGTATTAGCAGCAATCTGAATAGCACTAGTGTTGTCAGCATGAAGAGAAGTGGGATCAAGCTGAGAGAAACCTAGTTCAGCAAGAAGCCTACGGAACCAACTAATCTCAGAACAAGTAGTAGATATCGCACGGTATTCAGATTCAGTAGAAGATTTCGAAACCCAAGCCTGCTTTTTACTATTCCAAGAAATCAAAGATTCTCCAAAAAAGAGGCACCATCCTGTGACAGACCGACGAGTATCAGGACAACCGACCCAATCAACATCACTATAAGCAACGAGACAAAGAGAAGAGCTAGCATGGAAGAACAATCCACGGCTAGGTGACCCCCGAAGATATCAAAGGATACGACAAACGGCAGCCAAATGTCAATGGTGTGGAGTCTGCATAAACTGGCTAACCTGCTGGACAACAAAGGAAATATCAGGCAGAGTAATAGTCAAATAGTTCAAGCTACCCACCAGTTGGCAATACACAGTAGAATCAGGAAGGAGATCACCCTCCTCACGACGATACTTTGTGTTAACTTCCAGAGGAGTATCCACAGAAGAAGTATCCAGAAGACCAGCCAAATTAATTAAATCATGTGTATACTTATGCTGATTTAGGAAGATGCCCGAAGAACCAGTGTGAACTTCCAATCCCAAGAAGTACGTTAGAGGACCAAGATCCATCATATGAAAAGAGGCGTGAAGATGCTGTTGGAGACGATCAATCAAAGTAGAATTAGTCCCGGTGATAACAATATAATCAGCATAAACCAGAAGAAGAACAATACCAGCAGAGGTCTTACAAAGAAACAAAGAAGAGTCATATTGGCTTTGCTGAAAGGAAAACTAAATCAAGGTAGTTCGAAACTTGTCAAACCATGCTCAGGGAGCCTGTTTCAGCCCATAGAGAGATCGCTTCAACTTACATACATCTAAAGAAGATGAGGAGGAAAAACCAGGTGGGAGAGCCATGTAAATATCTTCTTTGAGATCACCATGAAGAAATGCGTTTTTGACATCCATTTGATGAAGTGACCATCCTTGGGAAGCAGTAATAGAAATAACCGTACGCACCGTAGTCATCTTGGCTACCGGAGCAAAAGTCTCCTCATAATCCACCCCATACTCTTGCTTGTTCCCAAGGGCAACCAACCGTGCCTTATACCAATCCAAAGTTCCATCAAAGCGGAGCTTGATAGAGTAAACCAATTTACAACCAATGGCCTTAATATGAGACAGGCAAGGAACCACGTCCCATGTAAGATTGGCCTGAAGAGCCCTAAGTTCCTCATCCATCGCTTTCCGCCAACATTCATGTTTAACAGCCTCAGAAAAGCATGTAGGAATGGGAATAGAAGTTAAAGTAGCATTAAAACCATATCAATCAGGAGGGCGTGATACTCGTGTAGAGCGTCGAGGACCAGGGGCAGGAGCAATGTCAAGCTCAAGAAGCGCAGATGCCGATGGATTAGATGCAGGGGAAGGGTCAAGCTCGAGAGAGGACAAAGTCGGTGGACGTCGAGTATACACAATTCCAGGTTTGAACCGTTCAGGAAGATAAGGCAATTCATCATAACAAGGAAGAACACTAATATCAGGCAAGGACTCAACATGGGTAGAAAAATAATATTGATTTTCAAAGAAAACAACATTACGAGAAGTACGAAATTTATTTGAATCAGGATCATAGCAAACATAACCTTTGTGAGAAATACTACAACCCATAAAGACACATTTAATAGACTGAGCAGAAAGTTTGACGTTCATGAAAAGGTAAATGAACAAAACAAACACATCCAAAAGTATGCAAATTAAGATAGCTAGGATGCTGATGATGCAAACGAAAATAAGGAGAATCAAAATT
>JAOTRH010000022.1:13904918-13943307 GCA_034768845.1 Heliamphora exappendiculata
AGTAAAAAGTTAGTTAGTTTGTTTTTTATTCAAATTGATTAATATTGACATTCCATGTAGTTGATTATACCGATTATATATAACGGGCATGAATAGGTAAATAAATTATCAAGTAGGGTTATTCTTGTTTTTTAGAATAGAGTGAAAGTTTGAATAAGTTATCCTAAAATTTTGTGTTTTGATTTGATTTTTTATTTTTTTATCATTTTTGTTTTGTTTTTGCCAAAACAACCTATGGCAGGCTTTTTGGCAGTTTGGCTTTTTTAGCCAAAAAAACATGTTAGACAATTAGACCCTTAATATTGCTTGTTGGAATGAAATACGCCGATAATTGAATAAGAGCGTCTCCAACAGGCCCAACACTATTAGCTATTTTTGGCTAAGCCAAAAGTACAAAAGAAAGTACACTCTATTATGCCTAATTATTATTATATTTTTATGTATCCACTCTAACACTACTCTCTATTTTAGTTATTAATAAAAATATATACACTCTATTTTGTCAAATCATTTTTTTATGTATACACCAACATATTTTCTATTTTTGCTATTCATTTAACTAACTGAATATGTCTTTAAAAAAAATAAAAGACAAGTATATATGCTTTTTCAACCATTTCTCAACAACAAAATAGAACCAGAACAAAAAAGAAAAAAACTAAAAAATAAAAGACTCAAAAACCCACAAGCCACAGCTGTACTCCACAGAACTTTATTCCCATACTCCATGGAGAAAGGTGAGGAATGGAGGGAGAGTCTTTGCAAGAGAAAAAAATTGCTAGCGAGAGGGACTAGCCAAACATAGCCAACGAGAATAGCTAGCCTTTTGAAGGATATGTTGGAGTTAAAAATATTTAACTTGGCTATTCATTTGGCCAACATGCCTCATTTGAAGAGCCTGTCGGAGATGCTCTAAGCCCAAATCAAGCCTCACTTTTGTGTATAGACACTTGATACTTTTTATACTGCAAGAGGTGTTTAAGTTGGAAGCAGGAAGCCCTTGAGTTACCCAGTTTAGCCTCTTATTGGTTTATTGTTAATTTTGCAGCTACTGTTTGTTATGCTCGTTCTTTTTTAAGTTCTGAAACTATTGTGTTTTTTTTTTTCATGGATAAGTTTAGAGCATTATATCTGAAACTACCTTCTTTCAAAGCATATTTGTTGAAATTCAATTTTGCTTGGGATGCCTGCAGAATGTTGCTTCCCAAGAGTTTTTCCCTTCCATAATTATTTGACAACTTGATTTATTTTGCTTCAATTTTCTGGGAACGACAATGGATTCGGAGTTCCTCACTGCTTTTGCAATGTTTCAATTCATCGTCAAGGCAGTCGTCTGCATAATATGAGAGGAATTAAGGAGCAATAGACAAATAAGAAAATTTTTAACATTATTGGGCACTGTGAAAGAAAAGGAAAGAAAGAGAAAGACAGAAAATGGGACATAATAGTACTTATATACCAAACCAAACTAAGTATTTATCCCAATCAATTGGGTCGGCTATAATAGTAATTATATGTAAAAGTAATTTTTAATTGCGTTGGAAATATATTAAAAAGTCTATTGAGTCTTTGTTTTGGTATCTATACCAATGACTTGCATATATATATATATATATATATATATAAATACACACACATACACACTAGCGTTTGTGGCACACGCTATGCTCGTGCAATTTATATTTTATTATAAATAATGTTAAAAAAAAGATAAGCAAATTGAATGTAATATTTTAAATTGAAATTGTAGAAACATAAAGAAATAGAGAATGTAAAGTTTTTTTTTTTAAATTAATGTAATTACATAAATCGATTTTATTTACGCTAAATAAATGTTAACTTTTATTATGTATACAAATTAACTAAAAGATAATACATAAACATATTACAAAAATAAAAAAGATGGAAGGGAAGAAGTTGCAGAACCATAGGTGTGATACCCCATTCCACATTGATGGGAAATAGAAATTAAGTTTAATATGTAAAGAAATATGTGAGTTACTACTAATAACTTGGGCTTAAGCATTTTGAGCCGTGTTGCTAGACTATTTATTCAAGTTATTGGGCCAATGATCCACTTGGGTCGTTATAATAATTTTTGAAAATTATAGAGACAGACATTGAGAAGGGATGGAAGTTATGGAACAAAAGCAGTGCTCTTTTGAAGAGTAGAAAAAAACAAACATTCAAACCTTCTTTGTATTTGTCAAGGTCTTTGAATTGATTTGTGGTAGCAGTGGTATTGGGTGTCTGCAGTTTTGTCATATGAGAAAATGTAGATGTTCCTGATCTTGTGAAACTGCTAAACTGCCATGTCATGGGAGAAGAGGGAACTGGTAGTTGTGTTTTGTATGGGTAGGAAGTTGTCGCTATCGAAAATATCATTTTTTGGGGACAGTTTTGGAATGGTAAAAAGTGTGAGATGACCTCAATTTAGTGTTCACACCAAAAGTGAGTGAGTTATTAGCTTCATATATATATATATATATATATATATATATTTGTTGTTTGGAATTCAGAAAAAGAGTTTGTCTCGAGGTTTCTGCATAATGGATAGAGAACCAGCAAGCACATTACTTAAGAAATTATTGTCAATATGCTTAGCTGGGTATGGCGTTTGTTAACTTGTCTACATGGAACATTCGACTATATCAAACTCAACTTGCTTTGGAAAAATTAGGTATATAATATCTTTTTAGTCTTACAAAAAAAAAAAAAAAAAAATTCGACGGAAGTTGTTCAATTTGAATTCCTGGCTCACTTATAAACTTCATTTGGCTCTTTATAGAACTTTTTTTTTGATTATAGGGAAATAGCCCTCGCTTGTTGGTCAAGGTGCAAGTCTTTTATAGGGAGAGGATAGCGGGGCAGCTTACGAACTTCGTTTCTAGCCTCAAAGTTGCATTTCCTTAGTGATTTCGATCAATGGTCATGTTGTTTGCTGTAAGCTTGTAGAAAAGTGGCTTACCGTGGGTTAATCATAGTTTGAAATCTTTAACTAAACTTCTAAGGCATAAAGTGTAAACATTATTTTTTCTTACACTAGGTTGTTTGTTGTTACCTAGAAGGACGACATAGCAGGACGGATTAGCCGATTGGAATTAGTTAGTTGTATGTATTCTAATGACTCAGAAATGTAGGGAAGTTGTAGAGAAACAAGCCTTTGTAAAGCATCAAGCGTAAACGTTCTTTTATCTTACACTAGGTTGTTTGTTGTTACTTAGATAGGACGGCATAGGATGGCGGATTAGCCGATTGGAATTAGTCAATTGTATGTATTAATGACTTTGAATCTTTAACTAAACTTGTAAAGCATAAAGTGTAAGCATTCTTTTATCTTACACTAGGTTGTTTGTTGTTACCTAGATAGGACGGTATAGCATGACGGATTAGTCGATTGAAATTAGTCAGTTGTATGTATTTTAATGACTTAGAAATTTAGGGAAGGTGTAGAGAAACAAACCTTTGTGATGCGGAATTCAAAGGAATATTTACAAATAGATTTTAATTATTTAATATTTTATTTTATTTTATTAATTAGAATTTTATTTAGTTTGAGATTTTAGATATTTTTTAAATAAGGTTTTAATTTATTTTCTTTTCATTAGGATTCTAGATTATATTATTGAGTTTTTTACTTTAATTCTTTAAGATCTTAATTTCCTTTTTAGATTAGGATTTTAAACCTATAAATAAGAGACTCCTTTTATATATTGGTGGAGTTGGATTAATAAAAGAGTTGAGTTTTAAGGCGAAAGTCTTGAGTTAGGGTTTCAATTCTTGTCCGCTACCTATCCACCATCCTCATCCCCACTGCGTGCTGCATCAATTGGTATAAAAGCTTTGTCTTAGGATTCCTTATCCTCTTCTCCTTCTTTGACTCCTTTCTATAGCCAAAGAAGCTCCTATCGTCGTTCTTCTCTCGACTACATCGCCAACGATGCCTTCGACAACCATCGACGACCTCCAAGGTCGTTACCTTTGTGTGAGCGCTAGCCACCTCCTTTCCTCTCCCCTTCGAGCTCTGCTACGCCCTCCCCTCGTACCGTCGACAACATAGTCGGCATCTCCTGTTGTGGCCATCGACAGTGGTTCCTCATTCGCGCTGTTGACGCCATAGCCGGCGCCGCCCTCCCCTCGCGCCCTCGATGCCACAGTCGACGTCTACAGTAGACAGTCGTTGCCGAATTCTCTAAAGTCACCACAATCGCCGCTGAAGTCGCCACCGTCACCACCAGTCGACGAAACTCCTGACGCCTCGTGTTATCGTCTCCCTCGTCGACCTCTCCCTCCCTCGTCGACCTCCCCGTGTGCCACAAGACACCAAAACCCTAGTACCCTCTTGCTCATCACAGGCGAGGAAGAAGGGTACCGCAAGCCCCGACCCAGTTCTCCCGTACATGACCCACTTTTTTGACCCGGTCCACCCTTCCCTTCTTTTGCCACAACTCATAACTTAAAACCCATTCCCCAGCCTTTGTCCAGCCCAAATAAAATAAAGAGATCCAGCCCACCTAACTTCCTATATTTTAAGCCCAGTAATCTTTTTTATTTAAACCCAGCTCATTATATATATATATATATATATATATATATATATATATATTTACAACAGCCCATTACCCATTTAAACCCTAACCCCACTAACGATTCCCTTTAAAAATCAGCCATCTAATCTTTGTTTTAACCCCAGCCCATTAGGCTAGCCCAACCTTTCACAACCCAACAGAGCTACCCAAACCTAAACAGCCATTCACCTTTTTTTTAACCTAGCAAAAAAAAAAGACCCAATTTAAAAGAAAAAACAAACTTTCCTTACATATTTTGGCCTTTTCCTTGTGCAAACTCTTGATGGAGTGGCCACACAAATAATTTTCATACCTTTCTCAAATGTGCCAATAGAGTTTGTAGAATTGTTATTGATAGAGGATATGCAATGAATGCTATATCTGCATTAGGTGTTCTGAAGATGAAACTACTGCCTGAACCACATCCGCAGCCCTACAAATTATTTTGGGATAGTAACACTCATATTTTAGTATCTCAAAAGTGTTTGGTTCCTATTCAGATGGGTGACTATTTTGATGAGACTTGGTGCGACGTATTTTCCATTGCTATTACGCATGTGCTACTTGGTCTTCCATGGATGGTTGACTTTGGTACCACTTATAATAGGGAAGATAACACATTTAGCTTCATATACAATAACAAAATTATTTTGTTGAAGCCTGCAATTGCAAAAGATGGGGTGTTAACTCAGCAGTTTCCTACTTCGATGCCTACTCATCATCCTTGCCCTTTTCTGGACCCAGACAAGATTGATGCTTCTATTCCTCCTTTGGCGATTGAAGAGTTAGCAACCTCCATGATGAACAATGGTTCATTCAATGAATATTCTTTTGAACATAAGGATGCACTCCACTTGTACACTTCTATTGATTGTCCACCAATGGAAGACTTCATTAAGGTAGAACACATTAGTTTTATTACTGTTTAAGCCTTTGATTGGGTTATCAAATCCAGTTTTGTGACCATTGTCAACCGTCTCAAGGTTAAGAATATATGGACGTGCTCAGTATTTCAGGACGAACTCGAGGTCGAGTTCTTTTTTCTAGTGGAGGCGAATGATGCGAAATTCAAAAGAATATTTACAATTAGATTTTAATTATTTAATATTTTATTTTATTAATTAGGATTTTATTTAGTTTAAGATTTTAGATATCTTTTAAATAAGGTTTTAGTTTATTTCTTTTTCATTAGAATTCTAAATTATATTATTGAGATTTTTATTTTAATTCTTTAGGATCTTAATTTTCTTTTTAGATTAGAGTTTTAAGCCTATAAATAAGAGACTCATTTTATATATTGGTAAAGTTGAATTAATAAAAGAGTTGAGTTTTAAGGCGAAAGCCTTGAGTTATGGTTTCGACCCTTGTCCGCTACCTATCTACCATCCTCATCCCCATCGCGTGCTGCATCACTTTATCTCAATTAATTGGGGTCGATTACATGAATCTTTGTACCCTATTCTGCTTTGTTAAGAGTCATATCTTTAGTTAATTTCAGTAAGTTCGTATCTTTTCTTAATACAGCATTCCATGTCAATTTAGTTTTACTTTCCCCCTTATGTTTTCATTACCCTTGATCTTGTGGCTTTTCGTAATTATTGCATCAAATGGTCTATGTTTTACGTGTTCAAAGTACCTTAATCTATTTTTTCTCAATTTATTCTCCAGTGGTGTGATCCGTGCCATTCCACGAATTTTTTCATTCATAATTTTATTTTTTTTAGACTTGTCACACATCTACCTTAACATTTTTATTTTAGCAATATCCATCTTATTTATATGATCTTTCTTAACAACCCAATATTTTGTCTCACATAGAATCGTTGGTCTAATAGTTGTCTTATAAAATTTTTCTTTTAATCTTGTAGGTATTTGTCGATCACATAGAATGCCGGATGCACTCCTCATTTGAGCTACCCAACTTTGATTCTATAGATTACATCATTTGCAATTTTTCCATCTGTGTTAACGAAAAATTCACTCTTAGATATGACTTGGTTTTGAATCTTTACTTATTCAATATTAATACTCCTAGTATTGCTAAAATTATATTCTGTATATTTAGTTTTGTTCTCACTTACACAAAATTCTTTTTACTCCAAAGCTTTTCCTAATATTTATAATTTAGTGTTAACTTCACTTCTAATCTCATCTACTATAACATTATTATCTGCAAATAATATACACCGCGTAACATCATCCATTGGACAATTCATTCATAACTAAGGTAAAGAGATAATGACTCAAAGTCGATTCTTGGTGTAATCTTATTGTAATAGAGAATTTACTCGTTTCTCCTACGGGTGATCTAACTGTCGCAAAATACATGTCTTTTATCATATTAATGTACTTCTTTGTCACTCTTTTTCTCTTCAACACCCACCGTATGATATCTCTAGGCACACTATCATAAGCCTTTTTCAAGTCTATAAAAATCATATGGATCGTTTCCATAGTTGATCTATCAAGCATAAAATCAAACAAATTCTTTGACATTGTTGTCGTTAACCTTAGACGATATTTAGTTACTCTTTTTCATAGCCTCATTGTATGAGTCATCAACTTAATACCTCTATAGTTACAATTTTGAATATTTCTTTTGTTTTTATATATAGGTACTAGATACTCTTTCTTCACTCTTTGGACATTTTCTTAATCATTATGATTTTATTAAATAATTTTGTTAATTAAGACACTTCCACTTTACACCTCCGCAGCGTTACCATACGGTCCTAAAGCCTTACATGGTTTCATTTTCTTCATTGCAATTTTCACTTCAAATTTTTTTATTCTGTGATATAACTTATATTATCTGGTTTTATCCAAGTTATCAGATTCCTCTTCTCCGAAGCTTTCTACATGTTTTTCGTTTAATAAATTTTCAAAATATATTTTCATTTAATAAATTTTCAAAATATATCTTCATTTTTCCTTAATCTCCGTACCCTTCGCTAATACCCTTGAATCTTCGCTTTTTATGTATTTAACTTGAGTAAGGTCTCTTGTTGTTCTTTCTCTCCACTTAGCGAGTTTATAAATGTTCTTTTCTCCTTCATTATTGTCTAATCTAGTATAAAAATGTTCATAAATTTTTAATTTAGTATCTCTAACGGTTCTCTTAACGTCCTTTCAAGCTTGTTTATAGCTCATTGTTCTCATCTCTATTCTTTTGCCACCTTTTAAAATATCATTTCTTTACTTTTACTATGATTTGGATCTCGTCATTCCACCACTAGGTTTTCTTAGTTATAGGGCATTTTTCCTTTGACTATCTAAGAACTTATTTCGATAACCGTTTAATGTATTTCACCACTGTAGTCCACATAGTATTAGTAATTTTTTTTTTTAAAATCCCACTTTACTTTACACATTTTATTCTTAAAAATCTTTAATTTCTCACCTTTAAGATTTCACTATCTAGTTTATGGGATTCTAATATCTCTTCTCGTTTTATGATGCCCCTTAATGTGAATATGTAGTACTATTAGTCTATGTTGTGATGTAAAGCTCTCCACAGGAATGACCTTGCAATATGTATTAGGCGGTCTACGTTTCTAATAAGACAATAATCTATTTGACTTTTATGAGATCCACTATTAAAGGTTATTAAGTGTGCTTCTCTCTTTTTAAATAAAGTGTTGGTCAATATAAGATCAAATACTATTGCAAATTCTAAGATCCTCTCTTTGGCCTCATTTTGATCATTAAAATTAAATCATTTATGAACTTTCTCATATCATTGTCTCTTGTTTACTACGTGCTCATTGAAATCTTCACCTATAATAATATTTTCTCTTATTGGTATTTTTTGGTTTATTTCATCCATAGTTTTAAATGGTGGTAGCGGTTGCTATAACGGTAACGGTAGCGGTGGCACGGTTTCATGGCGTAACGGTTGTAGTGTAACGGTAGTGGTAATTAGAGCTGTGAATTTTTTTTTCCACACAACTCATTAAAATTTAGTCGATACACGTGTTTTTATTCTAAAATTATATTCATTAGAGTTTGAAATAGTTTTGGTGAATTTTGTTCACTTTCTAGACAATATTCAACATATGTCTTAATTTTTATAGTGATTTTAAAATGCTTTTGAAAATAATACATTATTAAATATACAAGTATAACATAAAACATCTAAGATCTAAAGATTCTAAGCTTATTTATATAGATTTTGAACAAATATTTTAAAAATTAATTTTTTGATGTTTAAATAATAATAATAAAAAGTAATTCAACATTAGATATATGAATTTAACTAAAAAATCAAGGTTTAAATATTCTAAACTTACTATGAATAAATATTAAACTAAGATTTTTTTTTTCAAAATTATTTTTTTTGATTTTTTAATAAAAGATAAAAAAGTAAATAAACATTAAATATACGAATTTAATTTAGAACAATCAAAATCTAATATTTTAAACTTAGTTTGCAACTTTGCATAGGCCCCGCCCCGCCTTGAACAAGTAATTTTAAAAGTATTTTTAAAAAAAGTTTTAAAATGTAATTATAAAGTAATACAATATCAAATATATGAATATAACTTAAAGCAAACAAGACCTAAAGATGCTAATTTTATTTTGCATAGATCTTGAAAAAGTTCACCAACAAAAAATAGATATTTTTGCATTTTCGTAAGCCAAAAAATTTCAAAAATTATGTAAATTTTGCAAATCAAGCTTTACCTAGGTAAGTATGAGATTTTCGACTGTTATGAAAACTTTTTTGATGAAAAGAGTGAGAGATTGCACCAAAAAATGATTTCAATTGAATCACACTTTGAAGAGCCACTATGGTTGCTATAATGGCCTTTACACATGAGATTTTTCGTCATACCACTAAATCGGCCGTAACAGCTAACGGAAGGCACCAAAACCGATACTTAACGGTATTATGTAATCGTAACGGCCAATTTTTAGAACTATGATTTCATCTATTTGATCTCAAAATTGTACTTTTACAGTCTCCGATACCAAAATTGACGAGGGACCCAAACATAGATCAGCTTTAAAGAGGGTATTCAGGGTCCAATGTCCAAACTGTCTGCTATACACAGAACTGTGGAATCATGACAAGTGGCTCTTTGGCTGAGGCCAACTTCACGTGACACCAATCATTTTTTCTTTTGTGAGACTGGCATGCTTCTGTTAAGCAGACTGCTGGGTAGGCCAAACGTTTGTGTTGCCTAAGTATACACTAATAGATGTTTTAGAGAGCTATTTTGGTACTTGTATTTTGGAGTGCTATTTTGTATTATCTGTTCATGACATTGCCATCTAGATAGCAATATTCAATGTTGATTCCTTTGTACCTGGAATGGGAAAGGAGAATATCTTGTGAAATCTAAATCATTTATCCCTTTGTTCCTACAGCAACTGCTCTTGAAGTCCATTCCTTCTTGCTTTGAGTTGAAGTGCAGAGCATATAGCTTACTCAGCCAGTGTTACCATCTTGTAGGAGCTATTCATTCACAAAAACAAATATTAAACAAGGGTTTAGAGCTTACAACATCTTCTGGAGAGGGGTATGCAGGTCCTTTAGCCTCTCCTAATTTGCTTGAGTTTCATGGATTTGTTTTACTTGTACATACATTTTTTTATATGTGCTTATTCATAATTAAAGTACTAAACATCACTGTAAATTTTCATTAAGCTGCTGGTCATCAGCCTATTGAACCCATATTGTTGCCACCAATAATCATTATAGAAAACCTATGATCTCCGTGCATCATATATGCTCAGAACATGTGGAGATTAATTCCTCTCAATTTTGTTCTGCATACTGATAGATGCTAGCTTAGTAGGCTGGTTTCATCCAAGCTATGGTTTAGAGTGCAATTTTAGTACAAGTTTTCAGGAAATCAGAAATGAATTAGGTTAATCTTTAATTTTGTTATTTCTTTCCAAATATTAGGTATCATGGATGTTTCTCTCAATTCCTATTCCCTGTTGTATACTTCGTGATTTGTACTGACTATATTTGTGGGCTTCCATGGAAGGTTTTCTGCAAAATTATGGTGTTGCAACTTCTATTCACAGCTTGCAAATGCTCTGACAATCGAGGGAGATTATCAAGGTTCCATATCTGCTTTGGAAAGTGGATATAATTGTGCATCTGAAATATTTTACCCAGAGTTACAGGTTTGTATAAATTCAAATGAATGTTTTCTAGTTGTTGGATGAGATCCCTAGTCAATTGGCAGCATCACAATGAGTCATCTTTAGTATCTTGTCTGTACATAGGTTTTATATCCTATATGTTGCAGTTTGTAATTGCTTGGGATCCAATTTGCACTTTTGAAGGAAGCAGAAGTGCACATCTTTTCAGTTCCTATTTGATGTGATTGTTACTTATGCTGACATGGTGGTTGTTCCTGTGAATATAATATTCAATTGTATATGTTGCTAATTGTCTTCTGCAACTGGTGGGTCAGATGTTTTTTGCGACCTCTATCTTGCACGCGCACCTCATGCAGTGGGATGATGTAAATTTGGTTGAGAGAGCTGTCAAAAAATGTAATGAATTGTGGGAGTCTATTCAGCCAGAAAAGGTAAGCCCAGATCCTTTCTGTTGTGACCTTGTTTTATGAACTTTGCTTATGCCAGATAAAACTTGGGACGGCCTTGTACATTTATAGGTGAAAGGCTTCTGCCATGTGTTGGCTCTAGCAGTACTATGAAATTCTTGTGGTTCTTTTCTCTGATATTAGTATCGTAGCTTTTTCCCTAGCTGATGGGAAATGAATTATTACTTTATCGCGACCTTGATTCAAATGATCTGTTATTTCTGAATATTTGTGAATTCAATGGTGATTCATAGTTGACATCCCCATAATTGTTGCAATCTTTGTTATACAACTTAGTAGTGATTATTTTCACTTTTTTTGTTTGGGTTTCCAGTTAAATCTTTGCATTCTGGTGCCTAATTATCCCCTCATTTCAGGAAAGTTTTTTCCCCCCCAAGTAGTGTTAATAAATAGGAGAAGTTGTTGCTAATTATCCCATCATTTTTGATGGGGAGCCTTGGTGCAACGGTAGAGTTGTCGTTGTGTGACCTGGAGGTCATGGGTTCGAGGCGTGGAAATAGCCTCTTGCGAATGCAAGGTAAGGTTGCGTATTATAGACCTATCGTGGTCTGCCCCTCTCTCCGGACCCTATATACGCGGGAGCTTAGTGCACCGGGTTGCCCATTTAATGTTAAGAAACAGGAGAAACAATACTAATCAAAATAAATAAATAATTAAATATAGAGGAGTACTAATTGATTCACATTTTAGTATATGAGACCATCTTTCGTGTGAAATGCACTATAGTTTGGTAATTTTGTGGCTATTCACATGGTTGTAGACCTGTTTTGGGCGATGATATGGTAAACATGAGGATTCTGAAGTATGAACCTCGAATCAGTTTTCTTGATTGGCTATGGAAGATGAAGATTTCCTTCTCAAACTCTTGGAGTACATGAAATATGCCCAAGCATTGGATCTCCATGCCTATGGTGACAATATCGGTTTCATGTCGCACTAATGTCTAATCATATGTGCAGCAATTCCTGATAGATAGTCCACTTCATATTAGGGCAGATAGTGATGTTATATAGGGTTGATTGTGTTTAACTTGTCATTACTGACTAAGTTTCTATTATGTTTCTTTTGATTTTTGTGATCTGTCATTTCACTAATTCATTTTTCTGGGGTCATGTTTGGGCAACTCGCCATATATCTATAAAGAGACAACAATGCAGTGGTTTATTCTTTTTCAATGAACTGTTACACATATTCTATCTACTCCGGATATGTAACTACAAGAATGCTGCTCAACATGTTGAGGCACTGGATGCTGCCATGAAGGCTGACATGCAGCAGATGCAGCATGCGCGGGAGCTGACTAAGGAGCTTAATGCATTAAATGTCAGTCTCTCTCGGCCTGATCTACACTATAGAGATAGATCAGCACTTTCTGAGAAACAAGCTCAGCTTGAAGAACAGATCAGCAGTATTACCGGACTCAGCTCAGCAGGCAAAGAATCATTGGAGCCAGCACATTTTGGAAATATGAAACGGGCCTGGGGAGATAAACTTGAGTTGGCGCCAGCTCCTATTGATGGGGAGTGGCTCCCAAAAAGCGCTGTCTACGCACTTGTTGATCTTATGGTTGTCATTTTTGGGCGTCCAAAAGGACTTTTTAAAGATTGTGGAAAGCGGATTCAATCTGGTCTGCAAACCATCCAAGGTGAGTTTCTTAAACTAAGAGATAATAATATTCTTTATTTGCAACCAGTTTCTAGCACTTTATGTTAAATGCTAATCCTGACATTAGTAGCATCTCTTGCTTTTGTTATGTTGAATCCGTCGCCCATGCTAAGCCAGGCAAAACCTCCTGATTTATGGCCATAAAGTGATGGGATTGAAATAATTTCTTTTGTTCTATTTCCCGTTATCTCTTATGTATAAAATACTAATCTTGTTTTTCATTTTCAATTGTAAGCGAGCCCATGCTGGTGAGTCCAGTCTCACTGTTCTCTTGTGCTTTTACTTTCCAAATTACTCCCATTGTCGCATTTTCAGTAAAATGCGCAATAACAAATAATGCAATTACGAAACAAACTGAAAGATTTGAAAGATGTGAAATGGTTACTAGTACTTTTACTCAATAATGGTGATTCTACTAAAATGTTTGAGCATGAGGCACGAGAGACCGTCCAAATATTGCCACTGGATGGGGACATGCGTAATTGCCTGTTAATTGTATGCAATTTTTCATGTTCATGGTAAGAAGCTCTAGCTATTGTGTCAGACGGTATGACCCAAATTTTCGACCGTCATGGACACTTTTTTGATCATATTAGAGGCAGATACAGATGAAGGCTAGCTATTTGTTTTTGATTGATGTCCAAACACCTGACAATTTTGTTCCCGGGGTGTGTCCTCAAGAATATTAACTAAAGGGTGTCAAGGATAGGTATTCTTATGCAAGAGCAAGACAAGAAGTTGCAGTGTTGCATCCATAATCCATTGCTGAGTTAAACTTTATCATGGAAAAATTAAGACTGCAGATTATAAATACCAAAAAGAACTGTCTGGACCAAGAGGTGGAGCCATCAGTAATATGGTATATCTATTGTGTGTGACGTGGGGTCCAGTAGGTATATGTAAGCAGACTGGCCTTGGATACCTTTGGCCTGCGAAGTCTCTGGTCCCTTCTTATCTTTCTATAGGGCCCGTTTGGGTAAATGGATTATTGGCTTATTTGGCTTATAAGTGTAGCCAAATAAGCAACTTCGTTTGGCTTGCCAAATAAACACGATTTAAGCCAATAAGCAAATAAGCTAATAAGCCAAAAAAAGCCAAAAAAAAGCAAAAAATAAGCCAAATAAGCAAATAAGCAAGTGTCCTCCCAAACGAAACAAATAAGCAAATAAGTCAATTCAGCCAAACAAAGTTGCTTATTCATGTTTTTGCTTATTGGAAAATAAG
This sequence comes from Heliamphora exappendiculata, assembly GCA_034768845.1. Taxonomy (NCBI): domain Eukaryota; kingdom Viridiplantae; phylum Streptophyta; class Magnoliopsida; order Ericales; family Sarraceniaceae; genus Heliamphora; species Heliamphora exappendiculata. The sequence continues at coordinate 13,918,960 of JAOTRH010000022.1, forward strand.
CAAGTTATCCAAACGGGGCCATATGTCAACTTTGTTGAAGAAAATTTTAGGTAGTTATATCCTTAGTGAGGTTGAAGGGAGGGCCTTGGTGAAGTGGATGGGCCTTGGATACCTTTGGCCTTATATCCTTAGTGAGGTTGAAGGGAGGGCCTTGGTGAAGTGGATGGGCCTTGGATACCTTTGGCCTGGGAGGTCTCTGGTCCCTTCATATCTTTCTATATGTTAATTATGTTGAAGAAAATCTAGGGTAATTATATCCTTAATGAAGTGGTAAGCTTGCTCCATTGTGATTTGGGCATTATGGGCTTGAATCACGAAAACCACCTCTCTGCATGCAGCGGTAAGGTTGCACTAATGGGGAACGAGAAGGTATTGGATGAAAGATATTTCAAGTTTAGGAATTTAATAATTTTAATAATACTTTGATTTTATTAGAATCTTTAAATTTGGAAGCTAGTGGTGGGGTCGCCAGGGTAGTGGCCACGAGTGGAAGTGACGGCAAGGGTAGTGGTAGCGCAATTGTGGGTGAAAGACTTAGGTGATGGTGGCTGGTGCTGATTACTGGTGGTGGAGGAGGTGGTAGTGAACTGTGGCTGGGCCGAACTTGGCTCTGATACCAATTGATGCCGGACGGTCGGCGATTAAAAAAACTAAACAACTAGAGATAGAAAATAAATTCTAAAACTAACAATCCTAACTTAAAAACTCAATTTTTATTGATTTAAAGTTTGCTAAATCCCATTACATAATGACCTGTTTATAGGTATTTAAGAAAAACCCTAATTTAATACTATTAAAAATAAAAGATCACAATCCTAGAAAATACTTATTAAAGTTACTAAAATAAAAGATTACAAATCAGGAAAATTCTAATTGAAGCTGCCAAATTTAAAGATTCCAATAAAATCAAAGTATTACTAAAATTACTAAATTTCTAAACTTGAAATATCTTTCATCTAATGCTACTAATTTGAAGATTACAAGAGAGTATTATTCAAATCTTTATGTACTCCTTACGGAGCAACATGGAGGCCCTTGAGAAATCAATGCTACTAATTTGTAGGCAACAATCTCATGCAACATAACTTCAATGTATGTGAATGATTTATAGAGTTTAAAAATATATTAAATTGACCGACACTAGTAGGGACTTATGTAATGTTTGCTAATTACTTTTTTCTTGAATTATGAGAAGAAATTCAAAATGAGATGTTGTCCTCTTATACTGATTTAGAAGATGCATATAAAGATGCTTTAGCGGTTGAAGAATATTTGAAAGAAAGATTTCACCGTTATAAGTCAACTGATTGCAAAATGCCTCAAGAGGTTACACAATCCATGGTTGTTGCGTCTTCTAGCAACTCCATCCATGGTAAAACTCCACAGTTTAAGGTTTCTTATAGTGTTGATTAGTCTTCTCCCCAATCCATTGATCTTATTGCTTTGCATGTTCCCCCACCTAAGAATACTAGTACCATAGATGATATTCTTATCTATCTTCAATCTTAGGGTCTTATTGTTACTTTAGTGTCCCATATTTTTAGCACACTCAAGCATTCATGTTGTTATCTGCTGGACATGTTTTAGCCATTCTTGAATGTGGATCACGAGCAAATTTTACTAATTTTTCTTTGTATTTAAATATTGGCCCAATATTTTACATGGAGGATATGGTACTTGATCAAGGCACTACAGAGCCTCTTGTTTTTCTTAATAGTGTTAATGCAGGCATGGCTACATTCTCCTTTTTTGCTCCGGTGTATCCCTCAATTCAATCCTTTTATGGAGTTTCTTTGTACCATTTTATAGACGGAGTTTTTTACTGCTCTCATGCTATCATAGTTAAAGAGTTGGTTCGCTAACAAGAATTTCATTTCATGAAATATTTTTTTCTTCATAACTCTCCAGATGAGAGTTTTTCTGAGCCGAGGAGAAATGATGGGGAACGAGAAGGCATTGGATGAAAGATATTTTAAGTTTAGAAATTTAGTAATTTAGTAATTTTAGTAATATTTTGATTTTATTGAAATCTTTAAATTTGACAGCTTCAATTAGAATATTCCTGATTTGTAATATTTTATTTTAGCAACTTTAATTAGGATTTTCTGGAATTGTGACCTTTTATTTTTAGTAGCATTAAATTAGGGTTTTTCTTAAATGCCTATAAATAGATGATTATGTAATGGGATTTGGCAGACTTTGAATGAATCAAAGTTGAGTTTTTAAGTTAAGATTGCTAGTTTTAGAATTTATTTTCTGTTCTCTAATTGTTTAGTTCTTTTAATCGCTAGCCGTTCGGAATCATGCACCCATTCTACCCTTTGCACCCATCATATCCTTAATGCTATTACATTACTCCTAAAAAAGGCATGCATTAATGCTGCCTACATGCATGCATTTCATCTTCATTCTTGGGGAAGGCATGTCTTGAGTGAGGCCATTTTCCATTCCAAGCTATTTGATGACTAGCGGACAGGTTGAAAAAGCTTACCATTTTTTCCCTGGTTGGCATAAGAGCGCCTCTTGCAGGAAATATTTTATACTCCTTTGGGAAGAAAAGTTTAGACGATCTTGCCCCTTTACCTATGGTAACCTTTTCCTCTCTGTTAATATAGTTTGTTGCTTATCAAAAGAAAAGAAAAATATAGATGAAACCTTAGGATGCAGACGCGCTGAAAGTGGGGGAAAACTAGGCTTATAGAGGCCAAAAGTATTAATGCTATCGATTATTTGTGCTTATACATGCAGCAATCAGAAGATATTTCACGGCAGAAATCATAGATTCTGGCCTGCTTTTGTTTATAATCATTAATATCATCATCACCTTCTTCTTCTTCTTCTTTTTTCTTTTTGGTTTTTTTTACTTTTCTGATAAGTGCATTATCCTCTTCCTATGTCATTGCAAAGTCAACTTGCAAACTGTTTATTGAGATATGAACCGTAAACTTTAGGGCATTTAGTAGAGTTGAGTAGCACCGAATGTAAAAGTTCATTTTTGGTGAACTTCTGCATATTGCGGTGAAATTCTGGCATAGCAAAGGGTGTAGGTTGACTGCTTTAAAATATTGATTTTTAGTAATGTAAAATGCTCAAAAGGTTTCATCTTAAAGGTGCAGCTATGATTCACCTTCAGGCTTTAATGACATGCACAAATTCAATACCTGAACAATGTTGTCACGTGCAGATGAGCTGGTGAAGCTCGGAATCAAGGATGGTGTGAGAGGTGAGTCTTCATATTCTTAAATATTATTAACAGAAAGTATGCTTCATGTTTCTGCATTGTTTCAATTTCGAATTTAGGTTTTTAAAGAAAGTTGATTCATTAATCTCGAATTAGTTCTCTTTGGAGTGGCCAAACGATATTTTTAATTACATCCATTTTATCAGCTTTTTTATTAACGGTACTAACGAGCTTTAGGAATTGTTCTGTTGAGCAGAAGTGGATTTGCAGCATTCTGCCATTTGGATGGCTGGTGTATATTTGATGCTTCTGATGCAATTCCTTGAAAATAAAATAGCAGTGGATCTCACACGATCTGAATTTGTTGAAGCACAGGAGGTGGGTAATATGACTCCATTTTTTTTGTAGTAACTGTATGTGCAGGATGTCCTTGTTCATGTTGATGAGATCATTATTGGAAAGAATAGCTGCCTTAATATTTCCATCTGATTAATGGAGTCGAAGACTGAAAACGTGTACTCAAGTTCTTGGTTTTTTCTTTGAGCCTCATTTCTTGTAATCCATTTGCCTTGGAGAGTTGATGAGTTCGTCGCAAATGGCTTATTTAAGTCTTTTGGGAGTATTATGGCTCTTTTTTGTTTTTATTGTACTTCGAGATGTGGATCTGAAACTCATTGTGAGGATAATTGTCACTCCTTCGGACACATTTTGAGAGAAATTGAATAGTACACAAAACTTGTTGATTATGTCATGTGTAGGTGGTACTTTGGTGCTTAAAAGTTAAGATATGTTGTCATAGATTGGACAATAATCAAATCGTGAATCAAAATCCTAGTTTTGTGATTCATGAATTGACTTGAATCAATAATTGTAAGATTTGGCATTACCTATAAAGAGGATATTTAAACACTTCATATGCATGAAATAAAATAAATCAATTGATACAATAAAGACATGATTACATAATTTAATTGAAAAGATATCTACCTTCGTTCCAAGATATTTTGATTCAAATCTAATAAACCATAATATTCCTTAAAAATCATTATATATTCTCTTTTGGAATTCAAAAAGTGGATCAAGAAATCAAAAAAGAATTTAATAAGAAAAGAGAGATTAAATCTAAAATACTTTAAAACATGTCTTGCACGCTTATTGCTAATAAAGAAAAGTTTAGAGAAGTTGTGAAACTCTTTGAGCCCAATGTTCCAACTCATATTATCTTAAACTATGTTTGTTTCACTAAAATTACAATAAGAAATTTATAGTTAGTGATACTTCAATCTTACACATACCAATTGGTCTTTGGCCTAGTGGTATGGGAATTACCTTTTCAAATAGAAGATAGGGAGTTCGAGCCTTCTCAAGTGCAAGGAGTGGGAGTGGGTGTGTGTATTTGCCGACAAAAAAAATGTGTTTTGATATTTTTTATGTGGAAGAGAAATAAGAAACGGAGTTAAGAATTTATTGGATCTTTTCTTATTAAATACTCTAATCACTGAATGAGCAACAAATTATGTATGTTTATTTCTTATTTTCACACTAAGCACATTATGTCTTATTAAGGTAGGGGGTTCAGAACTTGTTGAATCTAATAATTTTAAGAATTACATGAATCTTAAATCGTGAATCGTAAGATTCATCTCAATTCTATCACAAAATAAATTCACTCATAGATTCATATTGATTTATGTATGAATCATAAACTGAATTGTGAACCCGAATTACTTGAAATAGTATGACAGATTGGACAGTAAGATATTGATAACTACGAATAAGATTATATGATTAAGTTTTGGCGCATCCCAAATTAATGGAGATTTACCATAATGAAGATGATTCCCACTAGAAACTATGTATATTGAATTAGTTTGACCAAGGAGAGGAGAAAGCAGTAGAGACCAGAGTAAAATGTGGCGGAACAACTGAAAAAGATCCCCTGGCAGATCTCAATTGTTGATCTATTGAGAACCTCGAAACATTACCAACAACAAATGATTGAGATTCTGCAAAAGGCCCATGTAGAAGACTATATCTTTCCTGAGAGGTTGGCCGATTTGGTCGGACAAATCATGGCGCCTAGGGTGAAAAATTTCTCCGATAGTCCGAAGATGAGATCCATGCCGATGGGATAACCCACACGCACTCGCTTTCTATTTTGGTGTCTTTGTCAATTGGTAAATGGAGTGTCAGATGGAGCATGTCTCACAAGCGCCATGGTGGGAATGGTACCAGAGGATGTAACTGGAGTGTCAGATGTGTCAGAACTAGGCTGTCTGATGTCAGATGATATTCACGTAGGAAAACATTTAAGGGCATATTCCAGGTCTGCCTGTGAATGGGTCATGCAACAATGCTCTCCAATTAGGCCAATTCCAAGCTTCTTGATTTTATGGTTAAGTGGGCTTGAAGAAGCATTTGTTGGGTGAAAAGGTAAATGGCTAACTGGTTGTTTGGCTAGATTGAGGAGCCGGACCTCCAGCTATGGATCTGGTTATTGGCCTATCTAATGGCATAAGGAGTGTTAGAACTTCAAGAAGCGTCGATGAGTTTAGGAGGGCTTACTGTCCGATGGGCTTGAACGTCCATTCAAGGGGACCAAACTTTGCTTCCGATTCTTTTCAAGTTGCGAGCAACTTCAAGAATTCTACGCCCGGTGGGGCTATGAAATATGTCTTGTTCAGTCACCGATTGGTAAGATGTATAAAATCCCTTCTTTGCTCAGTGTCAGGCAGAGGCATTTGAGGCTGGTTCTAGCTGGGTGGGTGAGGCAGTTTCAGAGGCATGATTTGATTCCTCTAGCATTGATGTTAGGCAATCTTCTTGCTGTGGAAGCTCTTAGTCTGTGTTAGCAATAGGGTTGTGCAAAATACCTGCTAATGTATCAACCTGCGTTGACCCGCGCATACCTTTCAGTTTGAGAGGGTTAGTAGGGCTGGGTAATTATGCAATTTAAAGATTTTTAACCTCCCCAAGGAGCAAACTGATCTGCCATGCCGGCTACTTTTTGTACACTCATGAATGAGGTGTTTTATAAGTATCTTGATAAGTTTGTGGTGGTGTATCTTGATGACATTGTTGTATATGGATATGGCTCCACATTGAAGGAACTTACATGCATACTAAATTACTAATCATGCACATTTCCCTAACCTTATTAGCCAATTAGAACCCTCCCACCCAATTCAATTCATTGGCCTAATCTAACCCTTTTCTCTGCTCTGCCGCCACCCCCATCCCCCAGGCCCAACAACCAATCAAGTATCATGCTATTTGAACAGAACTCTCTCTCAATGGACCATTCTTTGCTACTCAGATCTCTCTCTTTCCCCCCCCCCTCTCTCTCTCTCTCTCTCAATCGAACCAGTTATGACTATCTCTCAGATCTCACTATCCTGAAATTGCTTTCCCGTCTGCACCTCCCCTCCCCTGCCCTTCCCTCATTCCCCCGAATGTTCATATCTTGTTGGATCTATTTATGTATAGTGTGGTGTCAGGTCTGATTCATCTCTTGTTGGATCTATTAGTTTTCTTTCATAGAGATTTGAGTAAAGAAGTGTAGGATTTCGGGTAGCTTTTTTCTTTTTTTTCATCGGCTGGAATCCCCTTTGGTGCCCATCTTGTTTTACTTATAAAAAAAAAAACAAAAGAACAAAAAAAACGTAAGAGATGCGGCGGTTCATTCTCATGGAATCTTGAAGTTCTTCCATGTTAAAGTTGACATTCTTCCAATTGTTTATGTTGGTAACCGTTTAGTGATCTGTCATTCATATAGATACACTTTCAGCTCTATGCCTCTATATATGGTTCATCAAGTAGAAACAATAAACATGATCCGTATGTTTGCAGGCTTTGGTGCAGATGAGAAATTGGTTCATTCGCTTTCCAACAATTCTACAGGCTTGTGAGAGCATTATTGAGATGCTCAGAGGGCAGTATGCTCATGCTGTTGGCTGTTATAGCGAAGCTGCTTTTCATTTTATTGAAGCAGGAAAAGTATGTTGTTAATAAATACTCTTAGCTTAAAAAAGAATATTCACAAGCTAAGTGCAGTTGCATAATGTTTAACTCATGGTTTTGCCTCACTATGTCATCACGCTCTGGTGCCAGCTCATCTTGTTACTAAGGCTTTGTATCTTGGATTTGTCAAGGGAAATAGGATTACTTACATTTTTCATGGAAACTGCACAGTGAAATGAGTTTTTTTTTTGACAATATCTATTCATTTCTCCTCATTGTCCTAACCCAAATCCAAAAGGAGAAAATTTTGCTTCTACTTTTGTGTTTGTGTTTGCATTATTTTTATTTATCTTGTTTTTATCCTTGAACTGAAGACATTCTGTATGAGTAATAGCTCTATCACTTTTGATATTTATATGGAGTTTAAACTGGCTGTATTCTGTTTATTTTTACATTTAGCTGACTCAAAGCAAATCAATGCAAGCTATGTGCCAAGTTTATGCAGCTGTCTCTTACATTTGCATTGGTGGTCCAGAATCTTCTTCACAGGTGAAATCATTTCCTATTATTGTATTTTTTTATCGCATGGTAGGAATTTTTATAGTTGTAAGTATTATTTAATTTTTTTTGTCTTCTCCTTTTGTTTACAGGTGGCATTCCTTTTTTCCCTTTATAAAATTTTACTAAAAAAATCTTACTTGAACAGTACTTTTTCAATGCAGGCTCTTGATTTGATTGGACCGGTTCACCGAATGATGGATTCTTTTGTTGGGGTGCGAGAGAAAACCAGTGTCCTCTTTGCTTATGGATTTCTGTTAATGAGGCAACAAAATCTACAAGAAGCCCGGTAGAATATTTTGACTTTCAGTAACCTTGTTTCTGAATAGGGAAGTTATTTTAGTTACTTCAGGCCCTTCCATTGCCTTTATGTGAAATTAACCCATTGTGTTTCCCATACCATTGAATCTGTTAACTTCTCCTCATAGTGTTTCATACAAGATCACAAAGTTACATACTTCTATCCTAGGAGAAGGCATGGTCCAGCCTTCTCCTGGAACATGGCTTAGTGGCAGGACCATGCCTTATTGTGCCTTGGTGGTTTCTACAAGCGCGGATGAGTTGCAAATAGCATGACAAAAAAGTTGTTTTAGTGTGACTAGCACAAGAACACTGGATTCACTAGATTGTGGTCCATGACTCCAAGGTGATGTTGACATCAGGCACCATTTGAGCTTGATAAAAACTGCATGACATTATCGCTATGCATTGGGAAATGTTGTCAGTAGTCTTCTTGCATCAGATCAGTGAGAATCTAATATGTATTTATTGTTGTAGTATAGACCTCTTGAGATGTCTTGGTACTTTTTTTCTTATTGTTGGGGAGGAATCACAATACCCACAACCACACGAATCACGCACAATCTGACACAAGAAAGAAGCGAACAAGAAACAAGAACACGACACAAAAATTTTTCGCGACTTGACAAATCGTGCCTGCGTCCATGGGCACACACTCTTTTTCTATTTTTTTTTGGGAGAGTACAAAAATAATTATCAAGGATAAAGCTACGAGAGAAACAACAAAAGATACACAGATGGCCGCAACCCTAATAGGTTTTATAAAGTTTTCCTGTAACAGAATGATCGATCAGTCCATTGACTCGTCTTAGGCAACTTACACTGTTTTTACAAACTGATCGATCCGTCTGGGTTTCAAGTGGATTTTCTGCACTTTTAACAATTTTTCACTTAAAGTAAACCTGCTCCAAGTCTTTCGATACCCGAAAACTACCGTCGCCTCAAAACCGAACAAGGAAACCAGATTGAGCCTTCTCTCGTTTTCTAAGTTTGAAGACCGACCGAAGCTAAACAATTCTTTAGCTTCTTCATCGTCATCACTTTCGTGAACATGTCTATAGAGTTCTTTGTATGAATCTTCTCCAAACTAAGCTATCCACCCTCTAGCATCGACCGTATAAAGTGGTATTTTATGTCAATATGCTTTGTTCTCGGATGAAATGATGAATTTTTTGTCAAGTGAATGACATTGTACTTGTCGCTGAATAACCAACAACTGTTCTGCTCTTTATCCAACTCTTTCACGAGACCAGAGACCTTTCAACCATATTAGTTTCTTACACGCCTCCGTGGTTGCAACATACCTGGTGGTACTCTTTCTGCTGTTAATGTCATTTGCTAGGTCTGAATCCACAAAATTTTGCAACTGAATTTCCAAGCTATCATAACACAAATTCGTGTCAGTAGAATCTCTGAGATACTGCATAATCCACTTGACGACTTTCCAATGCTCCTAGCCTAGATTTGCCATAAATCTACTCACAACTCCACTTATGGGCAATGTCTGGCTTGGTACAGGTCATAGTATACATAAGGCTGCCTACGACTGACACATATGCCACCTTAGCCATGTGACTCTTCTATTTCTCTGTGACAACTCTCTGCTCCTTTGAAAGTCTGACATGACTTGCCGAAGGTTTGCTATCAAGCTTAGTATCTTCTATGTTGAACACTGCAGGACCTTTTCAACATACTTTGATTGTGAAAGGTTCAGCTTCCCTGCTCTTTCCGCTAATTCTCATGCTAAGGATACGTTTTGTAGCTCCTGAATGCTTCATAGAAAATTCCCTTGACAACTGTGCCTTGAGATTAAAAATCTAATCCATGCTTGATCCTGCAATCAGCATTCATCTACACATAAGAGGAGTATAATATATGATGTAACAAACTGTTTTATATAGCAACAACGATCTCAATGACATCTATTAAATCCCATATCTGTCATAAATGTATCAAACCTTTTGTACTACTGCCTGGGCGTCTGTTTAAATTCATACAGACATCTCGTTAGTTTGCAGCTTATCTCCTCTTTCCCTTTAATTGAGTAATCATGTGGCTGGTGCATGTAGATCTTCTTTTCTAAACCCCTATGAATGAATGCTACCTTAACACCTTGCTGCTCAAGATGTAAGTCTTCTGCAGTCACGGTACTCAACATTGCTTTGATGGTAGAAATTTTCGCTGCCGGTAAAAATATTTTTGTGCAGTCGATCCTTGGATTTTGCTGAAATCTATTGACTACTAACCTTGTCTTGTATCGCTTGTTTTCATGAGATTCTTCCTTCAGCCTGTAAATCTACTTGTTCTGAAGTTTTGACTTTTCTTTGGGTAACTGTATCAAGTCCCAAGTATATTTTGATGAGAGCGAGTCCATCTCATCATTCATGGCATGCTGTTACTCCTCATTTGCCCCAACCTACAATGTTTCTTCAAAGTATTCTGGCTCATCACTATCAATCAATAACAAGTAATGCAATGAAGGTGAATAATGAACTGTAAGCCTACTGAATTTGGTAGACCTTCTGGGAATGGGAGTATGTGGTTCTTCCTGTAGAGCAGACTCTGTGTTCTCATCTCGAGATTTCAAGACTATGTTAAATGGCCCCTCAAACTCAACATAGTCTGATTTATCTATGGTTTTACCTTTTTGATCCTATCATTTTTTTGAACAAAACAGACTCATTGAACGCTATGTCCATACTCCTAATATTCTTTCTACATTCGGGATGCAATAACCAATACCCGTAGTTATTAGTACCATAGTCACAAAAGTGCACTTATGAGATTTTGGGTCAAGCTTACCCCTATTGTATGGCTCAATACGAACATGGGCTGTACAACAGAAAATACATAAATGAGAAAATTTTACCTCTTTTTCAGTCCATGCTTCCTCGGGTAATCCATAGTTCAAAGCAACTGAAGGCCCTCTGTTGATCAAATACACTATTGTGTTCACCGCGTTTACCTAGAACTGCTTTGGCAACCTTGCATGAATCCTCATGCTTCTAGCACCCTCTAGGATCATTTTATTCATGTTCTTTGCCACTTCGTTCTGCCATGTCTTTATTGGAATGGTCTTCAACCTTCTGAGCCCATCAGCTACACAATAAGTCTCAAACTCATAGCTGCAGTACTTGCTGTCATTATTAGACTTCATACATTTTAGCTTCGAACCTGTTTCATTCTCAATTAGGGCCTTCTAGTTCTTAAATACGTCAAACACGTCAGATTTATTCTTACAGAAGTAAACCCACAAATTTCAGATAGCATCATCAATGAAAGTAATAAAATACTAGTGAGCCATCAAGAGAAGGCACTTGAGACGGTCCCCATGCATTAATAAACCAACTCCAGTCATTTTGATTTTGGAGTCGTTGCTTCTTTTGTAAAGCTGACTTTCCTTTGTTTTCCAAAAACACAGTCTTCGCAGAAGTCTAAATCAACCGACTCAATCTCCGGTAGCTTCCCTTTTTAAACCATTATTTTCATACTCTGTTCATTCATGTGACCAAGTTTCTTGTGCCACGTACTGACATCGACCTCAAATGTTGCTACCGGTATTTTTCTCTTAGAACCTGAGGATACAAAGTACGCTCCTTTTTTGCCAGGGCCAAAACCAATAATCATTTGCACATCTTCCAAGAATCTCCTGCAAACGATGTCACAATCTTAGATTTTTCCAGTTGATCCATTGAGATTAAATTTCTTGTTAGACTAAGCACGTTGTAACATTCTTCAGCCTCAATACTGTATCGTTGGCTTGAGCGATCTACACCTCACCCCTTCCAATAATATTGCAAACTTCGTCGTTGCACAAATACACTTTCATGAAGTTCCCCTTCTCATAATTATGAAGCATATCCATGCGATGAGTAGCATGGAATGATACTCCTGAGTCAACAATTCAAGATTCAGTTTAGAAATCTAAAGCACAAATCAAAGTATCAACAATTTCATTATTAGTAACATTCACCGTAGCCTTATCCCTTTTATTAGCATCACCCATTTGTTTTCTCAGAGCCTTGCAGTCTTTTTTGAAGTGACCCTTCTGACCACAGTTCCAACAACAATTAGATTTCTGTTTGCCAGCCTGTATTGTATCTTTCCTGTGACTTGGATCCGTTGTTTCCCTGATCCTTTTGATTTCTTTTGTCATTCTTTCTCCCTCTCCCTTCGGCATTCAAAACTAATTCAGATGTTGACCTCTCATCCGCTGTTCTTCAACACGACTCCTCTCCCAGAATAAACCTGATATTATCCTCCAACTTCAACTTTGGTGATCCTGAGGAATTACTGACTGCTACAACTAAGCCATTTTAGTTTTTTGATAAACTGGACAAGAGGAGTAGAGTTATGATTTTATCAACAAAATCACCGATTCTAACTAACTAGTGATGCTATTGAATTCGTTGAGATACTTAGCAACAATAGCATCATTCGTCATTTTCGAGTTGAATAACTTTGTCATCAAATATACCTTATTTGATACCTAGGACTTTTCATACGTTTTTTCCAATGCCTTTAACAAATCTATCGTCGTCTTCTCCTTTGTAATGTCGGAAATCACCGATGGTGCGAGGCTTAATCGCACGTCCCTAGGGCTTTACAATCCAGTACTTCCCATTCATCATGTGACCTCATTTCTGGCTTCTATCCAAAGAAGGCAAGATATAGATCCTTCTGATATAGAACATCTTCAATCTGCATCCTACTGATGGCAAAGTTTGAGCCATTGAGTTTCTCAATCTTGATCTTTTCTTCTTCTGCCATTGTGCGTTCAACCTACCACTTGTTGGGGAATAATCACAATACCCACAACCACACGAATCACGCACAATCCTACACAAAAATTAAACAAACAAGAAACAAGCACAAGAACACGACACAAATTTTACATGGTTTGGCAAATCGTATTTACGTCCACGGGCCCACACTCTCTCTCTTTTTCTTTGGATAAATACAAGAATAATGATAAAGGCCAAAGCTATGAGAGAAACGTCAAAAGATACACAGACGGCAACAACTCTATTAGGTTTTATAAAGTTGTCCCGTAACAGAATGATCGATCGATTTGCCAGACTAATCGATTGGTCATCAATGCTGATTGTTCTGTCCATTAATCCATCTTAAACCGCTTGTTCTGTCCATTAATCTGTCTTAAACAGCTTGTAGTGTTGTTGCTGGCTGATTGATTGGTCCCAAGGCTGATCGATCCGTCTGGATCTCGAGTGGATTTTCTTTACTTTTAACATAAGTTGGGTTATTTAAATATGACGCAAAGTAAACTATGCCGTAAGAAATTTGTAAGTTGATCAAATTTTTAGGTTCAGTATGGTCCCTGTCCACTATATGGTGTTCCCTTTATAAGGGACATATGTGGTTCTACCTAAGCTTCAGTTTGTTCCCTTGGGCCTCATGTTTTGGTCAAGGCCCACCAGCACAGGTGCCATTTAGAACACCTCTTTAAGCTTTGGCGTTGGCAACTAAAAAACTTTAAGTAAGATTGGTGCCAGACAGTCATTAGTTGGGATTCAACATGTTTATTTATCCATTGTCTAAAAAATGCAGACCATGCCACCATGCATTTTTTCCTCAATGGTGCAGATGTCATCACTTAAATCTAGATGGTGAAATTATCAGTTGGAATCAAATGTATGTATGTATGTATGTGTGTGTGTGTGTGTGTGTGTGCTTGTGTGTGTGTGTGCTTGTGTGTGTGTGTAAGTATTATCAGTTGGTATCAAATGGAAACAATAAATAGAACAATGTTCTTTCAGTGGCCCCCCCCTTCTCTCTCTCCCTCTCTCTCACACACTGGTTGACAATTTGGTTTCAGAGTTCGTCTGGCCACTGGTTTGCAGATCACACATTCTCATTTGGGAAATCTTCAACTAGTTTCACAGTATTTAACTATCCTTGGCAATTTGGCACTTGCCCTTCATGACACTGGCCAAGCCAGGGAGATCTTGAGATCTGCCCTTACATTGGCAAAGAAGCTCTATGATATCCCAGCTCAGATTTGGGTGCTATCAAATTTGACAGGTATATCTCATCCTCTGTTGTGTTTTCTTTTTCTTTCTTTTCTATTTTGGGAATCCAGTTGATTGGAAGTACAAACCAGAGGTTTTTCAATGGGATGCCATCTTAAACTCGAATAGTATCGTTGATCTCTAGTGGGTATATACATAGTTCCGCGATGTCTGATATCTTCTTAATGTTTGCTAATATTGCCATGCATAGCATAAATGATGTATTCTACTTCTACCTGATGTGCACTTAAAGAGTTGGAATGCGGAAACATACCAAAAGGTCAAAAACATGTCCACTGTTTGTTTTTCCCTTCATTTTGCATTACTTTTAAGCTCTAAGGTGTCTCTGCCACAGGTAAAGCACTTGAAAGACAAATGGTGTGTCTTTGTTATAGATGGTTGATGTGCTAATGATTATCACTGGTATCTGTAAGTAATCTGACGATGATGGCAATTTTGCACTACTAGAGCAATAGAACTCGTTTTATGTTTTTCCTAATGCTACTTGAATGAGGAATTATGGAGGAAAACATAGAAAGAGCAGGAAAATTGTTTATTGAGGAATTCATTTAAGGCAGTTTATGGAAAACTATTCGTAAGAATTTTGCAGAAAGATGGATTGGCCTTATTGATGTGGTCTGGCTAACCGTGGTTTGACAATGTTCTGGCATCATGTGACTCCAAATCTCAGCTTGTCATGCATTTTTCTGCTTTACGTATTTTGTTTAGCTTAAGCTCTCTATTTTGTGCAGCTTTGTATCAGCAATTAGGTGAGAAAGGCAATGAAACGGAGAATCAGGAGTATCAGAATAAAAAGGTGGAGGATCTGCAGAGGAGACTTGATGATGCGTGCTCATCAATTCATCATATTGAGCTAGTAAGGGCATACATTGCACTTGTGTACACATACAGAAGTCTTCAATAAAAGTCATCCAGGATGGCTGCTTTCCTGATTTTGACTTATTATGTTTAATGAACAGATTGACAAAGTAAGAACTGAAGTTCGTCAATTGCATGAGCTTGATATTAAGCGTGCAACAGCCGGTCCATCGATGAGAGTCAATCTTGACATTCCAGAATCTGTTGGCCTCTCAGCTCCAGCCCCAGCTCCAGCTCCATTATCAAGGCTCATGGATTTAGACATTGGCAAACGTGGAAAGCGAAAAATATAGTTCCCACTTGTGAAGTGTTCCTTTTAATGAACAGTTCCTTTCATTTTCTTCTCCTTTTTGGGGTGGGTTAGAGTTGTATGATATTGAGGTCAGCTTCAATGCAACACAAGATTTATCCAGGTTTAGCTTGGTGAATAGATAATTGCTGTGCGACAGATGTCTCTTATCATGCTGAAGATATCTTTTGAAATCTGTATGTATTCTCATATAGAGGTTGATGTGGAGAGTCGACCTTGCCATTTGATGCAAGCGGCATTTTTAGAAATTATAATTTTAGCAATTACTTCTATAGGAATGTATATTTTCAGTGCTGCCTCTTTTGACATGTTTCTATAAATTCTTAGTAGCCGAATATGGTCGTATATCAAATTTCTTGTTTTTGGTAATTTTTTGCTAATTGAGAATTTGGCAGGATTCAGTTTGCGTAGTGGGTTGATTCTTTTTTATTTAGGGTTTACAATTATAACTGTAAGGAGTCTTGGGGCTATTCAGTTGATTATTGAAATTAAAGAAATTCTGGGAGTTTTTATTTTATTTTTAATGTTTGTTATTAGAGAGAGTATATCTAATTCAAGTAACCTTGTAGATTTTGTTGTTAGTTGTTCTCTTGCCAATAGGCATCTTTACACCACCATCTTATGCTGAAGTGCAATGCCATGCAAACCCTTCTAAGGAAAATCCATCTGAATTCATTTGATGCTTGCTACTTAATACTTATGTATGCACAGGTTGCAATTGAGGGTCATCTTATTATGTAACCTGTTTCATCACTTCTACTAAATACTTATACACATTACAGGGGGTGACATTTTTGGAGGATGTGCAGAGCATGGCTGTCCGGGTACTGTGAATATGCAGAGGTGCTTGTTGTGTTTGTTGAGCAGCCAGATCATGCTCCCCCATTTGCGGTTAATCCTGTAATTTCTTTGAGCGGCTTCCACACGAACTTTCTCCTGCACATGGAGGTGAAAGAAAAAGAACTAAGCAGAAGCAGAATCAGACTTGGCCGATCAGAGCAAGAACCATGAAGCATCGAGATGTTCAACAACTTGGTGCGTTCCACAGGACAGGTTTTTTGCTTCAAGTTCTATTGTTCATGCGGTTTGACGTTGCTTGCATTTCAATCCACAGAATTGGATGAGGAAGAGCAGGTAGGACAAGGGAGGGAGGCTAACCAGTTTCCGCATTCTGCAATGACCCAGACTCTAGGCCGGAGGGTGGGAAGCAAAGCTAGAAATTGCAGTTACGCCTTCGACAAAACCTTGGCTTCAATTATCCAAACCACTAATCCCTTGGCATTTGAAGGCAGCAGCGAGAGCCTGTAATCCACATCTGGCGGAAAATACCATCTTGCTATCGGTTGCTTTCCTACATGAGCGTGCAAATTTCATTCATGTGTGGGCATAAGAGCATTGGGGAGTTCATGCTTGGATGCTTGGTTTGAGACTAGTAGAAATGAGTGTGTTGAGAGCTTGAGACTCCCTGGGAAAACAGGGTGGACCTTGGTGAGAGTCGCCTAGCCCACGGGCCAAGAGGTCCAGGAAATGGTAACCCTTGTACCTGAGCCAGTTGAGGTACCGCGTCTCGTACCCACGCTCATGGGGAGAGTAGATGGCCGGGCCTTGCTCTCCTCCACATCCGACAACCACCGGACGAGATCAAAATTTACAAGGTCTCCTCCAATGAAATCCCCTATTCCTATCCCACACTTCATCACCATCTTCCCAAATCCTCGTCGACCCACCCGTCCGTGCCTTCTTATAGCCATTGTCATCGGTGTCGTGCCGTGGAAGCGCAAGTGCCGCTGCTGTTGGAGGTTGGTTGAAGCCAGCAGCGCACCTTGGCACGAGTAAGCAGCCGCTGCTTTGTTAGTTTTTTTATCCACTTGTGAAGAGTGAAAAGGCCATTACAATCAGGGAATAAAGGTTCTGAGCAGGTTTACGGCTGGAGTGAGATGAGTTCTATGGTGGGGAAAGAGGATAAGAGAAATGTGGACCCATTTGGACCCAAAGGGTTAGCTTTGTGCTTCATTCCTAACTTGAGTAATTGCGCACTGCCTCCATTCAATCATGTAGCTTCAATTATATAGCTGAAAATACTTTATATGAAACAATATTAGTCTACCTTTACAAACAAGATTAAATCACTGTACATCGCATATTTTCATTTGTTAAGAGTACTACGCAGATAATGTTACATGGTACTTCCGAAATACCTAATAATTTTCTTAATTTGTATAGGAAAGTAATAATGCTATGATGACTAAATTAATTTGCCAAATTAATGTGGTACAATTGCAAGCATTGAATGCAAATAATTTCATGTGAAGTCTACAAATATTTAATACTTGTGATTGTATCCCATTATTTAGTAATTAATATCAATAAATTAATTTGGTCATTCCCACATTATTCATCGGAAAAGGTAGTAAAAAAGTGAATCTACTACCTTGGGTAGAAAAATAAAAAGAATTTTTTATTCTCTTTTTAAATTGGTTATTTGGAGTTCATTAGTGAGAGATTTTTTATCAAGCTCTTTAAATTTTTTGTTAAATTTTAGCTGTTCTTGTTTGTGATGTCTAAATAATTTAGCTTTTAAAAAATTAAACTTTAAAATTTTTTTTTTTAAAAGAGAAAACAAAAAGTTAGTGATGGGATAATTTGTTTAGGGAGATTATTTCCTTTTTATTTTTTTGTTAAAATTTTTATTATGTTCTTATTTTTTTGCTTTTAAGTTATATTATTTGGGATATTGATATTATTTTTTATAATAAAATTAATTTTTTAATTAAGAGCATTATAGTTATTTTATTTAAAAAAAAAAAGTATTAGTTGGCCATTTTATTAAATTCTCTCTCTAACAAACTTTTTAGTCTCTCTTTTAAAAAAAAAAAAATTCAAATTTTATTCTTTTTAACTTAAAATTATTGCTTATTATCCAACACCACAACATTCGATTATTAAAAAAAATACTTTTTTGATGTTTTGCTTGCTAATGTGACCAGTTCTTTAGGTTTTAGAATTAACAAAGATTATTCTCTCAGTAAAATTTGCAAAATGAAAAACAAAATTATTTTATTTAATAATATGCATATTGAATTACTTAAAAATATGAATTATGCAATAATTCACAACAAAACTATTTTTTTTCATTGATTTTCTTGCAAATCAAATAAATAATAAAATTTGATTTTCTCTTAAGTTTCTTGCAAATGGTTTTTTTATATGATTTTCTAGTAATTGAAAATATCCAGCTTCTCTTTAGTACTTAAAAGGACTAGATTCGTCTCACTGTTTATTTTTTTTTAACATCGATGTGATTTGTTCAAATATATAACAGCATATTTGATTAATTTGTATTTTTTATAAAGATAATTTATATTCTAAAAATAATAAAATAAAAGGATCATATCCTCCAAATGAATCCATTTTAGTTCTTGACATATTTTAAGAGTTATTTTATTGAAAAAGAATTAACTTTTAAACTTGTGGCACTTCTAAAAAATTTATTAATTATCTTGGTTTTTTTTTAAAAAAAAGTCTACAATATTTTAAATATCTTTTTAAATAAAAAAATTATAATACTTTTAATTAAAAAATTAACTTTAATTTCAAAAAATAAAAATATCTCAAATATTTATAAGGCAAAAACACATTCAATATTTCAATAAAATAAAAAATAAAAAAGATATTCTAAAAATATTATTTCAAATAATCTAATTTTTTTATTAATTAAAAAAAATCAAACTTTTTTAAAAACTCAACTTTCAAACTTTTTGAAAGTTCCAACTTTTGCAAACAAAAACAATGGACAGAAGAATCTGCTTCCAAATTGAAAAGAGCATAACCTGACAGTACTGGCAGTAGCTCGTCGATACACAAATTACTTCCCCGCCGTCGGAGGCAGAGGAGAGTTCGAAACCGACACGCTCCGTCTTATTACCGTTGCAACTCTCGATTCTCACTGTCCCCGCGTGCCTCTTTTTCCTCACCCCCGCTAGGGTTTCTCTCTCTCCAGCGAGAGAAAGGATTGGAGAATGCAGGCGACGATCGCGTGGAGGTACCTAAGGGGGCGGGAAATTCTGTTGCGCAGAGGAGGGACGATGACAATGGATTGCAGTCGCGTTTCTTGTCACAGCGCCGCCGTTCCCTTTCGCCCAATGCGTTCGGAAACGTTCACGACCGGCCTTTCTCTCCGCATTGGCGTTTCAAGTAGCGGATATTGCCATCGTCGGCTTTCCAGAACCACTCCTTATTTCTTCAAGCACCTTAATGGCTTCTTGTCAGATTTACCTCCCTCAACTCCCCAAAAACATGTAATTAGTTCAACTCTCTCTCTCTCTCTCTCTCTCTCTCTCTCTCTCGATGTATGTACCCACAAATAGGGACGGATGCATTATTTGAAAAATGCTTTGAACAGAGACTCCCAAACACAAAAATCACATAAATTTTTTATCTTGTTTGTGGATTTCAGTACAAATAGATGATCAAGATCAGATTTTTGTGGTTGGTATGTGGTTAGAAATTTGTGTATAAAGTATTACTGTTATAATTTAGAGGGCGAACGGTTAGTATAACTTTTTAGGAGTCGGATATTAGATTTTCAGAATAAGTTTGGGAGGGAACTTATACAAATTTGAAATATTTAGAATTAATACTATTATATTTGCAAGAAAAATTCGAAACTTAGGCAGGTGGTCGCCTTCATGCGCCCCTTGGGTCCGTCATATACCCACATATATATCTTTTGGAGTACATATGGGGTGCCTTGCAATTCTTATGGTGCTTTGATTGGAAATCTTGAACAGGGTTTGACGCCAAATGGGTATGAACTATTCTCGACATCGACGGGGAGTGATGTGGTGGGTATGAAACAGGGTGCTAAGCAAGGGGAAACGACTGCTGTTGAGAAAGGGGGAGCTTCAGGGACGCAAGTTGCGGACACGAAGATTCTAAGTACTCTTGTGAAGTACTTGTGGATGAAAGATAACTTTGAGTTCCGTTTGCGGGTGATTGCTGCCTTGGGTTTTCTGGTAGGAGCCAAGGTGGGTATAGAACTTGATTCTCCATTCTTTAATTTTGTTGTTATTGTTGGCCTTCAATTATTGATTGGAGTGTTTAGTATTAGCTTTAATTGCTAAATAGAAATTGAAAGCAGTAACCAGCTATGTAACACGGACTTGGGTACTGCTGTCTGGTGTAGCCATATGTCTAAGTATTAAATTCATTTAATTCTAATATCAAAGACAATAAGACACAATAAAATATCTATATTTCTTAATATATTTATTTTAGTGTTTAGGGTAAATATTGTCTACAACATTTCATAGAACATTTCATGCGTAAAATGAGAGGTAAGCATTGTTTTATAATAAATTCGAATAGCTAAATATGGTTTTTAGATGAATGTATAACAAAAAAAATTGGACACATTTTCTACCCTTGTTCAAGTGTCGAGTGTGCGATACGAATATTTTATACATTTAGAAGAATTTAAGAAGTACGGGTATTTCTCCGAAGGAGGTGTGTCGTGTCGAATACCTGTATCGGACACACATCCTTTACCTTTGTTTAAGTGTCGAGTGTTCGACATGAATATTTTATATATTTAGAAGAATCTAAGAAGTATGGGCACTTCTCCGAAGGAGATGTGTCGGATACTTGTGTCGGACACGACACTTTTCAGACGTTTTTCGAACACTTTTTGGATACTCCTCAATCTGTGTCTGACACTTTTTAGACGTGTTTTAATTAAAAAATTAAATTTATAATATCATACAATTGTTCGATACTTGACGGATATTTCAACAACTCTTTTTAAACTTTCTGAACATGTTCTATGTGAGAGCATCTTTATAGTAATAATGTTTTGTATTTTTCGAAATACAAGTTTTGCATACTAAATATGTTTTGGAACATTTATACGATTATTTTTAACTTTGTTAGTAATATATTGTATATTTTCATTTACCACTGAATACATTATTTTTATATTTGATATGTAATAAATGTATGAAAATATAAATTTTAAACATGGCCTGGACGTGTCGTGTCTTGTATTGTTTGAGAATCGATGTGTTGACGTGTCGTGTTGTGTCGCGTGTCTGTGTCCCTAAGAGAAGAATCCATGTGACATAGGTGACCTATTGATCACTGAACAAGTGTTGTGCTTTTCTTGTTTAGGTTCTGAATGTTCAGGTGCCTTTCCTGTTCAAGCTAGCTGTTGATTGGTTAACAACTGCAACAGGCAATGCTAGTGCTCTTGCTTCGTTTACAACTGCTAATGCAACTGCCTTAGCGCTTTTTGTGAGTCCTGCTTCGGTTTTAGTTGGATATGGGATAGCACGGGCAGGGGCTTCTGCTTTCAATGGTACTTTACTTGAAGTCATTGTTTATGAGTGTCTTTGATTTCAAGTCAAATTTGTCCCATTTATGTTTGTCATTTAGAAAAGTGTTCCCTTTCCTAATTGTAGATTAAAGCTTCCATAGACTGTCTTAATTAAGATAGTCTCCAATCCAAATCCAACTAGTGAATTCTGAGGTGCCGAATACAAAATTATTTTTTTATTTTTATTTGGCTGCATATACTAATCTTATGCTAATTTCTTGTTACAGAGTTGCGAACTGCAGTGTTTTCTAAGGTAGCATTACGAACAATCCGATTAGTATCCAGGAAGGTATGAGATTGCTCTTTTTTTTTTTTTTTGCACTATTTGAGGACAATAGCATACCAAAAACAGCTTGTACTGTACTACTGTCTCATGATTTGTTGGGTGGGTACGTTGTGGGGGAGGATTGGCAGTGATCCTTGCTAAGAAGTCAATTGACCAACCAATTGATAACTTATTACCCTCCCCCGGTATCACTTTATGAGTTTGATTATCAACTCTCTGTCACATAACAATATATTTATTTATTTATATTAATGGGTCAAAATTTTACTTATCAAGAAAAGGATAAAGGTTTCAATCAAAGCACCAGTTCAAGACAACCAGGGAAGATGCATAATAAAGTGCTGCTGGCCAATAAAAAGGTCGCAGGATGATTTCCATTTGTGCACACACAGGAGACTTCGGTGGTGTTTGTCAGAACTTATTTGAAATATCTTTTTGTTGTGTTTTTGGACTTTTTTCATATTTTGGTGCAACTTTTATTTTTACCTTTTTGATTCCTCTCATCACAAGAATTCTAAAAAGTAATTTTCTTTTTATCAATGTTGAAAAAAGTTCATGAATGTTGAAAAGAGCTGTACCTTCGCTGAAAATAAGGCTTTTAAACCTTAAAGCCAGAAGCTATTTTTGTCATGACGTTTTGGTCCTTAATGCAAAATGATCTCATATAATTAGTCAACCACCCTGTAATATATTTCTTTACAATGTTTACATTTTGTGCCATGACCTAAGGGATTCTAAATAAAAAGTGAAAAAATGCTTTTTAGGACCTGATTGGTAATTAGCTTAAAAGCTAGCTTTTTTGCTTTTTTGCATTTTTAGCCAAAAAGTTAAATTGAGTTCAAAATAGGTTGTTTGGTAACTTAGCTTTTAAGCTAGTTTTTTAAAAGTTGGTTGTTTGGATAAAAAGCTAGTTTTTTTGCTTTTTGTTCAAAGTTGACATTTTTATCTTTTTATATATTTAATATTAACAATTGTATGTAGTTGGTAGTGGTCGTAAATAAGTTATGAATAAGGGGTATTGTTGTATTTTAAAAGTGATGGGAATTTGATTTGAATATTATGAGAATTTGTGTTTTGATTTGACTTTTTGGCTTTTTAGTTTTTTTATTTTTTTGCCAAACAGACCAGGTAGAGATTTCGTCTTCTATTACCTGAGAAAGGTAGAGATTTCGTCTTCTTTTACCTGAGAAAGGTCGAGATTGTCTTTTTTATGGTGGCTACTAAAGTTTCGTCCTTTACTTGTAAAAATGGTATCGTCTCTTCCTTTGGTTTTTGAATTTGTCTTTGTTGTTATTCTTTCGAAAAATATCTTCTCCTTCCAACACATTGCTGTTTCTTACACACAAGAAATGTGTTGGGGAGCAAGATGCAGTACACTTGCTTTAGTTATGGTTTTAAGAACCGTAGATGCTCTGGTTTTAAGTTGGAAAATAATGATTCAAAACAGAGCTCTGCCGAGAATCGATGGTGATCTTGCAATGGTGTGACAGGAAGATAAAGATGGAGTAGGCATCAAAATTGCATTGTTGATATAGACTATTTTAGCATATGGAAAATGTTAACTGATTTGACTTACCACTGATGTGATGCATAAACGTCTAAAGTGCTCTTACTTTGGCATAGTTGAAATTAATATTTAACTGCTCTTCACATACTTTCAAGTGTTCTATTTGTAACAAGAGAATAATCGATTATCAAAAGGCTTCTCCTCTCAATTAGAGAGGTCCACTATATGTAATAATTACAAAGATATGTACAGCAAAAACTCTAACGGGCCTATCTACAGATATTATATACATACATCTAATAATATCACTAACACTTCCCCTCAAACTGGAGCATAGATATCAATACTGCCTAGTTTGTTACAAATATAATGAACTCGTGGACTTACTAATGACTTGGCAAAGATATCTGCGAGTTGTTATGTTGTCTTCACATGGCCCAAAGATATAATACTCTTCTGACACTTTTCACGGACAAAATGACAGTCAACTTCAATATGTTTTGTCCTTTTGTGAAAAACTGGGTTATTAGCGATATGCATAGTTGTCTGGTTATCACACCACAACCTTGTGGATTCTGTCATAGGCATGCTAATCTCTTCTAGGAGCTGTCGTGTCCACATAACCTCAGTAGTTGCCGTTCTCATGGCTCGATACTCAGTTTCACCACTTGATCTTGCTACAACGTCTTGCTTTTTGCTTCTCCAAGAAATCAGATTTTCTCCAAGAAAATGTAGAGATTTCGTCTTCTTTTACCTGAGAAAGGTAGAGATTGTCTTTTTTATGGTGGCTACTAAAGTTTCGTCCTTTACTTGTAAAAATGGTATTTTCTCTTCCTTTGGTTTTTGAATTTGTCTTTGTTGTTATTCTTCTGAAAAATATCTTCTCCTTCTAACACATTGCTGTTTCTTACACACAAGAAATGTGTTGGGGAGCAAGATGCAGTACACTTGCTTTAGTTATGGTTTTA
>JAOTRH010000022.1:13947515-13957700 GCA_034768845.1 Heliamphora exappendiculata
CCTCGCCTTTAGGTTAGGCAGAGTCTAAGATATGAAATTCTATATTCTATAATAGGGTTGGCCGGTCCTAACGTCTTGTAGCCTTGATGGATTTTTTTTCCGTATGCCGGGGAAAGTGCCTCACCTTTCTATATTCATTGTTATAAAAATTTTCTCGGGTCTCTATAAAACAGAATGAAAAGCCCGGGTGAAAGCACAAGCAAAAGGTCACTGAGGGGCCGAGCGCGAGCTTTGTCCAGAGCTTAACCAGCGGATGGTTGAGTGCGCAAGAAAGAAATTAAAACAAGAACCAGACTGATCCACCAATCATTTTTTATGGATAAGTAAGACAAGCGCTTCATTACGCGCGATTTAAATTATAGCATATGTTCAGCAGCTCCTACTAAAGGCAAAATGATGTTTATTTGGATCAACCTACTTTTTCTAAGATTCCAACCACCGAGAGTTTGGAGTTCGCCCATTCTCTTGTGAATGAAGCTGGTGCTCATTGTTCTCATAGTAAGAAGAGTCAACCAGGGAAAGTCCCATTAGGAAGTGCATCAGGACTCCCACAAGGGGGCGACTACCCGTGTGGAGAAGCGGCTGCCTCTTCCGATACTGAGAAAGGGGGGACCCCTGCATAAGGAAAACTACCATATTGACTCCCTAATATGAGGATGAATCAGTGACAAACCCTACTACTAGAGTTAGAACAGACCAAAACCACAAGAGAACAGGTGTCGGAAAGCGAGTGGCGGCAATAGCACCCATAATGAAGAGAAAGAAAGAAAGGAATGGTAACCACCTCGCCCTAATGGAAAGCTTTCCCACTAGGGGTGAAGAAGAAGACACTACTTTATTGGTAGACGTTATATGGTGGGGGAATTAATAAGCTCAATCACTTCCTTAAAGAAGAGACCTTCAAAGAAAGACCTTCGGCAAAAGAAGTTATAGTCATTGTGGGGGGGGGGGGGGTTCCCTGGGGCCTTCCGAGTTTTTAGAGAAAAACCACGTGGAATTTTTGCGAGATTTTGAAACTTATTATTTCAAAGCGGCGAAAACTCTCGAGAAATTCCCACGGTGAAACCTCGAGATACTTTTCACTTGTCTTCTGCGAGGCTGAGACCTTACTTTTGCGACTACTCGACTTTTGCAAGTCCTTATCTCGACAAAATCTCCTTAAAGTCTCCTCTATCTCAGAGTTTATTCTAAAATAGAAATAATCCACCAATAGCCCTATAATGGATTGAGCTTATTCTACTCTATTCCTGTGTAGGTGAGGCGTCGGTCGGTCCTAGAAACGGCGGCAGCGGCACGAGGACTTAACGACCGGACGTGTTGCAACCTAGGGATCACCAAGCAGCTCTTTCGCTCTATAGGAATCGGGGGGGCATAGCACAATTCTTCTTGGATGGTTGCAGGAGCATGCATTTCCCCCTCGATGGAAGTGGCGGGCTTTTCGCTCGATGAGTGAAAGAAAGATAGCTACATCTTTATTCTACCGGGTGGTAATCATTTATTCGCGTAATTCGGAAGCAGTGATGCGTGGTAGAAGCGAGGGGGCCATCTAAAAGAAGAAGAAAGGAGCGTAGTGTCGAGTTCATGTTCTATTGATCAAAAGCATCCAGTAGCAACAAGAAAGCAAGAAAACAATATCTCAATCCACCTATGAAAATAAAAATGGGACAAAAACGACTATGTGATCTAAACAAAAATGCAGAAGTGAGCGTACCACGAATAGTGAGCGTGAAATAAGAATAGAAAGAGCTATAACCATTATGTGTAAGCTAAAAAGGTAGTTATGTGCGTCTCAATAGCCTACTTGCCTTCAAGCTAGACCCCATTGGGGTAAAGCCCACTCCGTCCGTAAGACCAACTAAAGGAGGCTAACCAGGAAGCCAGTCTAGTATTAGTAAAAGCAACCTATCGCGCTGGGTCACCACTCCTTTCAGAGTAGTCCATAACCCATGATATGGTATGTGGTCGGTCTCCAGCTAAGGCGCATTCTCCACATTCAAGGTAATCCCTAATTTATTTGAGTCATCCCTTTAAGCCTTTTGTGGACTGACTTTGGAAGTAGACCTTTTCTCAGCTAGCTATTTTCGGTATTTGAAAAACATGGCTAAAGGATAAGGTCTTGTATTTGGAAAAGTCTTTTGAAACACTATCCTTTTAATGTTGGTAGGTCGGCACTCAACTAAAGGATTTGGGGCTGAAGAAGACAAAGACGTATTGCTATTCGGGATTGATTATTACCACGTCCAGCCGCCGCTTTCTTTACTTCAGTTTGAGAGTCCACCCCAACCCTTTCTTTCGCTTTAGTAAATGAACAAGAACGTATCAAAGACAACAACCATGTTATTTTATTGCGTACCCTCACTTGAAAGAAAACCTTTCCCAACCTCTAATATCTCTCTCCAGAAAGTTGGTTACATCTCAATGGAAGATTGTTGAGCCGCCGACGGATCCACGAGATGATGAATGGGGTGCAAATCACTTGACTCTTGTCTCACCTTCTTAACTACATGGAGCCCTATGGAGTCAGGGGGTACGGAGGAGAAATAGAGCACGTGGCAATTGATCTTGATTCAGTTGATTCTCTTCGAGAACAGCCATCATGGGTGATTTGGCAACTTCCAATTCCATGGTGGATGAAGAAATGAGCTAGCTACTCTTCGAGAAGAAAAAAAACTAGGGCATACTCAGCAGCAAGGCAAGGAAGGACGGAAGCCCACTTCGACTCACCAAGGAGAAGGTAAGTACTGTTATATCGTTTCTTCTGAAGTGATATAGATCAATGCCTGGACTGGGGGGCGTCGGCCCACGGGAAAACGTGTTTGCAGATGCGACCATGAATCGAACCAGATCGAAACATTCAACTGTCGATAGACAAACTTTGCCGGAACGTCGACCGCAAACGAAGGATGGCCAGGCCCCGGATCCCAAGAGTAGGATTTTCCCTATTATGAGCATACTCAGATAAGAACTAAACTAGTTGATTATCTTTCGTCAATCGTGTTTGACAGTTGGCAAGGGTTCGACAAGGGTCAAGTGAAGTCGGCAAGGGTTCGGCAAGGGTTTCGGTTGGCGTCAACAGAGAGATTATCAATTCTCCTGTTCGGCTATTGTTTGGTTACTGTGCGGCTATTGTTTGGCCAGAGAGACTATCAATTTGTGTTACTGTTAGCAAGATTATTGTTGCAACTCAAGAGGATTTATTTATTGATTTTTGTGACATATTGCAATGACTGAGGGAACCCCGTCCAGTGGATCTAGTCTCTCCAAAGGCTCACAGAGTAGTGTTATAGAGATTATTTCTTTATCCTCATGACTTGTGGATGAAAAACTTGATGGTACTAATTTTCCAATGTAGAGAAAGACGGTCTTAATGACCTTAGGTGTCAAGGGAATGAGAGGCTCTTGAAGGATGACCCTCCAGATTCTAAGTCACCAGTTTTCGATAGCTGGTTACAAGAGGATGCAAGGATTTTCTCCCAACTCTTTAATTCCATGGATAGAAAAGTCGAAGTATTGGTAAGCAACGCCAATACTATCAAGGAGTTATGGGACCCTCTGGATCTCTTATACTCAAACACCAATAACTTCTTTCACTTGTTTGATGTCTTGAAAGGCTTCTTCAAACTCAATCAACAGGGGCGATCTCTCAATGGTTACTTTGTTGAATTCAAGACCCTCTATGATGAGTTTACCACTCTTATGCCCTTGACCATTGATGTGAGGAAAATGCAGGAACAACGGGAGCAGCTTGGTATTATCTGGTTTCTTGCAGGCTTGGATCCTGAGCTATCATCCGGTTGCTCTGATACTATGTAACAAAAGAATAATCGATTATCAAAAGGCTTCTCCTCTCAATTAGAGAGGTCCACTATATATAATAATTACAAAGGTGTGAACAGAAAAAACCCTAATGGACTCTTATAGCTAACAGGCTTATTTACAGATATTATATACATACATCTAATAATATCACTAACGCTATTCTTGCAATTGTTGCGACATATGTAACAGTTTTGACTTTTGCAGGTTTTCTCGCATCTGCATGAGCTTGACCTCCGTTACCACCTCAGGTATGGTTTGGGGAACTCTCTCTAAATTATACTCTGTAATGCTTGTTTACCTGTTATCTATATCCGCAATGTAACACCAAACTCATGGTATTGTGGACATATGCTGTTACTCTTCTTTCCTTCTTTGCTCCTTGGTGCCTTGTGGTTGAGACAAAGTTGTATCCAATCATTTTTTTCCTGATAAAATGTATGGGCACTGGGCAGTGTTCCCTTTCAGCCAATGACAGTCTCATTAGGATAGGGAAACTGCACTATGATTGAGGAAGATATTTCCTAGTCTTTGATGGTGGTGGCGCATCCGGATGGACCAACATAAAACTTCTTCCAACATGAATGCTTACTTCTTTGTATTCGTGGTTCTTAAGTGGGGGTTTTTCTTCTTCTGATTCTTTTGTGGATGTCTACCTAGGGCTACAACTTGGAGAGGTTTGTCTACTTGCCCTCCTCTTCTTCGTGAGCACAAGCCTCCTTGCCACCACTCAATTCCCATGATTTTCCACACTCCATTTAAAGCCTGTTGTTAACTTGGAGGAGCCCTCTTTAATCCCCCCCCCTCTTACCAAGTTGCACGATTAAAATCGCTAGTTTGGTGACTGGACTCTTGAAGCTCATTACGAGATTCAGCCAAGCCCCTTGTGTGATTATGCTTGGATGGCCTTATGGTTTTGTGACTAAGGATTACCATTTGCTTAAGCTTCAGAAAACATTTGTGACTAGCGCTAAAATTTTTGCTCATCCATAACAACCAATTTCCCGTTTAGATCTCATTACCTTTTGAAATTTTGACCCAACTTGGAGGCCCAAATCTGGCCCTTCCGGGAACGTCTCTCCCTAACCACATTTGAATCATGCTAGATAGTTGTACTTCCTATAAAATTTGAAATGTTCTCAACGTGCCTCTGTTCGCCACGTGGCCTAAAAGGCTGCTACCCCTTGGTAGCACCACCATGCACTTGAGTCTACTAAACTCAGTCTATTAAACTCCACTCCTTACTATCATCTTCATTGAGGTGGGTATTGAATCGAAAGCTACGCAAAGCTATTAGCTTTGCATCTGAGTATAATACACTTAGTCTGCTAAACTCCGCACCTTACCATTATCTTCCTTGAACTTGGTATTGAACTGCCAAAGCTACTCCTCCAGCTAATCATATCTAAAAAACATACAATATCTTGCTTTCATCACTCCTCACCATCAACCTAGCCGACAAAAAAATGCTTCCCTTGTGCTATGTTACATGGGCTCGGGTGTTGGGTGTAGATGTGTCTAAATATCAAATTCATCTAATTCTCATATCAAGAACGCGGAGACACGAAAAAATCTTCATATTTCTTAATGTATTTGTTTTATTTTTCAAGATAAATGGTCTTTATAAAATTTTATTGAGTATTTCATGTATAATAGCATAGTTAGTTTTATATTAAACTTGTATTTGTAAATATGTTTTCTAGGTAGATGTTTCATTAAAAATATCGAACACATATTCTATATCCTTATCTAAGTGTCGAGTATCTGATACGAGTACTTTATATATTTAGAAAAATTCATATAATATAACTCCTATGTAGTAGTTTTTTCAACACCAAGAAAGCCCCCATATCCACCATCAACCACCTTGAGCACACTAGGGTTCGACAAATGCAAAAAGTAGTTCCTTAACTCTTATCCATAGTGTTAGCGTCCTTCCATCTACCTTGAGCACACTAGGGTTCGACAAATGCAAAAAGTAGTTCCTTAACTCTTATCCATAGTGTTAGCGTCCTTCCATCTACTTGAAGCAACAACCCCCAAGTCCAACAGTACGAGAGCACCGGTTGATCGCCTTAGGGCCATATTTGATGGAGTTCCTTTTGTTCCTCCAACTGAAAGGGAAGAAAAAATAGTTAGAAAGGTTTCTTTGAGAATAGAAACCTTAACTTTGGTCGAAACTTCCCACCTTCAATCTACACACCACTACGACCTCCATTGGATTGGACCAAATCTCCCTCATTGATCATCCCACCAAACACTTTCCCAAAAATTACGGCATGTTACCACAAGATGTCGGCTAGGTCACTTGAACGCTTCAATATAAATTAAGTACCCGTGTCACACAATTGATAGATGAGTAAGAGTGTGGAATTTACTTTTTGATACTTCCTGTTAAATATTGGTTATTTGACAGTGTCATTATACATATATTTTTTGGCAGACTTTCTATAAAATGAGGAAATTACATCTATATAACATTTTAGAAGAGCGTTAATGAGACGTTTGTCATATGTGACAATTTGAAAGGTTGAAATTTTTCGAATCTAATGGTTGAGAAAAAGTGGAGGGAGTGAGAAAAAGTGAGAATGAAGAAGGGCGGGGATGTTTTTGCGTGGGTTCCACATTTAATTGAAACGTCATAAAAACTTTTGAATTTTTTTGTGCTTAATTTTTTGATACCTATTATTAGTGTACCATTTTACTAATACACAAACAAGCTATTAGGATTGTCTCGTAAAAGATAACTCAAGTTTACAAATAAATTCGCCATTCTCGAATCATACATGTGGCTCTCGCTAAGAATGAGAAAATAATTAAAAATTGTTAAGGTCTCTCTCTACAGGAGAGCTTGTGAACTTTTTTTTTTTGTAATTTTTTTTTTTTTATTTGTAATTGGAAGACCGGACTTAACTTAAAATTGAATAAGTTATATTAACCTTATGTGAGTTATTCACAATTTTAAAATTCTTCCTTTTAAAATTATTGTAAGCTCCCCAATGCCATTAATTGAAGTAATTTTAAATAAATTCATTTATAAAGGAAATAAAGATTTTGTTATGACTAATAACTTATAGCCATATCACCACTTCAATGAAATAAAGAAAGATTTGGGTCTAAGTCCTAATTGGAATACTTGTTTAGGGATAAGTCCTAACTTAAGATTAATGTTCCATTAAGTCTCATATCTTATTATTATACCAAAATTTGCCCTAATATACTATTTATGCTCCATGAATCTAGGCTTTCTAACAAAAGAAACATTATCATTTGAAAATCATCGATATCAATGGAATCTTCCAAAAATTGAACTATGAATGCTCAAGATTTTTCGTTATGATATTTTCTACAAAAACAATCAATGAATCTTCCATGATCTGGGGTTGAAAACGAAACAATGTCTTGATTGGGAAATGAGACATTTTACAGTGTTTCATTTCATGTAAAATGAGACATTCCATCGATTACACAAAATACAACTCAATTATATATCCTTTCACCAATGGATATTGTCTGATTTTGTTAAAGAGAATTGTGTTATTTAACAAATAATGACTCATTCATGCATGAAATGTAATAAAATAAAATGTCTTATATGACAAAAATTGAGACATATGTACTCAATAGGGCAATAGGGCATTCGTTCATCAAAATCACACGAAGATAAGGGCTATGTCTTTGAATTTGGTTTACTTGTTTTTTCTGATCGACAAAAACATACGTACTCACTCTCAAACCTTGCTCTTGGCAAGGCTTGAACCCCTCACTTTTAATTTGGGATTATGACATCCTTGGGCTAAAGGACTCTATTGGAGCTTCGCTGAGTTATCAATCCCCAAATCCCTCACAACATCCAGCAATAAGGCACACCCTCCCCCTCCATTGATCTCACATATTCTAACGAATCTAACCAAGTCGTAGTCTTCCACACCCCAGTCCACAATCTCCACGAGTCTTCCCCTTGTTAATCTGATGTCAACACTCTACCCACCCTAGTCTTCCCGCCACCTCTTCTTCAAGTTGTTGGGAAGCTTCACAGAATATTCACAGGACCTCATAGCCACTAGATACCCCAGCAACGAGCCCCTCTACCTCTTTCGTAACTACCACCCTTTGTTCTCTTCCATCGCTGCCATCACCCTCTCGGTCGAATGCCTTCTTACCCACCTGCAGGATCATTTGCTTTCTTACCCACCTGCAGGATCATTTGCTTAGTCATGAAAGGCTTTAGTAATCATAGAAGGGTCCCTGTACCAGTAACATCTTTTTTCTTTTTCCTGAATAAAACTTTCCTTGGAGCCCAGTCCAAAGACCATAGGTTATGCTATGACATGGTCAAGAATGTTGGGTCCTTATAGCTCCTTGTGGGATGATATCTATATTTTGTTATTTTTAGATTGGTAATGCATATCCTTGGATTTGTGATGGGCATCCTGATAGATAACAATGCTTGAAATTATGTTGACTACTACTTTTTTTGTTACATTAAAAAGTTGCATGGATTAATTTTTTTTTTCTGTTTCTTATTTTCGATTCCATTGTGTAGTCGAGATACAGGTGCTTTAAGTCGAATTATTGATCGTGGTAGCCGTGCAATAAACTTCATCCTTTCTTCCATGGTATTCAATGTCGTACCCACCATCTTGGAGGTATGACTTTATGGCCTATTGGCCTTGATTGTTTCAACTGGCATATGGTTTTCACCTGTATGCAGTTGTTTATGCGCAACATTTAATGACCCACTTGAGGATTCACTGATAAGGCTTTGTTGTTTTTTTCCTTAATATACTATTTAGTTTTTAATGATCAGTCATATTTGCATCGTTCAGATGTCTCCCCTTGCCTTTGCTTTTTGGTCTCTGGTTGCAATTTCGATAGACTTAACCTGTATCCTTCCAGATATCTATGGTATCAGGTATACTGGCATACAAATTCGGTGCACCATTCGTGTGGATCACTTCTCTCTCAGTTGCTGCATATGTTCTTTTCACATTGACCATAACACAGGTTTGTTATCTACTGCACATTCTTCTTCTTCTTTAATTATTTAGTACTGTCATCATTTCCATCCACTATTCCACTTGCAACTGGGTATTCTGACATTGATATTCACTGCACAGATTAGTTTTGAGTGATTTTACCTTACATATAGCCATAATGGTGTTCTAACTTGATTCATGTGCATACTTTTTGCTTCTCTTAAGCTGATGAAATTTTTGCAGTTGTTTCTCCACTTCTAAGTTTTTCCCTTCAATTGTCTTTTCTAGTGGAGGACCAAGTTTAGAAAGGCCATGAACAAGGCTGATAATGATGCAAGTACGAGGGTAATAGATTCACTTATCAATTATGAGGTGAAGCGTTAGCCCTCTTTCATTGTGTCTTTCTTTTAATGCATATTAGATGCCTTATTTTCCTTGTCCTTGTTTATTTTCTTTGGTGATCTTTTCTCACCCAATGCCATTATATTTTCAGACAGTCAAATATTTCAACAACGAGGCTTATGAAGTTGAAAAATACGATGAGTACTTAAAGAGTAAGTTGTTTGGTAGTAGTTATGGAAGTTCTTTACTTATGATTGAACTAAAGATGTTTTTGAAGATAGAGTTGAATGCCAAGTAGCATTATGCAGTCTACTATAAGTGTTTGAGAGAAGGCTTTGCTACATGGCACGGGATCCTCTGCTCCAATCCACTTTCAACCACAGGAGAAGCTTCGGAATGTCTTGAGTCTTTACTTGTAGCAGTAGAAATTCTTGTTCTCATATGCTGTAGAATTGTTAAGAATAATGGAAAGTCGTACCCTAATGGGTTGGCGAGCTCTTATTTATAGTCAATTTAGAGAACACTATTACAATCATACACCTACACACGCCGGATAATAATAACATAATAGTAATATAATAATAATAAGCTATTAACACCCCATCTCAAGCTGGAGCATATATATCTACTAAGCCCAGCTTGTTACATAAATAGGAGACACGCGGACCCGGTAAAGATTTAATAAAAATATCAGCCACATGTTCCCTTGTAGAGATAGACCCAAATGTAACAACACATTTCTGATATTCATCACGGATAAAGTGGCATTCAACCTCAATGTACTTCATTCACTTATGAAAAACTAGATTTGTGGCAATATAAATAGCGGAGGTATTATCAACCCAGAGTCTAACTGAGCCTTTAAGTGGAAAGTGTAATTTTTTTAAAATCTGCTGAAGCCACATAATCTCAGCAGTTGCTAATGCCATAGCTCGGTATTCGGCCTCAGCACTAGACCGGGATACCACAGTCTGCTTCTTACTCTTTCAGGAAATCAAATTTCCACCAACAAATATAGAGTAACCAGATGTGGATCTTCTATCAAACG
>JAOTRH010000022.1:13963777-13974726 GCA_034768845.1 Heliamphora exappendiculata
GGAGAGTGATTTATTGTTGTTATATGATGAGATAGGATGTATTGGCGGCTTATTTGTAAGTTGTAGTAGATTGGACCTTTTAAAATTTCTTGGATTCTCCATCTATATGGCTTATTCTATGTTAAATTTCCTGGAGTGATTGTCACGCCTCGAGTTCGAGGCTCAAGGACTGGTGAAGGAATAATGAATGACTCCGAGGATAAAGGAGTACTTAATAAACTTATTAACATGTCAACTACCCAAGAATGGTCAAAATGACTCACCACTGTCAACCAAGAGAAATTCAACCCCATAACCGAAGTTTGAACAAAGGGAACAAAACCCAAGAATTTGGAGAACAAGAAATTGAGTTTCTATTGCTGATTGTGGGATCGTGGCGGGGCATTTTCGGGGACTAGCCTTTTATATACATTTACAACCTATGAAATAGAATACAACTTATAAAATATGATTGGATTACAAATCCCACGAGAATGCATTTTCCTTATTTGAATGCAACAAATGGTGGAAAGATTATGTATCAGTTGGATAACTACTCTCACATAATGTAGGATACAAATATTTAGGCAAACGTGGTTTTAATAATTCCGGCACTATTAGTCCCGTGGAGTTAGGCTGCAGGGAGGACTACGCTCTGCAAATGGGTATCACTATTTATCATGTCAAGACCGAATACCGCTTGAGGGCAGGGGAGACCGCTCGAGCACTGAAATTGCTACAAGGTGCCTGGAACAAAGAGAAGACTTTGTCATGTCATAGTTTGAGCGGTGGACCTATTCAATATTAAATCGTTTTTAAGTCCAAGTGAGTCCATTCCAGGACAAGGGTTAAGCAACTAACCATGCAAGAGTCAAAACATTATTGCATCAATGAAATAGTTCATGTGGCCGCACCTTCATACTCTGTTAAGTCACTGCTTGAAATAGTCCTTGTGGCCACACCTCCATACAACAATTAAGAAACTAACCATACAAGTGTCTTTTTAAGTCCATGTGAGTCTATTCAAGGAAAACGGTTGAGCAACTAAGCATTGAAGTGTCAAAACATCATATTACATACTTCTCACAACATTTTCATCAATTCCATAATTCAAAACATCATCTATCTCTAATGTATTCAAATGTTGATTTTATAGTTAAACCAAATTACAAACTAGCATGATACTAAAACAGTTCCACATCATAGATTCCAGTGGTTCCATATCATACTACTACTTCATTTGCATGTATCTAAAATGGATCATCTTGGCCTTACATCCTTACACTTAATAACTTCCAAAGGAAATGGCTTTCGGCTCACGAGTAAATGCGAAAAGATTGCTCTCTGATGACGCTCTTAAATTCCTGACTCCACTCAAATACTTGAAATGTTAGGCATTAGCATGACGGCTCATTAGGAAATCATGCAAATGGGTACTACCACAATCACAAATACAGTACGTATGTAATATGTTTTTCAAGTTTATCCTTTGGCTTTCAAAAAAACATGTCACCTTCAAAACGACAATTGCTATGATTAGATTACCTGTAGGAGAAGCATATGTTACACCAAGGGTTAGTTTTAAGTTTTTATCTTTTTGCCCGAATTATGGATGAAATCACTAAACGTATTAAGGATGTTGTACCGTGTATATGTTTGTTTGCAGGTGATATTGTCTTAATGTATGAGATTGTGAAAGAAATTAATGCTAAATTAGAAATTTAGATAGAAATATTGGAGTCAAAAGGGTTTCAAAAGAAGGTAATAAATCTGGAGATATGAAATATAAATTTTGTAATAATAGAAATGTTAATAATGAAAAAGTAAAAATATAAAATCATGAGATACCAAAAATTATTTACATTAACTAAACTCAAATATTAACAAAGATAGAGATTGTAGACGGTGTATTTCATAAAATCAAAGTAGGTGGCTGAAGTAGAATGGTGCTTCTGTTGTACTATGAGACCGGTGAATGCCTATAAATTATAAAGAAGATTTTATATGACAAGTTGGCAACTATTAAACTAGTGATGCTATGTGGGATATAAAGTTGGACTACTAAGAAAAATTACGTTAACAAATGAGTATTGTTGAAATAAGAATATTGATATAGATGTATTGTAAGACTACAACAAATAAAATCATAAATGAAAAGATTCGTAAATGGTGGGGGTCGCACCGATTGAAAATAACTTGAGAAAAAATAGACTAAGGCTCTTTTGACACAAAAAAAACGTATTGATGATAAATGGAGAAAAAATAAATTGAGGTTCTTTTGACACGAAAAGCGTAGACTAATAAATATATTATAGTAAGAAAAATGTTAAGATTATTACTAATGGAAATATTAGGGAGGGGTATGCTTAAATTAATATCTGATGTCGTAGTAAAAATAAAAATAAAATTATTGAATCTAACTAAACATATAGTCTTCAACAGAGAAAAGCATCATAAAAAGATTTATATAGTTGATAACAATTAATTGGGGCACCATATTTGGTTTGGTTTGGTTTACTCACACGCCCACATGCTCGCAAGTTGCAACTAAAATTCTCGTTTCCAATTCTTGTCTTTTGACCATTTACATGATTATGTTTTCCAAACATTTCCAAATTGGAATTTTTATTTTCAATTTTATAAACTCCAGTTGTTCATACACACACATGGTGATCTTGCATAATGTATGCCCCATTATATCAACTTTGTTTATGGGCTATTAACCTGATGGGCAACTCACAACCGACTTGCTTTCTCTATGACACAATCCAAAATCATCCAAAATCAATTGAAGATACTGAATTCTGGCCCCGTTAAGTCAAGTTTCACAAATACAATATCCAAAGATCAACTAACACAAAGGTGATACCCCATCCCAACAAATGAGCTACTACTAATAATTTGGATTTTAGTATTTTAAACTGCGTTGTTAAGGCGTTTTATTCAAGTGATTGGCTCAATGGTCTACTTGGGTTATTATAAATGGTATCAGAGCTAACCTTGGCCTTGTGACAAGCTTCGTGGTGGTGTAGATGGAGTAGAAGCTCTGAAGAGAGGTAGAGGTCTCGAGGTTGCTTATCTTGTGCACGTGAATGGACTGCTTTGTGTTCGCTAATAAGTTGCTATTCACATCCCAATCAGGAGAAGAACTTGAATTATGCTATAAGGGCATCGTGATTTTAGGTAGAAGATATTATGATATCCCATCCCACATTGGTGGGAGATTAAAAATGTCTGGTATATAGTGAAATAAGTGAGTTACTACTAATAATTTAGGCTTAAGCATTTTGAACCGCATTCTTAAGGTTCTGTATTCAAATTATTGGGTCAGTGGTCCACTTCGTTTGTTACATAAAAATCTCCTTTTCATGCCAAAATTCTGTTTTTTCACTAAATATAATACTTACACCAAAATTCTCAAATTTACTTTTTCTACATACACCACTTCAAATATACCAAAATTCACTCTTCCCATTCGCATGCATTTCTCCAAACAAATGTCAATTTTACTATGAAATGCACTTTGATCGATATTTATGTGACTTTTCTACTATTTCATCAATAATCCATTTAAATTTCAAAATTTAAACACAATTTAATCAGATGACATCACATCTAATTTCACAAGTTACACAATACACAATTTTTCCCAAATCTCTCGTAAACCCTAACTCATGCATTCTCTACCAAACTCAAATTAATTTCACTTTGAATTTCTAAAACATGTTTTCTATATGATTTTTCTACTATTTCATCATTAATCCATTTAAATTTCACAATTTAAACACATAATTTAATCAAATGATGTTACGTCTAATTTCACAATTTACACAATACACGTAATTTTTCCCAAATCTCTCATAAGCCCTAACCTATGCATTCTCTACAAAACTCAAAGTAATTTCACTTTCACTTTGACTTTTTAAAGCATGGTTTTTTTTTTTGTGTGTGTGATTCATTCTAAAGCATGTTAAATTTTCAAATAACACATGAAAATTCTCCAATTTCACCAACACGTGTTTTAACAACATAGGGTGATTACACACACACAAAAAATAAATTAACTAAATCCCAACACATCCAATATTGGACGCTACTCATGCATCTCAACCACATTAAATCAAAATCAAGAAAACCTGCCTCAAATTCAAGCCAGGATGGAGACAGGAAAAAACCCCAAAAGTGTAAATCGTCGGAACTCAAATTCGAAAACCCCAAAAGTGTAAATCGTCGGAACTCAAATTCAAATGGTGGAAAATGTCGCCCTCGTTGCATAGGTCACTTCTCTCTAATTTGGCGTTGCAAAAACTTGCCTAGAAGGCTAGAAGTACTGTGTGTGTGTGTGTGTGTGTGTGTGTGTGTGTGTGTGTGAGATATGCAGAGAGAAAAAGTGTAGAGAAGAGAGATATGAGAGAGAGATGCTTTTTAGAAAAGACTCACAAATTGGTACTAGTCAAATCTTGTTAAGCTATTGCCCCGCTTGAGTGGTGTTCCCGAAATTAAAGATCGTTTCGTCATGTCAGCACACTTTCAACCCCAACTCCACCAAGACCCAGGGCCCCAAACAACGTCGATAACACCCCAATGGATATGAACAAAGAAATAACGTGTAACAAAGATAAAAAATAAATTAAATGCTCTGCCTCTCTTTTTTCAGTTTCTCATTCATGCTTGCAAGGACTTGTGACCTTTTTTGTCAGAAAGGCGTGAGCTGTGATGCGCTCTGTTAAGTGATCTCTTTGTGGTTTACTAGGTTTGTCTAGCTTTGAGGTGAAAATTCTGACCGAGTTTTTTTTTTTTTTTTGCTTTCAGTTAAAGGTCAAAAAAAAAATTTTAACGCTCAAGATCCATCAACAAAAAATTTAACGCGCAATATCCAATTACATGATTTATTCCAAAAATACCATACAAACAGATAAATTTATCTGTTTTGCATAACAAATAGATAAATTTATCTGTTTGATATTCATCTGTTTAATATGCATCTGTTTAATATGCAAACAGATAAATTTATTTGTTTGCATATTAACACAGATAAATTTATCTGTGTTCTTTATACATGTTTTGAAAATGTACAGATAAATTTATTTGCGTTCTTTATATGTGCTTTCAATAAGACAGATAAATTTATCCGTGTTCTTTACGCGTGTTTTCAATAAAAGACAAATGAATTTATCTGTATTCTTTATACATATTTTGAAAAGGCACAGATAAATTTATCTATGTTTTTTATACAGGCTTTCAATAAGACAAATAAATTTATCTGTGTTCTTTATATATGCTTTCAATAAAAAATAGATAAATTTATCTGTGTTCTTCGTATATGTTTTGAAAATACACAGATAAATTTATTTGTTGCAGAGTATTTTCCTCTTAAAAGGACCTTACGTGTTAAAATTTTTATGCGAATGAACATTACTCTTTAAAAAATCTTATGCTGGATGAAAAACAACAAACAGCCTATAAATTGGACTACTCACAAAATTTTTGTTTTTTTTTTTTGGTTTTTTTTACTTTTTTTGATGGATTGCTGTCGAGCTTGCATGGTGTGGAGCCGTAATAATGGTATATCCTTTTGCATTATTGTATTCTTCCTAAACTCTTTGGTTGTGAGAGTTGATTTTTTCTTTTTTTGTAGGCTAGGCGTTTTTTTTTCCCACTTGGTGGAAGTGTTGCGTTAAGGCGTGTACTGAGCTTTATTGTAAAATCTCTTTTTTCGTATGAAATCAAATGCTTGCTTACATAAATAAAAATAGATTAATACAATATCTTTTGGTGCTGATCTCTATGATGATGGCACAATGTTGGTTTAAATGCTATTAACTGACTTGTGTGACCTATTAATGCATTCTAACTATGTTGAATGATTCCATTATTGTAATGGCTCTATGATTTATTTTTGGCTGATGAACACTCTTTGTCTCTTTTCCTAGTTATCTGGCAGAAAGAAAGATTCTTGATGGGGTATCATTTCTTATTCCAGCTGGTAAAAGCGTTGCTATTGTTGGAACCAGTGGCAGTGGTAAGACAATGTTTCCTGATTCTTCAAACTCGCTCTCTGTTTCTTATTCTAGGCCGTTATTGGTGCAAACTTCTCAAAATAAATAAATAAATAATGTGTGTAAGACATCAAAATTCTCTAAACTTAGATGAGTTATGTTATCTTTCTCTTCTTTCTTATTGGTTGCCTCACTTAGAATAGCCATCTAAATTTCTTTTATTCAAGTCTCCAGAAAGACTCGTACCACATTTTTAAAGAAGCCACTCGGTGTTAGTTGCTATAGAGAGAAGTGCATGATTGAAGACTCATTCTTCACAACCAGAATAGCCAGTCAAACGAATGATCCCGTTGATTTATGTTACATATTGAACATCATAGTTCTTGATAGAATCATAGTTCTCTCATACCAATTTATGGAATGCTTTTATCTTGATAACCATTGCCTTTATTGTTTAAGTTTTTTTAATTGTATCATTTCAATTCTAAGGTTGAAACACGAAAGACAAGGAGGATATAACAGCACAGTATGAGGGTGTAAGAGCCGATGTCAGATGTTGATTGTACAATTGTACATCTTCACCTACTAAAGGGAAAGTTTAGAGGCGCACTGATAACGCAATTCCTGGAGATTTGAAATGGCATGAGGATCATACCCTTGGCTTATTAAGATTTCTTGCAATGAAGCTGAAGGAGCTAAAAGTGATGTAGCAGAAATATCACAAAAGGCTAGATAGTATTGTAGCATTTTTTCTCCTAGTCAAGTTAGGATTTTTCTATTATAAACAAGGATGTAAGCCTAAAGGTTATTAAACTTTTCATCAAAATAATTAAGAAAACTAAACAATTGAAGTATTGACTAGAAAAAATCAATGTGCCAAAATAGCAGGCATTAAAATAAAAAGTTCTTAAAGGAAATAGTTTCTACAAATAAAAACTTCCATTAAAAAAAAAAA
Source organism: Heliamphora exappendiculata (assembly GCA_034768845.1). NCBI lineage: Eukaryota > Viridiplantae > Streptophyta > Magnoliopsida > Ericales > Sarraceniaceae > Heliamphora > Heliamphora exappendiculata. The sequence continues at coordinate 13,970,711 of JAOTRH010000022.1, forward strand.
AAAAGCTTCTCCATCTTTCAATTTCTTCTTTAACTTCTGCCGGTTCAATTGCTCTAAAAATGTCTCAGCTATTTGTTCTACGTCCAAAAATTAGCTCGGGTGCCCCAATAGTAGTCTTGGGGCAATCTCATTAAAGAGATAGGATCTCATTATTATGGAAATTGCCCAATGAAGAATTCCCTAAACAACATAGAGTTGTGTTAGGGAAAGATTTCTGTCATTGGAATATTTTCTTATTTTTTATACGACACACGGAGACCCCCTCTATAAATACATGCATATAACCTTAGGGTTAAATATAAGCAATCATATGCTTGAATAGCATTACATATCTCTCTTCATGATCGGGGGCTACCTTGAGCGTTAGAGTGGCCCCGGCTGGTCACGGCCATGAGAAGCACTAACGGTGCTCTCTTTTGTAGGAATCTGGGATTCGCGGCACTTTGATCGACATGTTCGTTGGGCTTTCATGATCATTAAGTGAGGGTACAATTTTTTCCCCTTACAATTGGCGCTGCATGTGAGAAATGATGTTCAAGGAGCCATTTCCCCAGTCACAACCGTAAGGAGTGGTAGTTGTGTGTAAACTGCAAGTTTGGCAAAAAAGATGATCAATCCATCGAAGAGATGAGTTTGGAGAGATGGGGAGGAGACAGGAGAGAGAAACCCACTTTGGGATGCGAATAAAAGCACAACAAGAGAGATGGCACGGGTGCAATGACTCCGAAGATGAAAGACCCATCCAAATAATCTCACCTTCTTTAAAAGAAAATAGATCAGTTATTGATGCAAACGCTGATGAAACTCGTATCATAAAATACCTTTCATGTATCGATAACATAGAATTACAAGATCAAGTGTGAATTCAGGATTTGTTGGGGCTACCTGCTGGAGTGAAGTTTGATCCATCTGACCAAGAAATTCTTGAACATTTAGAGACAAAAGTTTCGTCTGATAGCCATAAACTTCATATAAACTTCGTTCTCCAATCAACGAATTTATTCCTTACCTTGATGGTGAAAATGGAATCTACTACACTCTCCCAGAGAAGCAAAGGTTTGTGGGAAAACGACGTTCAACAAAAAAGATGATCAATCCATCAAAGAGATGAGATAAGATTTATTTATCACAATATATTCTTGCATTTCATAAAATGTTTCTTAATGCTCATATGTATTGGTATCTTCACATACAAAGATGATTTTTGAGAATTACGGGTAGCTGGAGCTTGTCCACTTGTGTAATATGAAATATGTCTTGAGGAAAACATAAAACTTTATTCCATATCTAAGAGGCAACCTGTCTGTTCATGATTACAATATATTTCTTTGGATTTTGAAATCCAAGACTAGCAGAGAGAAAATATGTAGCATCAATTGACTTTGCCAACGTAGAGCCGTGTATCAGAACTTGTCTGTCAGTATTTAGTGGCTACTTCATGTTTATAGCAGTTACCCTTGATTGGACACTCCTTCGATATCAGCAAGAAAGCTGAAGACGTGTGAACAAACTGATGATATTGTTTATGATTTCTTCAATCTTTGGTAGATGTGGGCTTTCAAAAAACTATTCAACTGTTTCATCTTTCTCTCTCCCTCCTGAAATTGAGACTTGGAATGAGAACAATTCTTTTAATCGGATGCTACAGAATCACAGGTCCCAGCTTTGGGGCTATGAATATAACGTTTGCAACAACATACTTGAGAACACGAGTCTCTATCTTCTTAGTTATTCACCAACGAGGCTTGGAGAAAAGATAGCACCCCTTTCTATGGTTGGTCTCTCAGCAGCTTCCTATTTTGTAGAAGTTCTCTGATTCTCGATTTTTTGCAACAAAAATGAACTTACTTGATAAAAGGCTTTAGAGTTGGAAAAAATATTGGGCCAAACTCATTAGAAATCTTGAGGTTAGAAAATTCATTGGGCCGAGCTCAGTAATGACTTTTGGAGCAGCTGCTTGATTTGATCAGCATGCTGTATGCAATTAGGGGTGTTAGGGAAGGTCAAGATTCAGTGAGGTGGGTGCGGTAGCTAAGAAAGGGAGGTTTGGTGTGAAGTCCTTTTATGGGGCTTTGTTGGAATAGGGGGACGTTCTTCCTTTATAAACACATATGGGCTATTTGGGCTCCATAAAGGTGGCTTTTTGTGCGGAATGCAGTATGCCCATTGAAAAAAAACTATCTTTTTGGTGTAATTTTATATGCTCTTCGTGCGAGTAGTCATGTTTATCAACAAAGAGACCAACTTCAATCATTTTGTTAGGGTTCCTATCACCAATTTTAATGCTTTTCCTTGATTTGAGTTCTTGGTAAAGTTATTTTCAACTTGCCATTTTCCTTGCTTGTGTAACATTTTTCTAAAACCTTTTGATGAATTTATGCTTTATTGTGCCAAATTCTTGGTTAATCCTCTAGCATATTGTCATAAAATCAACATTCATTTGAACTAAAATTGTTCAGAATTCTGGATGTATTTTCAAAGTGGAATCTTGTTTTACTTTCAAGAATTTGTTGCCTGTGCAAATTTGTTTGTTTGTTTTCTTACTATTCCTTGGCATTGCGATTTCTTCTTTCGTAGTTTTTTGAAAGTTTCTTTCTCTAGGGTTATTTTCAAAGATGTTTTTCTTTGCACATGCCAAGTCTCACTTGAATTCATATCCTGGAGATGCGCTGTGCAGTTACAGATATATTATTTCCAAGTGCCACTCCTTTTGAAGATCTACTTTATGATTATACAAATCCTTTTTGGATCTCTTGTATTAACATATGAAGTAGGCACTTGCATTACTGCATTTTTATTTGTCCCCATTTACTGTATCGTCATCTTTGCGTCACCGGATAAACTTTTTCGCAGCATCTTTGATGTATAAATTGCATTTATGTGCAGGCAAGTCAACCATTCTTAGATTGCTCTTCAGGTTTTTTGATGTCCATTCTGGTAATGTAAGTACTGCTATTTGGATGTTTTTAGTTGGAATAATGCCCCTCTATATGTTCATCATTTGGCTATGCTTTACCCGCTAAGGTCAATGGTGAATTCTTAAATAAATAGCCCCTCAAAGTTGGGTGAAAAGATCTTAAGGGGGGAGAAAAACAGAAAAAGTTTGTGGTCTCTGCAGGACTCTGCATTTAAGTTCCCAGACCCTCCTCCAAATTATGACCAGGAATACAAAGTTCAAGGTCTATATTAGCTGCTCTGTCCAATGGTTCTGATGGAAAAAATACTAATTAAAGGATAAATGCTAAAAGTAAGAATAATATGCATTCTTTTTCAACAATAATTAAACAAACAAGTTCGCTAGGACTAGTGATGCAGATATCCCATGAGGGTCGGTGTGCTGACTGATTTGAAAATATGATCCCTTTTTATAGTTCTGCCATTTTATTCGGAAGTCCATTTTAGCAGCTATCTAAGGTTTTCTGGGTTTTTCCCCTGGCTTTGGAGAGGAGAGTACGGGGTTTGCTTTTCTTTTAATCTAGTTCCTGCACACAACATTAATGATTGCTACTTGACAGATAAGGATCGACGGTCAACATATACGGAAGGTAACACTAGAGAGTCTTCGGAAGTCTATCAGTGTTGTTCCACAAGACACTGTGAGTTTACAGAAGTTCTGTTTCATTAGTTTCCTCTTTCCCTTTTGTAATTCTTAGCTCTCCAGATCTCCCTTTTTTTTTTTAAAGCTTTCATAATACATGCAATTCATGCCACTGGCAGGTACTTTTCAATGATACAATTTTTCACAACATTCATTATGGTCGTCCTTCAGCAACAAGGGAGGAGGTTTGTGGTCAAGTCTATTGTTTATTTTTCATTGCTTCTATGTGGAGATAATGCGATGTTTGCTTTTCAATTTTCAATTCATATTTCCCACCTTCTAGGTATATGAGGCCGCAAGACAAGCAGCAATTCATGACACCATAATGAATTTCCCCCAAAAATACTTTACCGTGGTAGGGGAACGAGGCCTTAAGGTGAGAAACCAACTATTTTCGACTACATAACAAATCTTTCTC
>JAOTRH010000022.1:13997314-14042993 GCA_034768845.1 Heliamphora exappendiculata
ATCTAAAATACCCTTATTTTTAATTTTTAAATTATAGTATTTAAGATATTAACATAATTTTTTTTTTGAGAATATAATTGACTTTTTAAGTCTGAGTATTATAATAATTTTATTTGAAAAAAATTACGGTGTTTGGGATTCGTATTAGCTTTTTTCTTTTGATTAAGAAATGAAAAAAAAATTAATTAACTCTTTTTTAAACCAAACATGACAGGTTAAAAGTCAATTTTTTTACAAAAAAATTTACTTAAAAGTTATTCCAAACAAACCCTAAACATTTTTTATTTAATTTGTAACATGTCATTTCAATAATTTAATATAAAAATACAATTTAATTAAAACAGCAAAATGAGAAGTGTACCTTAACATTTGACGCATTTTAGAGAGAGAAAGTAATAGAGAGTGAGTAGGAGAAGGAGGAGGTTCAATTTTACATCTCTCGCATTTGTGGAGGATTCGAATCGCCAGGCGCTCCCGATTTCTCGATTTGTCATGCTTCCGGTGGCGGTACTGAAAGTTCTAGCGTGATTCGGCGGAGTACTCGAGTCGCCAGGCCCTGCCGATCTCTGGATTTGTCATATCGGCAGTGGCGGTGGCGGTGGTGCTGGAAGTTCTAGCGCGATTCGGCGGTGGCAGTGGCAGCGGTGGCAGCAGCGTCGGTGACCGTGGGAGTATTGAATTGAATTAATCATATGGCGTATAGAAGAAGGCAGGGAACAACAAGGCCTTCGATCTTCAAAGAAGAATTTGGGAGCCCTCACCTTCGTCCTCCTCCTCCGCCCGATAACAGCTCGTCTTCGTCCTCGGCCTCTTCACTGGCCGCCAAAGCAATCAGAGCGTCGTCCGCGCATCGCGATTCGTCTCTCTCCTCTGCTTATGGCCATTCCGCTCTCCCCCCCTCCGGAGACGCCAATCTAGCGAGATCTCCTCCTCCCTCTGTATCAAAGGTCCGGTTTTTCCTTCTCTCCTCATATGTATACTTGTGTATGGTCTACGCTTTTGTGTGATTGACCACGGGAATCTGTTCCTGGAATGAGTGTAATTTCATTCTAAATCGAGTTGTTGAAGTTGCAAGTGAAAGATATACATGCATTTTTCCATTAATGGCACTTACTTCGGTGTGGTTTTGTGCTGAGATGTTTGCTGTAAACCTATTTCAATAAATTCTTTGACAAGCTAACTTATTCTTTCTGGTGGCAGCACACATCTCTACTATCACGTTGCATTGACATATCAATTGGTGTTTTTTCAGTATGACTATTCACCGTAGCCGAATTTGTTCCACGCTGTCACTGACTGGTAAATGCAGAAAATCTCCTAGTTTACTGTTTGGAAGGAACTTGACCATTCTTATGGTCTGCACCGCTGACCTTAAGGGCATGTTTGATTATATGATTATTTTTATATGGATGAGTTATACTAAGGGATAAAAGAGATAAAATGTGATAAAAAATGGAATACCATAGGATTATGGATAGAATTGTGAGGAATAAGTTATACAATGGGATTATGAATAGAGTTACCAGGGATTAAGTAATATCATAATTTTTTTATATTTGATTAGCATGAGATAAATAGTCCCAAGAAATCTAAATCCCTACAATCCCACTCTTTTGGTATTAGTTATCATCCATTTAATCCCACATATTTGGTATAACACATACAAATGAAGTAATCCCGATACTAAAATTGAAGAACCAAACAACAAACTAAAAAACATGTGGGACTCGTGTCTCCAAAAAATAATACCTCATGCTTTATCCCGTAAGCAAACACAGGACTAAATTTTGGGATGGGAACTAACTGTGTTCCTTAATCCTTAGTCTACCAATTTGGTCCCTTAACTAAACATGCCCTAAGGGACTTATTATTAGATTAAACTTGCTTTATCTTTTTTTATACGTAATAGTTTAATCTTTTTTCATACGTTATGAAGAGACTCAATAAATTATTAGAACACATAGCGATGGAAGTCACTCGATGGTGGATCCAGCATAGGCCTAGGGGGGCACGCTGTCACGACCTGAGAATTGCCGAGGGGTGAATCAAGGCGATGGAGGTTCGTGGAAGGTTCGAAAGACTGTTAGAAGGATTTAGAGCGTGGAAGAGCTTTGAGGCGCCTAGAGTATTTCGGAGGGATCCGGAAGGTTCCTGAACATCCTGGAAGACCCTAGAAGATATTGGAAGACTCTACCATGTCTTGGAGAGGTGTAGAGTATTCTAAAAGGGTGGAGAACACTAGAGAAGGGTATAGAATGTTCTGGAGGGATAATCCTGACCCTCGGATTAGATCGATCCTAATTGTCCATTGAGTAGGTGGATGGCTATATAAGGGGTGAGGGTCTCATTTGAGGAGGAGAGCATGAGAGTGCTCCCAAGTGGGAGACAGTGGGGATGGGCATTCAGGGAAGTGTTCTACGGTTATTTCTCTATAGGTAAGGGAGTGTCGAGTGTCAACACTTGTGAGCGAGATTGTACCATTGTAATTTTTGTACACATTCTTTGTATAGTTGAGCTGTTTGTTATATATATATGTTGTGATGGTTGCGTGAATGAAAAAGATTGACTTAAGCATTCGGGGTACATTACTAAGGTGCTGCACGGGGCGCAAGTAGGGTGGAGGTCTTGGCCCGTGACAAGTGGTATTAGAACAGGTTGCGAGGGACGTAACCTGGTGGAGACGATAGCAACCATCGGGGGTAGATTGGGGGCGCTGCGGCGTTGGGACTTCACTCCGAGAGTGAAGGAAGACATGGACGTGCTACGCAGGCGTGTGTCGGTCCTAGAAGAGGCTTCACAGGTTAACAAGAATAGGGTGCAAGGCAACTCGACATCTCAATGTGGAGTTTCGCTCGACACCAGCAGGATACAAATAGGTGCGGAGTTCTGCTCGATGCCAGCGGAATACAAGTAGGTGCGGGAGGCCATTGCAACACTAGCGGGGTAGAAGACAAGTGTGCGCCATTGCAACGCTAGTGGGATACAAGGCAAGTGCATGTTGCTGCGACATCGAAGAGGTAGAAGACAAGTGCGAAAGGAGCTTTGACAAGGTGCGATAGCAGAGGCGACAAAGACCCTACAACGAGGTGGTAGATGAACTTACCATGTTACCGCAACTTGGCGAGGGCGTCATGGGATTAAGTGGGGGAGAATGTCATAGCCTGAGAATTGCCGAGGCGCCAGAAGCTTAGAGAGGGGCAAATTAAGGCGATGGAGGCTCGTGAAAGGTTCTGGAGGACGCTAGATGAATCCAAAGCGTGGAAGAGTCTTAAGGCACCTAGAGTATTCTAGAGGGATCTGGAAAGTTCCAGAGCATCCTGAAAGACCCTAGAAGACCTTGGAAGACTCCACCATATCTTGGAGAGGTGTGGAGTATTCTAGAAGGGTGAAGAACACTGGGAAAGGGTATGGAATGTTCTGGAGGGATAATCCCGGCCCTTAGATTAGATCGATTTTAGCCGTCCATTAAGGAGGTGGATGACTATATAAGGGGTGAGAGCCTCATTTGAGGAGGAGAGCATGAGAGTGATCCCAAGTGGGAGAGCACTTAGAGTGTTTAATGAGTAGCTCTCTACGGTGAGAGTGGGGTTGGACACTTGAGGAAGTGTTCCACGATTATCTCTCTATGGGTGAGGGAGTGTCGAGTGTCTACACTTGTGAGCGAGATTGTAGCCTTATAATCCTTGTACACATTCTTTGTATAATGGAGCTATTCATTTTATATATATATTTGTTGTGATGGTTGTGTGAGTGGAAAAGGCTGACATAGGCATTTGGGGTGCATTGCTTAGGACCACACGGGGCGCATGTAGGGTGGAAGTCCCGGCCCTTGACAACGTGCTATCTTCACTTGATATTCACCTTATAAAATTGTGCTTAGTGCTCCTCTCAAATTATCTAAATACCCCACCATTTTTACTCTAAGATTTAGGTTTTGATATATGTGGTTTGTGTGTCGAAGATCTTGATTGTGCTAAAATTTAAAATTAGGGCTTGTGCTAAAACTAAGGTTTTTATTGAGTGCTTACTGCATTAAAATTTGGACTTTTGGCTTCATTTGTTGTTGGAGTTTAATGAAAACATTGTGATATTATTAGGGAGAAACATTATGGTGATACACGTTTGGCATCGCACTATTGTACTTTATGGATGAACATATAAGTTTTTGTACTTATTATTAGAAATTTTTGTAGAAGTAAACATTAGAAACTTTTTTAATTAGTAATGTTTGTTTAGGTTCAACTATATCTTGTTGTTGTTGGTTGTGGAAAAAAAATCACGGTTAAAATTAATAAGTGCCCTCCAAGCTAATATCCTTGCTCTGCCACTGAGGTTACTCCTGCTGAAAAGAAAAGGAAGGATATAGTGGCAGCTGTAAAGTGTCACGAAGAAGAAGAGTTGAGAGAAGCATTTTATTAAGGTCAGATAGTTGCATGGAGGACTCTATGTCAACAGCAGAATGCAAAATTCTGTGTCCAAAATTGGCTAGGTAGTATCCATATGTTTTGACTCAACCGAGGATACTCTTCAAAAGACAGAATTTCTCATGCACTTCAGTTATGCATGATAACTATTTTTGGAAGTTAGCAGCATCTTTTTTGCATACTAAATGATAGATCATGCATTAACTTCTTTAATACCCTTTTACTGGAGCTTGTGTGTTGGCCTTTGAAGAATCGCTCTAATCTAGTGGTGGATGAACAGAAGAGGATAACCTACTCAAGGTCTTGATATAAATTGGTGATGTACATTTGCCTCAGGTTCCCCCAAAGAACGCCTGATCAGTGGTCAATTTTGATCTACCACTAAAGGGATAGACAGGGCTGATTAGCAGAGTGGAACTCACATTCTAATGTCATCCAAAATCCCTTTGAATCTTGTATTATTGAAGTCTATATGCCAATGAGATGAAACATTTTTTGGGAAGAACAAAAATAGCTCCTAGACATGTTTCTCTCTCTCTCTCTCGCTCTCTTCCCGAGGAAATTGAGTAAATTGCCAGATACTTACAATACTGACTATCCCTCCACGGCCTCCCAGACAGAAGTATTCAGTACAACGACAAAGTCCCACAGCATGACCTGATTCACATTTGCATTAGATTGAAGCTCCGTGAAAGGGATGAGGTAGACCACTTTAGACAGAGATCCCCGAATTGATATTCTTCAGGAATTCATGTAAGTGCTCAGAGGGAATGACCTACCCTTTCATTTCCTAGACGTAGGAAATCATTTTTAGCATCATGGTCTAATCATGGTCATTACCAACCAGATGGTTTGCAGGGAACATTTGATTTAATAAACAATCCACATTGACTTGTAACCAGAGCTCTCAAAGGATGCAAGGAAACAAACTATATTATTGAGTGCCTAAATGTAAGGGTCAGGGAAATGTATAGAAATTAATGGAACTGGTCTATTGAACATCTTCCAGATCATGGAGATCCCTCTGCAAAGTAAGGTTCTAATTGTGACCATTATTTGAAAAAGATATCCACCAAATTATTTACGTTTCTATGGATGAAAATATAGTACATAATCCAGGAAATAGTTGAACTGAAATAGTTGAACTCTCTTGGAAGTTGGAACGGACAAGGAAGACTGAGAAACTGGGGTTTTGATGCCTTTGAATCTCTATTCCCAAATAATCATTATCTTATCCAACTTGACATTGGAAGAACATATATGAAGAGAGAGAGAGAGAGAGAGAGAGAGAGAGAGAGAGCATTTTATTTATTAAGAGTCTAAACTCCTTTTATTTGCCCATATTATCATTAAGCGTAAATTACACACATCTCCCCTGAGGTTTAACAAAATTTCAAAGACATCCCCCGTGTTTACTGAAATAGCATTGGATTACCTTCTGCTGTTGCTGTGGGTTTTAGATTCCTCCATTGTCTAATCCTTCGTTAAAAAATGAAAAGGATGAAAATTGCTGACCTAAGCACGTATATTTTCTTGGGACACATAGGCACTCATGCGTGGAGAGAGAAATTCAGTGATTTTTGGAGATAACATATCATGTGTCAGTGATTACTTTGCTTACTTTCTAAGATTGGATTCTTTTTTCTTTTGTTTTTTCTCTGAAACTTTGATCTAATTTTCTGTCATTCGGTGGTTTTAAGATTTGCATAGGTCTATTGTATCACATTGCATGATTTGGACATCCGAATTTTCAACCGATGATATTGCTTATCTTTTTTGAATAAGTAATAGTTGTTTGTTGCTAACATTTTTTAATGATTACCTCCACTTTATACAAAGCTTTACCAGTTTAATCAACATATATTTTTCTCTGCTGATAATCATGGTGTTTGTGATTTTAGGATTCAACCACCTATGAGTATACATCAATTAAAAATTTGAGTGAACCGAGGCATGGATTTTGGGGAGGTCTGGCAAGGAAGGCTAAATCCATTATTGATGATGATAATGCAGCCCAACAATTTGAAACACCTGGAATAACGAAACTGCAGATGCCAGATACAGAAAAAAGTCATCAGGTGAGATTCATGTTTCAAGATTGCATCTGATTGATGACAGTGCAGGACATAGTTCCAAATGGTTCCAAGTAATTTTTTTTGTAGTAGTATATAACGGTTTTACGCACCAGGCTGCCTTTTTTTTTTAGTATATAACGGTTTTATGCGTGTAGCATTATAAGTTGGTATGCTTAGTGATAGCTTGAGTGCTAATCTCTCTCTCTCTCTCTCTCTCTCTCTCTCTCCCAGATTTTAATGATCAGCCAATTTCTGAAACCTTGGTTCCTGGCCATTTAGTTTTCATTTTGTATTCAAATTCTTTTGGATATGCTTATGATTTAATTCTTTTATCCATGTGTTCCTTGCAGTATCATAGCCCATATCATTCTCCTGAGATCCATCGGAAGACAGAAAATCCTACATTACAGAAAGGCCTAGGTGCAATTACATCTTCCCTGAGTTATATTGGTGGCACCATTGGTAATGCCTTTGAGGTAAGCTTCAATACGAAATGTATAGGTTCTTTTGAGAGTACGTAAGATGTGCTTGGTTCTAGGATTCGGCCTCATAAATAGAATTTGAATTTGTCTTCAGGTCTAATGTTGAGAATTAGTTGTAGAAAAAAGATGTGCGAATCACAAGTGCTTTGGTAGTTTTTTAAAAATCCACTAAATAGTATCACAGGGCACAAATCCACGCATGAAGACATGCAGACATGCTTACTTAGCTACTTATTTATCTCTCCCCATGCTGCCATTTTTTTCCCTATTGGACTTATTGATAATCTCTGCATCTTATAAAGGAAACTGATATTTACTCAATGAATTTACCTATTTCTTTGTTTACACACCATTGTGGCCCTTTACCTTTTCAGGAGGGTCTTAATATTGTGGAGAACCGGACTGCCGACATTATTCAAGAAACTCGCAAGCTGCAAATAAGGAAAAGAGGTAGCAGTTCTGAGAAGCAGAATCAGACATCAAATGTTGGTGTTACACGCCAACAGCCCCTAATGCAGAGCCATATTCAACCCCAGATGCAGACTGATTTAGAAACCCAACTGAAGGCATCTCGCGACGTAAGGTTGCAACTGTGTATCACTGGTTTGAATAATGAAGTATCTTGGATGTATAGGCTGCCAGTCTCTTTGTAATTTTTATAATACTAGAACTGAACCTACAAATTTGATCTCGTATAACATCAGTAACCTTGAGTTGTTTCATATTTTTGTCACAAGTTTGCACTTTTATCTTGCATCGGACACCTTTTATTTGGTGTGCATCTAACATTGTAACAAGAAACCTTCCAGAAAAATCTGAATGGCTAAAACCCAGCCTGCCGCTTTTCTAAGTTCATTCGTACTTATCTTTGATATAGCATTTTCCATCATCTGGATTCTAGTAAAAATGTTTCTTCCATCCAATGTTAACACGGGTACAGAATGTTATTGCATGAGTGTGTCATTTGCAATCTCAAAACATTGTTCATATTCTTCTAGTTTTTGACTTGCCTACGCAAAGAGTTTGATGCAGTGTCCCATTAAGGTTCCTGTTTGTTTCCCATTGCTCCCATTGCTTTATGATTGATAATCTAGCAATTATTTCCTGGGTTGCTTTTATTTCCATGTTGGTTTTTGCCAAACACTTCGAATGCTTCTTAAACTTCTTGCTCCCATAATTTTGTTTTGTTAGTTTTAATATTGCTATTATCATTGATGTGCTAAATTGAGATCAAGATGGGCATCTGATTAGACTGTACATTAGAAAAGGTCTTTCTTTATATTTCTGGAAGCCGCTTGCTGAACTATAAGGATTTTCTAGCATCGTCATGGTTTTTTACTGTCATCCTCCAATCTTGATAGTGACACAACGATGAAAGCAGGAAGTTAAAGACATGGAGAAGAGGAATGTGTTAGGAACCATTTTGTGAATTTATTTGTTTAATTATCATATGCTGTTCAAATATAGTTAAGGTTGCTTGCATCAATGAGATGCATGATATGCCTTCTGGTTCACATCCCAGGTTGCCATGGCAATGGCTGCCAAAGCAAAGCTTCTTCTTCGCGAGCTGAAGACAGTCAAAGCAGACCTAGCTTTTGCAAAGGAGCGTTGTGCTCAGCTGGAAGATGAAAATAGAATTCTTAGAGAGAGTCTTGAAAAGGGAGATAATCCAGAAGATGATGATTTGGTATTCTTAATTCTTATTCTACTGAAGAGTTCCCCTTTCCCCATTTTCTTCTCTTCTTTTGTTTTTCTGTTTTTTTCCCCTAATCTTTTTGTTGTTTTTTTACTGATTTAATGTTGTGCAGTACGTGCTGTATTTTAAAATTTGGAACCTCCAGCATTGGTTTTAGGATTCATAGTATATTCAATACATATTGTTTTTAAATGATAAATAAAAATTATTTTATGTTCAATAAGTCAAAATTATTTTATTTTCTGTTGTAGAATTTTGATATTTCCTTTGTTTATCTTTCTCCATTTAGACAAGATTTTGCTGCCTTTTTCATATATCAACCATCTGGATCTGAGTATTTTAATGTTCTTTCATTGCATGTCAGATACGGCTTCAACTTGAGACACTTCTGGCAGAGAAAGCCCGATTGGCACAGGAAAACTCGGTCCTTGCACGGGAGAACCGCTTTCTAAGGGAAATTGTTGAATACCACCAGCTAACCATGCAGGATGTTGTGTACTTGGATGAGAGCAGTGAAGAGGTTACTGAAGTAATTTGCCCGATCAAGGTGCCTCCAGCGAGCAACACGCAATCCATTGGTTCAATACAAACTTCGGATTCATCCTCTTTCCCAACCGAGGTACCCCGTGCCAGAAGTTTACAACTGACCCGGGACGTTCCTCCTCTACCTACACCATCACAAGAGCTTGCTGAGATCTCCTCAAGTGTTGTCCCCTAAGGGCTCCTTCATCCACATCCCCAAGGAGGAAGATTTCAAAACACAACCGGATCCTGCATGAAGGGTGACGCCATTTCTTTCCCTCTTTTCAAAATGAAGAGTTTTGAGTTTGTATCAATAGCTTCTTTTTTTAGATCCTCTGTTGTGCTGTCATTTTGTCCCCTTGCTCGGCCAATATATATATATATTTGCTCTGTATCTTTTCTTGCAAAATTTTAAGCCATTTGGGTTGTTTCCAGGTTATGAAATTTACTTGTATAAGTTATTTCTGAAGCACATTTTGCACTTGTCTCTTGCAATTGTGAAACATTTTGCTATTGTCAAAAGAAATATTGAGCATATTACGTTGTTTTTTTTTGTTTTTTTATTATTATGGTTTGTCCCTGCATTGTTACTCTAACAGACCAGTTAACTTATCTGGGATTTTTTTGCTAATTCTTCTATAGGACTAAATATGGACTTATGTTCTTTGTAATGATTTGATTCAGTGGTAAGTTTCGACTTGATGCATTGACGAGATACTGATTCTCTGCATTATACTAGTGATCTTATTTGTTTCTGTGTATTTCTATTTTTTCAAGGAAACTGGATGACATGTACTAGCTGCGAAGCACGAATCAAAGAAACAAACCGAATTTATTGGGGTTCCAACACTTGCAGATACGCGGAGACGCTTTAAAGATATAAGTATTGAGATCGAGTTGATGCATTCACGAGAGTAGAGACACCGGGGTGAATCAGGTGATGTGCACGTAAGTGAATTAATTTATTTTTTCATCGTCTTATTGCTCGGTTGCAGTTATGGGTTATGATTTCTTGTGATTTGGTCTCTAGCTATCGTTGCTTCTTATTGTTTTAGGATTACTTTTTGTGTTGTGGTCTTCAGGATAGCTTGGACTATGCCTATTTTAGGTTTTTAAGTCCTTCAAGTTTAATAGTATTTTGAATTTAGGTTTCTCTGTGTTGTGGTCTTTCATGTCAGATTTTAGAAATCTTAAAAAGTAGTTTTAAGCCGATTGGTATAGAGATAAAAACGTTGCTTTTTAACTATTGATTTTTTTGAAACTTTAAGCAAAAAGGTTTGTTTCAATTTATTTTAATTTTTTTGGGTAGGGTGATGGAGCGACCGAATTAAGGACTTTTTTCGTCGATTGGTATGGGATAACTTACAAAAATAATTAAAATTACATCAAATCTTACGGGGCAAATCTAATGTGTTGTGGTCTTTCATATCAGATTTTAGAAATCTTAAAAAGTAGTTTTAAGCCGATAGTATAAAGATAAAAAAGTTGCTTTTTAACTATTGATTTTTTTTTTTGGAACTTTAAGCAAAAAGGTTTGTTTCAATTTTATTTGTTTTGGGGTAGGGGGATGGAGCAACCGAATTAAAGATTTATTTTTGTCGATTGGTATGGGATAACTTACAAAAATAATTAAAATTACATCAAATCTTATGAGTAGGCACATCAAATACTAGAAACATTTTTCTGTATTTTGTATTATTTATTCTACATCCATTGATTTGATAGTTTTTGGAAAAAAATGCCCTACATATTTTTCAATTTAACAACTATTTGTGTACTTAAAGGGATTTAGGACTTCTTTATTAGTATATTTTATCCAACATGGAAACATATGTTATTTCTTAATTGAAATGGAATATGCTATTTGGAGGTGTTTGATAAAATTACTGTTAGTAATTTTCAGTTTTATATTATTAATTTTAGTTATAAATTATAATTTTTTTAAATATTAATATTTTTTTGTTATAATTTATAATTATTTTTTTATCTCAGCTACAAATTATAATTTTTATCGAGAATTTATAATTTTTATTACAAGATAATTTATAAATTACTAATTTAACAATGTCAAATATCATAAGAGCATTGAATAATTGTCTTTGTTAAATAAATAAAAAAACGACAGAATATATACAGAGCAAGATAACTATAGTCAAAGTTGGACATCCAATATTAACTGTGGTACTTGGGACTCTTTAAGTGTTATGAGTTTGAATTGGGAAAAATAATTTTTATGCAAGAGTACAGTTAATAATTTTTATGCAAGAGTAAAGTTGCATTCAATGTAGGGGTGGACATCGGATCCTGTTCTTGTTGCATTGTCTTGTGTCATATTAAATTTGCGTTAAAAAAATTTTAACACTAATATTATTCATTTAATTATACGTCTTACTTATTCTAACATAATTTCTACTTACTTATAAATGGGTTGATTTACTTATAATGTGTTTAATAACATGTTTAATAATTTGCTTAATAACAAGTTTGCATTTTTAATTTTTTATATTTTAATCATAAAATTACATAAATTATAATAAATAAATAATTTTAAATAATCTGTAAAAAAATTTTAAATAGTTTGATAAAAAATATGAATCTATTTGTGAAGAACTCTAAAATTCAAACACTGATAAAAAAAATTTATAAATAATTAAATGGGTTAGATAGGTTATTTTTGAGTTTTGCAGGTTTAATAATAATTTAATTTGTTTATTAAATATGTTGTTGGATCGTATCACTTTTAATTTCATTTAAAAAATAATTGACCCTAAATTTTCGTTTGGATTGAAAGGCTTGGACGGAAAGTAAAGGATTTGAAAGAAAAAAAAGTTAGTTATAATTATGTTTGGATAATCTTCAAGAAGGAGAAGAAATGTAGATGGAAGAGAAGTGAGGGAGAAATGACACTTTTAAGAGGTTTTTCATCTCTGTAAAATTGGAAGAAACGGAGAAAAAGTGAAAGAATGAATACAATTTCTTTTATAATATTAATTATAGTATTTTTATATTTATATTAAAAGTAATAATTTAAATTAATATGAAAGAGTTATAAAAATAAATAAGTGTTAAACACCTTATTTCCTTTATTAATTATTATTAAATAAATAAATTAATTAAATAACACTTTTATTTTTCTCTTAAATAAACAAAAAAAAAATGAGGGATGGCTCTACCCATTCCTTTCTATTCTTTATCATTTTTTTTGTCATAATAAATACTTTTTTTTTATTCTCTCCACCCTCAATCCAAACAAAGGCCAACTCTTTCACTTTGTGTAGAATTTAAATCATGTTAACTTATCGTGTCAAAATTTTTTACTCATAATTTAATGTACCATTTATATATTTGGCAATGCTCGAGGCTCTATTTTTCATTGTTTGGGCAAATGTTATTTATTAATTTATTGATTTATTTTTGTTAATTTTAGCCTAAAACTCACAGAATTTGGCTTACTAGTTTATTTTCGTTTATTTTTGTCTTTTTTGAATTTATTTTATATTTTGATTTAAAAAAATTTATTTTTTCGATTTGCCTAAATGAGATAAATTTAAAAAGTATAATAGTTGGATTAATAATAGTAAAAAATTTACTAAAAATGAAAAATTTACAATAGCAAATAAGTCAATAAATTAATAAGTCAATTTTACCAATATATTAATAATATAATGCGCATAAATTTAAAATTAAAATGAGAGCCCACCTCATGTTCATGTATGCACTGAGAGCAAATACTGGGAGCAAATAGTAATCCCAGTACCTAGAAAATGATTCATAAAATTTATTTAGAATTTAAAATTAATAGTTCAGATGCATTTAAAAGTGTAGCTCAGTTAACACAATTAAATATGAATTATATATTTTAAATTTGGGATAAAATTCCATGTAATTTTTCTAGGTATATAACATTTTGGGAGATTCAGTGAGAGATCTTATTTTAAGTACTTATTTAAGAATAAGTCTTAATTATTTTTTAATTATTCTATAATATTCTAATTTTAAAAGTTATTAATATATTGGACAAGTTTAACCCTAATTATTTTCTCTCCCTCTATATATATATGTGTGTGTGTGTGTTTTAATTTTTTTAATTTTTTTTATTGTAATATTTTTATTATGTGATTGTATATTTTTATGTTGAATATTTTTATTACTTTTAAGTGGTGATATGCTAATTAAATCTTATATATACAAAAGTACAAACAGCTATATTCTTTTATTATTTTAATCCATCGTAAGTGAAACTTAATTTGTATTAGTGCTAATTGAATGTAAATTTTATTTTTTTATTCCTTTAAAATGTTGGCTTTATTTAACAATATTTTTACTTTTTCATTATAAGTTTTTTAATAATAAATTATTATAAAAAACGAGAATGTTTTTATGTTTTATATGTAAAAATGAAAAATTTTTATTATCTATGCAATATTGGTAAATTGTGAAATATATTTCTCATTTTCAACCAACAAAAAATTTCTAAATTTGTATCACATTTGTACACATAACATTAATTTTAAATTTTGAATTTTAATTGAGAAAGTTCTTATTTTTTGTAATTTTATATTTTTATTTCAATATTTAATTTTTTTAAAAATCTCATTTTTTGTGAAAATGAAAAAAAATATTTTAAATTTTTTTAAAAATTATATTCAATATGGATCTTGTTTTATAATTTACGATGAGTATATTCTAAAAACATAAATATTTTTTTAAAATTGATGTATATAGCAAAAAAGTATTATATTAAACATCAATGTCATGTCACAGAAAGCGAATTTATCGTTCATTTTAATTACTCAATACACCGTTATGGGAACGGATAAAATTGTCTCTGGCATTAATATTTTTAAAAATATAATTTTTTTAGAGAAGTTAAAAAATAAATAAAATTTGTCCCAAAACAAGTTAAAAAATTAGAATCCTAATGTTATTTAGCCCAAGTTTTAGATGTCGTTTTAAGTGACTTAGCTTTTTTAGAAAATTGAGGAATAAAAAAAAGTTTGGGTGTTTAGAATAATTTTTTATAGTAATTTTTTATTTTTTATTAAAATGTCTAATATACTATTTGGGCTTGTTTGGGTTAGCTTTTACGTCAATTTTTTTGCAAAAAAAATTAACTTTTAAGTTGCACTGTTTGATTTTAAAAAAAATTAACTTTTTTCATCTATTAATCTAATAAAAAAAGTCAATATATATCCTAAACATCCAAATATTTTTTCAAACAAAATTATTATATTACTCTTACATAAAAAGTTAATCCTACCCACAAAAATAAAAAGTGTTATGTCAATATCTTAAATATTATAACTTAAAAGTTAAAAGTAATAAAATTTTAAATATTTCAATAAAAAGAAAAAAAGCAAAAAAGATAAAATTATTCCAAACACTCTCACTTTTTTTTATTTATTTTTTTAAAAAAAAGAACTAAATCTTTTAAATGTCAAGTTTAAAAATTATTCTAAACAAGGCATTTAGTTTTTTTTTTAAAGTTGTAGTGTTTAACACATTAGAACGGTTTTTTTATTTTTGTAAAGAGGATTAACTTTGTTAACTAAGAATATTATAGTAATTTTAATTTAGAAAAAGTTAAGGTATTTGAGATGTATATAATTTTTTTTTTTAGAATTACGAAATAAAAAAAATTAACTAATTTTTTTAAAAACCAAACCATATGACTTAAAAATTTACTTTTTTTATAATAAAAAAAATCATCTTTTAAATGACCTTACTCATTTTGGGAGCAAATTCATTGGCGGTGGACTCTGGGGCTGGCCCCAAACACAGCTGTGTGCTTGGTTGAATTGCTGCAAGATGCAACACACATTTGTATTCATTTACCATAAAAGCCACCACCAACTAATCAAATAATAACAATTCGTTGCATTCAACTTTTACCCCTAACAGGTGGCAAATTATAAGGTCCTTTTTGAACGACTACGTAGGTAATATTATTTAATATTTTTATTAAATAAAAATATTTAATGCACATTACATAGATTACTTTTTCTCTCATTTACCTAATAAAATTAGTTAAAGTTATTTCATCTGAAATGCTTTTGCTGCATCACCAAATAAGAGCATTTCGTAAATAATATAATGTGATGTTCCGAAACCCAACATATTCAATACATATTATGTAAATCACTTTCTCTCTCAATTACATAATAAAAATTAGTTAAAATTATTTCATCTGAAATGTTTAGCATTTCGTAAATAATATCACGTGATGCTTTAAAATCCAAGTAATTACTCCTAACAAATTCGGCTGGCCCAGATTGGGTTTCAAGAGAACTCAATTAATGGTGAAATAATGAAGGAAATCACCACCCATTAATTGCTGCATTTCGTGTGAATTTAAGTTGAAGATTGAGCTATTCTCTTTTGTCCTTTCCACAATTCCACCTATCCTCCTGTTAATAAGATTTTTATTATGAACTCAAAAAAATAGGTAAAAATTTTTCAGAATTTAAAATGAATGGTTAAAATTTATTTTAAATGTGTTTCACATCTTATTAAATATGAATTTATACTCTACAAATTACTTAAGGGATAAAATTCTAGATACATAGGCCTTTTCTTTTATTAAATGAGATCGTCTCTATCCAAAATCTTGTCTTTTCTGTTATGATATATTTAAAAATAATTATACAAATTTTGTATTTTGAAATTTTTATATGATTCAAGTTCTTAGCATCACAACGTGATTAACAATGCATGAGCAGTTGCACGTTTAAATAATCCTTAGATGCGTACAATGTTATCATTTGACATTACATTGTCTTTGATATACGGGTGAAAGCAATCTATCAATCACCCGAGCATCTCTTAGTCTTCGTTTTGATGGAGGAAAGAGAGAGTAAAAGAAAATGATAGTTACGAAGGAAATATAGGAGAATGGTGAGAGAAAAAAAATTCTTTTATTTGGTTAGACAAAAATTATAAAAATAAAAAATACATAAATGTAATATATATAATTTATAAAATAAATAGAAGGGTATATAACATATTAAAATAGATATTTTATGACAAATATATCGTTCTCTTTATTTCTTTTCAATTTTAAAGGAAAACAGGGAAAAGCTAGAGTGCTTAATAGAATGGTTATACTTTCTTTTCCTTCTAACGCATCTACACCTTTCGCTCTCTTATTAAGGCTTTGTTTGGTTTAATTTTTTGTGATTTTTTTGTGAATTTTGATTTTGGTTTTATGATTTTTTTTGAATTTTTAGGCTATTTTTTTTTAATTTCTCAATTCATCATAAAAAAAACAATCTATTTTGTAAAAAATTAAAAAAAAAGTCGCTAAAAACAAAAAAAAAAGTCTCATAAAAGCCTTAAATGGCTTTTTTGTCTTATCTGAACATTTATTGTTTTTTTAGTCAAGTTTTTTTAGTTTTGTAATTTTTTTTTATAACGAGAGAGATTTAAAAAATATCATCGTTTGAAATAATATTAAAAAAATTAACAAAAAAATAAAAAAAATCATATAAAAAGAGTTATCTCACACTATGCCTAAATATAATCCAAACATTAAAGTGGTAGGAATTTAAATAAAATATTTTAAAATTTTATATTTTGATTTAAGGTTATAATTTTTTAATT
Source organism: Heliamphora exappendiculata (assembly GCA_034768845.1). Taxonomy (NCBI): domain Eukaryota; kingdom Viridiplantae; phylum Streptophyta; class Magnoliopsida; order Ericales; family Sarraceniaceae; genus Heliamphora; species Heliamphora exappendiculata. The sequence goes on from JAOTRH010000022.1 coordinate 14,014,113, forward strand.
TTTTATTTATTAATTTATTTTGGCTAAATAAACAATCTTAATTTTGTAATGTTTTTAACTTTAAAAAAAAAAACTAAGATTGGGGCTTAATACTATTTTAATCCTGAAAAAAAGGGCATATACAGGAAAAACACTGAGTTCTTCTCGTGCAGTAAAGAAAATTTGCTGATAAATCTTCACCCTCGTCTTCTTGGTTCAACCCCACTAAATTCCCAAAATCTTCTTTAGATCTGTCGCGATTCTCGTCGCCACCGCAGCCTGGATGAGGCTCGCGCGCGGCCTGTGGATGATTCTTTTCGCCATTTTACCCACAATAGCAGCTCAGTCACCAATGCTCACCGCTCGAGCGCCTGAACTCTCCGCTCGAGCGCTGGACTCCCTTCTTCAGGCCTATGCCTTCAGGGCCTTCGTTAAGCCAAGGACGGGCATTCCCGTCGACGGCAGCCCCCCCGCCAACTTCACCGGCGTCAAACTCTCGGCGCTGAAGCTACGAAGCGGCAGCCTGAGAACCAGAGGTTTCGGAAGCTACAAAGAGTTTTTCATCCCGACTGGGGTGGCGGAGCAGCCGTACACAGCGAGGATCGTTCTGGTTTACCACAACCTGGGAAATTGGTCTTCCCTGTATTACCCTTTACCTGGTTACACTTATTTAGCTCCGATTCTGGGTCTTTTGGCTTACGATGCTTCCGATTTGTCGGCTGCGAACTTGCCGGAATTGGATCTGAGGGCGTCGGAGAGCCCGATCACGATCGAGTTTCGTGACTTGAAATCGGCGCCCGACGGGTCGTCATCGCCGTCGCCGCCGAAGTGTGTGCGTTTCGATTTACATGGTTCGGTGGAGTTCGACAATGTGGTGGACGGAAATGTGTGTTCAGTTTCCGGACAAGGCCATTTCTCCATTGTCGTCGAGTTTACAGCCGCCTCACCGACACCTGGTGTGGAGATCCTGCCGCTTAGTAGCAACGGCGCCCGCGCCGGCGGCTGTTATAAAAAGCAGAATTACGAAGAAGTGTGGCGGATGGCGGCGGCGGCGGCTGGTGGGTCCGTTTTGATGGTGGCGTTGGGGATGTTGGTGGTGTTTGTGAAGAAGTACAGACGCAGGAAAAGTATCGGAAGATCGGAGAAGGCGGCGGAAGGGATCGATCCGCTACGAACGAGATCCTTTGGGAGTTCAAAGGTGCCAATGGCGACGGAGACTCGGACAAGACCAGTGCTGGAGAACGAATATGATGTGCCTTGATATCTTCAGCGAAACTCTGATACTTTTTCTTCTCATTCACAAATGGCCAGTTAGAAATGCTAAAAATTCATAAATTTTGCACGAAAATTTATCCACTAATTTAATCTGAATGATTCTTATTAAACTGTTTTAACCATTTATTTTAAGTTATGAGTAAATTTATAAATATACCCAATAGGTTTTTAGCATTAGTGATGTCCAATTCATTCCCATTATTTAGTGTTTTTTTTTTTTAAGGGGTTACCCATTCTTTACACTTTGTTTGGAGCGATGGACTTAAAAAAAAAAAAAAAAAAAAGTCTCTCCTCAAAAAAAAAATTTCATAATTTTATTCCAAAAATAATATCTAGGTATAGATGCATATTTAATAGAACGTGAGACATACCCAAAATAAATCTTAATTATTCATTTTAAATATTAGATATTTTTCTGAATATTTTTTGCTGGTGCATTGCATTGTTGTCTGAAAAAAAGAAAAATTTTAGAAGTGAAAAATTAACTATAATGTTCACAATCTAAAGAGTTCATTTTTTTTCTTTGGTACCCATGACAAATGAATAGGCATAACTGACATATTTCTCTTTCAACTTTACTGCCTGTACAGATTTAAAATATAATATTGATCACAAATTAATAAGACTTTAATGTTGCAAATATATTTTGTACAATAAATTAAAATAATAGACTTTCTTATCGGTAAAATTTCGGTAATTTGTTATTACTTTTGTAATATACATATGTACACTCAAAAGCTTTTTCTCTCTGTTTCCATTGAAATTTTTTTTTTTTACTCTATGTTGTGTTGAGGTTGTGAATTTATGAAGAAGTTTAAAAAAGAAAAGAGGGGAAAATAAACAAGTGAAGAAAACAATAAGGTGATATAAGTAAATAAAATAATTTGTCCGTTTGGTTCTTTTCAATGATTTGGTATTCATTTGATAATCTTTTGGATAGTTGGAAAAGACTTTTCTCTTCCCAAGTTGCAGGAATTTTCTGTTCCCTCATAAAGGACAACCTGTGCCTGTTTTGGATAATTCGTGTAGTTTTTGCTTTTTTTTCTTTAAATCTTTTTATATTTTTTGGATTAAATTTTTTTATTTTTTCTTAATTATCTTGATAAAAAAATTGAAAAAGTAAATTTGTTTGGTTTTTTCTTGATGAATAGAGTCTGAAAAATATAGTAATTTAACTAAAAAATATGTTTTTATTAAAAATAAAAATAAACAAATAAACTATCTTACACATTAATTTTTTTTTATTATAGAACTAATTAGAAGTAAAACATGTCTTACACACTTTTTTTGAAAAAAGAAAAACACATTCAATTGATAATAGGTAGCATGAGATTCATGCAATTTGAGTTGGAGTGAGCGGCGGTGTTTGGCAAAAGTCTTGCTCTTATCTTATAGATTATAATTTATAGTAAAAATTATAAATATTTAGTAAAAATTATAATTTATAATTAAAATAAAATAAAAAAATAATTATAATTTATAGTAAAAATTATAAGTGTTTAAAAAAATTTATAACATATAATTAAAATTAATAGTAATAAGTTAAAAATTATTAACAGTAGTATTTTCAAACACCTCAATATCTCTTCTGTTGAATGGACCAATAGTACCGTGTTGTTATCCTTTATAAAACTTATTTTACATTTTAATTTGATGATTTTAAACGTTTATTTTAAAAATTTTAATATATAAATTATTTATGTAAAAAAATAAAATTAAACTGATTGCTAAAATACCTAAATAAATAATATTTCTCCTAAAAAAAATAAAAAGGCATCGGAGAAGCCAGATCCAGAGTTGAAGTGAATTCGGTAAGTCACCAGTTTTTAATTTTTTTTTATTTTAACTCAAGTAAATAAAATATTTGTTTGGTTAATCACAGTTACAAGTTTCCAATAATGAAAGAAAAGTAGCTTATTTTTTCTTTGTGTGTGTGTGTGTGTGTGTGTTGGCTTTTAGAATTTTAAAAAAAAAAATTAAAAATAACTTCAAATCTTTTTCTTGGCCAATCACATGGTTGCATTGCATCATCCATTGCGGGACATTTTCATGAGATTGGGTCCCACCATTGCGTGGGTTGCAGTGAGTACAAAATTATTTTACTCGAGATTTCATATCTAATCGGAGTTGTATATTCTGTTGAACTAATTCAGTAATTAATTCATGTAAAAAAAAATTTATGTTAATCGGTTATTATAATTTATTTGATTAAAGTATATTTATTTTTTTTAAAAATTAATTAATTTTTAATATTTTGAGAATAAATTGTCAAATAAATATATATACATCATATACCTAACAATATTCGATTAACCTAATTTTTTTACAAAAACTTCTTACTTGATGAATTTAATATAATAAATAATTCCGATTAAATTTTAAAATTTCGAATAAAATAATTTTAAACTCATAACCCACTTTGCTAAGACGGAGTCATAGTAAAAACTCCAATCTCCATTTTCATGAACAGTAATATTACTGACTTAAAAAATTTAATCTAATTTTTTTAAAATTTACTCCAAATTTTTATTTAAATTTTAAAATTAATAGTTCAAATTCATTTATAATGTGTCTCACACAACACAATCAAATTTAAGCTCATCATTTTGAATTCAAAATAATATTCTTAACAATTTCCTTTTTAAAATTTATTGAATACGGTCAAAGTATCACGTAGCATCACTTACAGAGTACTCTCGCTAAATAAAAATATATTAATACACAATAAGTATATCAAAGTATGCACAATATAGTACTTCAGGAGTATCAAATAATTACTTCACTTTGTTTGGGTAGTAGGAAACAACGAGTGACACTCAACTTTATTAGATGATTAAGAGATAAATGGTGGTAACTCACATTGTATAAGTTATAATTATTTATTTATTAAAAATATCACACACTATCATTTACATAATACTATGAAAGTACTAATAATTTTTCAACAAGGTGGGTTATCACCATTTTCTTATTCAAAATATTTTCTATACGTATAATGTTTCATAAGAGGTTTACATGTTTTTAATAACCGGCCGCTGGCATTAAATAGTCTGCCGTGGTCCAAAATTTGTTTTTTCAGGCGCAACTCACACCCCTTTTGGAATCCAATGCCGCATTTTTTTACCAATGTCTTATAACAACATTAATTTATTTCTTTTGAAGTCTATGTAGTGTTTGGATTTTTTTTTCAGATTTTTAAAAAAAATAAAAATTAATATTAAAGACATATTTAGGTATCGGTTGATATCCTTGTTAGTTTTGATTGCTTGGTTTAAACTTTAAAGTTAATTTTTTTACATTATTTTTTTTTATTTTTTTACATTTTGTGTTCAAATAAATAAAAAGTTCGTTTAAACAAATTACATATTTCATTTGCAAGTATATTTGAAAATAGATTAAAAAAATTAAAAACATGTTTAGTATTTGCAAGTATATTTGAAAATAGATTTAAAAAATTAAAACATGTTTAGTGAGCTACAAGAAAGAGGAGGAAGTTGCAGGAGCGACAGTTAAATTTTTTTGGTAGCAGAAATTGTGAATAAGAAAAAATAAAAATTGTGAGTGCTTAGTAAGTGTTAATTTATAGCTAAAATAGAAGAAAAAATAATTATAACTTATAGCAGAAATTTTAGTATTTAGAAACAAATTATAACTTATTACTAAAATTAATAGTATTAAGCTAAAAATTGAGAAAACTTTGCAAACATCTCCTATAACTACTCTTAATTTAAAATATTAAACTATTTTATTAATTAATTTTTTAAATTTATTTTAATTTTTGAATATATACTTGTACATGCATATGTTTACCAACAGCAACCGTTAGTATGTATGACTAGGTTTCGGAAAGTTAAATTAAATAATTAAATATCAATTGGAGAGGAAGAGTAAAACATAAAATATAAAAAGTTAATAAGCTAGTATGGATCAGACGCTGCTGGGAGTCCCAAAAAAATATTTAGTAAATCGAGAATTTCTCAGTTTGGTAACATTTATTGTTTTCTCTTATTCGTTTAAAATATAAAAATATTTATTTTAAAAAATAGAAACAAAAAATACACTTAAAGACTCCATTCATTTCAATGTAAAATATTTTTGTAAAAACATCATCTTATCATTTTTATTTTCTAATGTTCGGTTGATAAATGAAAAATATTTTTAAAGTAAAACTTTTTATTGTTAGGTTGAAATTAGACACTTTTCACAATAAAATTATGAAAAATAATTAGATCTGGTTTAATGCCTCTTGAAGCTTTGTTACTGTTTGGGATGGCTTTTTATATAATTTTTTTCATGATTTTTTTTCGTTTTTTTTTTTATTTTTTATTTTTATTTTTTTGGTTTAGATTTTTTATATTTTTATAAAATAAATCTGAAAGTATATGCTTTTGTGTCTAGAGTCGTAAAGATAAGTTTAAAAAGTATCATTGTAAAATATTTTATTTAAAAAATTTATTTTTCTTACTTTTTGTTAAATGAATAGTGAAAAATAAGTAAAATATTTTGTAAAAAAATATTTTACATTAAAACGAATAAAGCTGAAAATATATATTTTTGAGTGAGGTAGTTAATGGATGTAGCGAATGTGAGATGAAAATGGTACGTGGAGGTAGTGGCTTGTAGGTAGAAATGGTGATCAAATGTGATTACGGTGATAGTGACTAATAATGATGAATAGAAATAACAATCGACGGAGAGATAATTGTCGAAGGTGACAGTCAATAGAAGAAGGTTATGAACAATAGTATAGAAACGCTTGTCAGTGATATAATAAGATGTCATGAATAATTAGTTTTCAAGCAAGAATAAAACTAGCATTATAACAAAAAAAAGAAGGCTTATAAAATATTCTAGAACATCCTATATATAATGATATAGCATGGGAGAGAATTTTCAAGCATCCAAAGTATTTCGAATGGGCCTAAAATATTCTAGAGAAGCCTAAGGAACTTTTTAATGGGTCTAAAATATTCTAGAAAAATTTAAAAAATCTCAGAATTATCTTGTACTTATAAATATATTAGAGACTTGTACAAAATATTCTAGATATACTTTTAGATTATTCTCTCGAGGTGGAAAGTTTCAAATATATGTTCCAAAACTCTTCTGATCGTTAGATCATAAGAAATTGTCATGATGCTAACCATTCATTTTATCTTTCGGTACTTATATAAGGACAATGCTTTATTCAGCCAAGTTAAGATTTAAAAATTAAGACTTAGCACCTTAATTGGTTGTGAGTGTCTAAGGCCTGAATTGATAACTAGTTTAAAATTTTTTTTTTTTTTGTATTTTCAGTTAAAAAATTAAATTGAGTTTAAACAAGGTTGTTTAGTAACTTAGCTTTTAAGCTAACTTTTTTGAAATTAATTGTTTGGATAAAAAATTGATTTTTTTACTTTTTATTTAAAGTTGACAATTTTATCCTTTTATATATTTGATATTAATAGTTATATGTAATTAGTAGTGATAATAAATAAGTTATGAATAAAGAGTATCATTAATCTTATATGCACTGGATTTACCTTATTATCAAATTAGAATTCATTGAGCACTGGGTTTACATTAACATTATTTTTCTAGAGTGAGTTACAGGTAAAAAAGTTTGGGGAAATGGGGGCATATTGCATGATGCACTCATTTTCCTGTAACAATTAATGAAATGACTTTAAACTATATATGCAAATATAACAAACAAATAGAAACAAGAATCAGAATTCAGAAACAAAACAAAAATTAAGATAAAGACAATAATGCAGAGAAAAATACCTAATCAGTCCTAAAAACTAGTCCTAACTGTGCATTATTTTTCAATTTTCAATCCTAACTGATCTGTCAAGCCACATAAAACTTCAGGAAAGTGGAAACTACAAGTCGAACCCACGAGCAAAACTGAACTAGTGTCCATTTAATAGCAAGAATAAAATAGTGAAAAATAGTGTCCATTCGAAAGTGAAAATAAAATAAAATCAAGTGATTATTGAATACTTTTTCATACCACAGATGGGGGAGCGCAGTGTCCATTTTATCCAAGTAAAAATGTATGCTTGTGATTAAGAGGTTATTGAGTCATTTCAACTTGAATTCAGTTTGACTCAGTGTTAGGTTGCTTTAAGTTATGATCTGAATAGATGTATCTAAATCTCATAAGACAAATTAAAATATAGATCTTAATTGAACTCTTAATTTGTCTAGTTTGTTGAACTTTTGAATCCTTATTCAACTTTTGGATGTTGTTGTAGCATGCAAGTGCATGTTTGTCTTTCTAACTCTCTCTCTCTCTCTCTCGCGAAATGTTTGATTTTGACTTATTATATTATACTCAATTGATGAAGCTTTCGCATATTCCCAACCGTTTGGATTGAATTCGGATGATAAACCCCTTTAGTAGATCATATAAATTTGTTCCCAACGGAAGAAACTACATATTAATCCTTTTAGGAGTAAAAAAGGACTGAGTCACTAATCACACCAAACAAGTTAATTAGTGCATAGTCTTTATTTTTCTCTCACAAAGTTGGTAAATTAACTTAAAAGCATACTTGTACTTGTAAATACTTGTACTCGTAAAATAGATTATTGGCAGATAAACACAAACATTGGGAAATTATACTCGAATGATGAACCTTTTGCATAATCCCAACTGTTTGAATTGAATTTGGATGAGATACCACCTTTAGTAGATCACATAAATTTGTCCCCAACACGAAGCTACTTATTAACCCTCTTAGGAGTGAATTAGGAGTGAAAATGGATGGAACACTAGTCACACCAATCAAGTTGATCAGTGTACCATCTTTATTTCCCCTCCCCCCGCGCAAAGTTGAAAAATTAACTTATAAAAAAACATGGAACACTAGTCACACTATTCAAGTTGATCAGTGTACCATCTTTATTTCTCCCCCCAAGTTGAAAAATTAAATTACAAGCATACTTGTACTCCTAAAATAGATTATTGGCAGATAAACACAAGCATAGGGAAAGTGATTTTGTAATTGATTTTCCATCCACTATAGGGAATCTTACTTCCCATTACCCAATTTGATTATCTCCTTTTAGCCTTAGTGTTTTTTAAAAAAAAAATCTCAGTATCTATGTGTGGCGCAATTTTGTGGAAGCATCTAGCTTTTGTTATTGAGACCATATAAAGTAAGGAATAAGGAATGCTCCATTTTTCTACAATTTAGACAGCGAATTATTTTGTCTATACGTAGTACTGTGATGCTCTTTGTAATAAACTTATAACTAGCGGTTGACACATGCAAGCGTGTGCAAATATAAAATAGTTGTAATTTTAAAATTAAATAATTAAGAAAAAATTTAATAGATATTTTGTAGAGAGATAAAGAGAAAATAGACAGTTACATGTGATTTTTAAAAAAAAAAAGAGAGTAAGTGAGATGAGGATAATTTAGGAATTATGAAAAATTCGCATGGCTTCAAAATAAGAAAATACCAAATTAGTGTTATCCTTTTATAAGATAGTATACATAGGATAGATGGATTGAGGCCTTGCAAAACCAAATGCTCGGGCAAGTAATGAAGCTACTATCTTCTACTCGTATAACCAAGGATGAACATGCGGTTTTAACTGAAGGGGATGAGAGTAGGTTGATGCTTGCTGTGTATTTCATCACGTAGTGCATTTTGAAGTACTTATATGCAATTTTGTAATGGTATTTGAACTTGAAACACGTTGATTGTGGGCAACTTGTTCTTTTACGTATAGTACCCAATTCTCACATAATAGTACCCAATTCTCACATAGGATCAACAAGTAGTTTTTGGAGTCTTTATGTTGATAATGGCCTAGTCTGGGTGAGTCAGCTTATCGGTTTATTTGGCTTATAAGCTAAAAATAAGTTATATCACTCAAACGAACCAAATAAGCTAAATTTTAAGTTAATAAATAAATAAGTTAATAAGCCAAATATATTAAAAATTACCCAAACGAACTAAACTTATTTAAACAAATAAGCTAAAATAAGTCAAATAAACCAAAATAAGTCAAATAAGCCAAAAATTACCTAAACGAACCAAGCTTAAACGAAGTAACTTATTTGTGTCACCAAAATAAATCAACTTATTTATATTTTGACTTATTTGCTTATAAGCAAATAAGTAATAAGTTGCTCACCCAAATAGGGCCTATGTTAAAAAAATAATAAATTTTTCAGTCTAGTAGAAAACATAATGGGAACTCACAAACATTAATTAAATCGTATATAAACTTAACATGAAAAAGAACTTTATGGAGATGCATGACCCAAAGGGCCGTAGAGAACTCCTACAATTACAAAGTACATTTTCAAGACACCAACACTTTCTCTCTCTCTTACAAATACAATGGCATTAACCTCTTTATATAAAGGACAAGAACTCTTAAACTTTCACTTGTTCTCACACACTTCAAAATACATTGAAAATACCTATATACACTTCAAGATATTTATTGAACATACTTACATGCACTTCAAGATATTTAACACAAGTATTTTAAATATACTAACATAATTTTTCACTTTACGAAATGACCTTTCACGCTACCAAAACTCTTATACATGAGCCATGTGTTTACCAATATATCTAACTCAAAATAATAAATTCTAAATTAACTGAAAAAAAAAATCACCTTTAATTTAGAATTTACTCCACCATATTTTCACCCGATGATGCTTTACTGGGATCGAGCACATACTTTAACTGCAATCACAACTCTTCATTTTTCACAACAATCTTTTTGGATGAATCCCACAATCTCAAATATTTTAATTCGGCATTTTCTAGTTTTCTTTCATGTGTTTTTGTTACGTGTTAAAGTAAAAAATAAAATATTGAAATTCAAGACTAGATTGTCTAAAGAATGTGAAGCCTAGTGTGAGAAAGGACGAAACAATTTGAAGTAATGAAAAAGTTAATTGTCAAAAGGTCTCCAAATATTAAAGAATTGATGACCCGTTGAGAGAAGTGCTAGCTAGCATATTGAAACTCAAGACTAAAGTATCTTGAGGAGTGTGAAGCCCAATATGTGAAAGGCAAGACAATCTGAAGCTATGAGTAGCTGATTGTCAAAAGGTGTGCGTTTGGTAGCAAGTAAACCTGTGTTTGATAGTTTATGTTTTTGGTAGCATGTTATCGAATTATTAATTTTTCATTCAAAGTCTTTCTCAAGGAGGTTCTTGAGAAGTTGAATCTTTCACCAATAATTTATTCGATTGAAACGTTTACAATTGATCATGATCCAATCTTTATAGTAAGCCTGTGTTTGGACTAGTCCTTTTTAGTGATTTTTTTATTTTTTGTAAAAAAATAGATATCAAATCATGTAAAAAAAGTGAGAAAAAAACTTAATAAGCCAAATCAATTAATTTTTTTTTTGCTTTTAAGTTAAAAAGTTACAAAAATAAACTAGTCCAAACACAGGCTAAGTGCTGAAATACATGATGGCGAAGGGAAAAAGATAATTTTTGAAAGAAAAAACTCAACAAAAAAGTGAGTCGAGCAAGAAGCAACGTTCACGATAATTACATATCTTAAGGTATTACAACATTGTAATTCGTAACATCAATTACTGAAAATTAAAAAATTATGAATTACAATATTCGAGTTTGTGGGATTCATACCAAAAAATTGCTGTAAAAAATGAGGAGTTGCAGTTGCAGTTAAATGATATGCTCGATCTTAGTAAAGCATTATCGAGTGGAAATATGGTGGAGTACATTCTTTAACTAGGATCGAGCACATTCTTTAGATGCAACCGTAACTCCTCATTTTTCGCAACAATCTTTTGGTATGAATCTCACAAACACAAATATTTTAATTCGGAATTTTTCAATTTTTTGTAATTGGTGTCACGAATCACAATGTTGTAATACCTTAAGATATGCAATTACCATGAACATTGCTTTTTGTTCGGCTCACTTTTTTGTTCATTCTTTCCTTTCAAAAAAATCTCTTTTTTTTTCTTTGCTATCATGTATTTCAACACTTGCTATGAAGATTAGATCATGATTAGGTCCAAACTTATTAGACAAACGAATAAATTGCTGGTGAAAGATTCAACTTCACAATAATTTTTTTGAGAATAACTTTCAATGAAATTGATACTTCAATAATATGCTGACACTCTATTATATTCTTAGAAGAAAAAGATCGTATAAAGCTCCTACATTCCCAAAGTATATTTTTAGTATTTTTACTAATACTTCTTGCTCTCTTCTCTCTTGCAAATACAATGATCATTACCCTTTATATAGTAGACATAAGGACTCTTGAACTTTCACTCATTTAACGCATTTACGTATCTCAAATACACATTTCAAAACGCATTGAACATGCATACATACACGGTAAAATACTTAACACAAGTTCTTTGCATATATTAGTGTGACTTCTCACTTTACGAAATGACATTTCACACTATCAAGGCTTTTTTTTGTAGACGAACCATGTGTTACTAATGTATTTAACTCAAAATATAAAATTCTAAATTAGCTCCAACCAATAACGATAAATGTCAGGAAAAAGGTAAACCAAAAGCAATAAATTTTGTATACTATCCGTTTGGCTGCTACGTAAATTAACTTACAATTGTGGGAATCTGTTGATAGACAAAATCTTGTTCGAGGAAAAAGCATACTTTTCAATAGACACACTATTTGTGATTGTACCTAAACCAAACGTAACCATGGGTTCGGCTTTGTTAACTGTTAATGCCACTTTGTACTGAAAACGCTTATTACATCTAATTTGTGCATATAGGTATGCCCAGCACTACAAAGAAAAGGAGAAGTTAGAGCACAGGTACTGAAGACACGGTTGAGGTCGTCTAGTGCTTCAACTGTTAGTGTCAAATCAGAACCCCTGTTTAGATAGTTGATTGCAGTTTGCAATTTTGAAATCAGTTCTTCTATGAATCCAGAAAAGTGACTTACAAAATTACTCACAATTCAAAATAAGCAGTTTAGATACACTTCAAGTGTGGTCCACAAAAATACTCAGTTCTTGAGTTTTTTTTTATAAATTTTTTCTGGCACTGTTTTTTGGATTTCTAAAGTTCCTTTGTTGAAATAGTTGTGTCTATAATTGTGTTTGGTATCGCTGAAACTAATAATTTATAGTTTGTAACTTATAGCAAAAGTTGTGAGTATTTAGTAAAAATTGTACCTTATAACTAAAATAAAAGAAAATGTAATTATAAGTTGTAGTAGAAGTTGTGAATATTTAGAATAACTTGCAACTTATAATTAAATTAGTAGTAAAAAATTAAAAGTTATTAGCAATCACTTTGCCAAATATGACTAGGATAGCAATTTGATCAATTGAAATTACTAGGTTGAAGCTCAATGAATCTTTTTGGCCCCCACGCCCAACTTTTCCTCTCTTTTTAAATAGTAAAGAGGTCAGTTTATTCAAATTACTGAGGCTGTCATTTTTCGCCATCCTAGTTTAAGGATTAAACTTAGACCACAGCCATACTTTAACGGTCATGAAGGCAATGAATCTACAGCTGAAAATAATAGAATATATTAGAATGATGTATTGCAACCCTTTTTAGTGTGAGTTACCATCATAAAATTGCAAAATTTTGATGATTTTATCCTAAAAGAGAAAATTGAACTTGGGAGGCAGACTACCTTCGATATCGGCATTGGTATTCACCAAACATTGTTATGCACATTAGTATAATCATGAAAATGATTGGATATTAATATTTACACGGGTAGATATATTTGTCGAATTATTTTTTTTTGTCAAAAATATATGTACTTTTTATTTTTATTAGTACTAATGTATTCTGGTCATATGATTAAGAATATTTTGTCATTTTGATTTTTGGCATGGGTGATGTACTTATTGAGTCCTACAAAATTAGCCATTCAAATTATAAAAAAATATTGGAAGGCATACTCTTGATTGGTCACAATAAGTTCGAAATTTTTTTGGTGTTATCAATCATTTGGAATTAGTTCATATGGCTTTTTTTTCTCAATTTTAATTGAGTTCTTTGCAAGTGGATAGTAAAATTAGTTTTTAAAAAATTAATCAAAGTGTACGTAAATTAATTCGAATACGTTAAGATATTGAAAACAAAGTCATGGAATTAATAATCATCATAAAGTTATAACATTAGTAATCCTTACCTGAATGAACAATGCAAGTATATAGAGGCTTTGAATATGTTGATAGGTATTTCACAAATTTCATTCAGCATTCTATGGAAAGAAACCAGAAAAATAAAGTTGGCAATGGGGATTAGAAGAAGAAAAAGAGAAGGACCAACGTTTTTCTCTCCTTTCTTTCTTTTTTTTTTTTCTCTCCCAAAATAAATACCAATGAGGTGGTATAACTAGTAGAAGTTTAATTAGAAGTTTAGAATAAATATATTGTTCACCCACAAAGGTTTCGTTTGGTTATTTGATTTTAAGTTAATTTTTATTTATTTATTAAGTCAAATAAAAATTGTTTAATTAAACTTTAAGCTGTTGTGGAATATATATATATATATATAAAATCTAAGAATTATTTATTTTTTTATAATTCTAAGAAAAAAACTAAAAAATTGAAATTTAACCTAGAACCAAAAGAGACCAAAATTTAATATATATTAACAATAACGCTAGGATGACAAATTTATTTTATTAAATTAATATCACAAATGATATAGTACAATAAAATTTAAATAGAGTATGTAAGATGTATTGCATCATTATTTGTGATTATACCATATCATTTGGAATCACATATTGCATCAATATTTGTGATTACGTTATATTATTTGAGATACTAATTTAATAAAATAAATTGAGCATCGTAACATCAGTTATTTATTAATTGGAAAAAAAAACTACGTACATTACTTAATACAATGAATGTTATGTTGCATGCATACATGGCAATTAAAAAAATATAAAAAATAAATAAAATAAATGAGGTACATATATTAATTTTGAATAGTTACTTTTTTTTTTATAAAAATGTGTTTATTTTTTCACTAAAATCAGTTAAAACGAATTAAATTTTTTTATGATAATTCAAATTTATCACTATTAGTAAATATTTTATAGTGAGTATATTTTATTAATTAATCTCGTAATATATATGCATACGTTATTCATGGGTGTTCATATTTTTTCTCATTAATTGGTTGATGACTTGATGTTGGCCCCATTTGGTATGGCTTGCTCATTTGCTTATTTTGTTTTACTATTTATTGATTTGATATTTTTGTTTATATTTTTATTTATTTTTGTTTTTTTATAAATTTTTTTTAATATTTTAATTAAAATTTTTTATTTTTTTAACTTATCTTAATAAAAAGAGTATAAAAAATATAAAATTTTAATTAAATAATAAATTTTTTTATTAATACTATAAAAATTAACTTAGTCAAACTTAATTATACGCAAATTAGCCGCGGGGCCGTTGAGTTCATGCACTTTACTGATCGGGAAACAACGTTACTCGGGCAAAAGCAGCAGCGGTCGCACCAACGAGATTTTAATGAAGTACGAACTCCCAAGCGATCTCTCTTTCCAGTCTCTGTCTGCCACCCATATTTCAAATTTCAAATTCGGCGCTTCCCATCCGTAACCCTAACGGTCCTCTCTCTCTCTCTCTCTCTCTCTCTCTCTCTCTCTGTATTGACAGTATAAGCTGTAAGGAAAGCGTGTAGTTGTATCGACGACAGCCTCAACACTTTGACCGATCGGGACTTGGGAGTTCTTCATCGAAGAGTTGATGTCTCCAATGAAACAAACCTATCTGTGTTTTAGCTGAAAGGTCCGAAGATATCTCAGGTTTGAACTATATATAATGAAGTCGTCAAAAAATTGATAGCATTTTTACGTTCTCCGTATTTCTGGTTGATTCGATCAATTCCCTTGTTCAAAATGTTGATCCATAAAATGCATTTGTTTGTGCCCTTGCTCGTTTTTAATGTCTGAGAGAAAAGAACCAGCCTGATTTTTCCAAATCAACATGTCATCATCCAACAAATAAGGGATCCTACCAATGGGGCAATATCAAATCCCCAAAATGATAGAAGAAGCTTAGCCAGTATATCTAAAATCTTTGATTTTAAAAAGGTTTAGCTTTTTTTAGAAAAAAATAAGAAAAAAAAAGGATTGTTTGGGATAAATTGCTTAGGGGGTAACTTTGTTTTTTTGCTGAAATGTCTAAAATATTT
This sequence comes from Heliamphora exappendiculata, assembly GCA_034768845.1. Lineage (NCBI taxonomy): Eukaryota > Viridiplantae > Streptophyta > Magnoliopsida > Ericales > Sarraceniaceae > Heliamphora > Heliamphora exappendiculata. The sequence goes on from JAOTRH010000022.1 coordinate 14,029,555, forward strand.
TTACTACAAATGTTTGGGATTTTTTTTTTAATTTTTGAGAGTACATGTAGACTTTTTAAATCGAGGGTAATATAATTATTTTACTCGAAGAAAAAATTAATGGGTTTGGAATGTGTATAGAATTTTATCTTGAAAAAAATTGAAGAAGTTAGTGAGTTTTTTAGATATTTCAAACACTACATTTTAAAAGCTAATCTTTTTTATAAAATAAAAAAATAAAATAAAAAATCAACATTTTAGATATGCCAAACAGCTGCTTAGTGTGTTAAAGTTCTAAATTCTCAAGAGCATTACACCATGGAAGGATTTGGGGATCCATCATCCATACAGAACCTGGGACCATCTTGATAAGTTCTGAAATTGTGGTACTGGTGTAAATTCTTGCATCCTGATGAACAAAGGTTCAGACCTTTCAAGTACTACGACCGCCTCATATTGGAGCAACTAAAGTTTTATTTTAAATCCGAACTTTACTCAACCTTGGATCATTCTTTAATGATGTTCTGTTTTATACCGTAATATTACATATACAATCCAATCATAGATCAACTACACAAATTGGATTCGGACCATCCATTTGCACATGTGCATTCCAATACAAACGAATGGGCATAATCCAGTTTTTGTGATTTTTGTGATTGGATTTCTGTATTCTTAGTATTTTCCTATTTTATATTGGTGTAAAATTTTGTGATGAAGTCTTAGCTTGATCAGATAATTTTTGAAGTTTAAGACTATGAGTTGACTCTGATGTGGTCTTCCAATTTTTGCTTTTAGTGTAATTTACAGCAAAAATAGTGTTTGTAAATCCTGCGCTGAAGAAAATTCTACTTGGTGTCCCAGGGATGCTTTAAGTGGACATCTTAGATACTTGCAAATAATGGCCAAGACAAGCGTTAACAAATACGAGGAAGTTCGTAAGCAACGAGTCGAAGACAATAAAAAACGTTTTGAGGTAATTCATTTAATCAATTAGCAGTGAATATTTATATATGTATTTGTTAATCTTCTATTTTTGTATGCATACTCACACCTTTACGGGCTCTTCGAGACAAAAGTACTCTTCTTGAGCTGCTCTTTGGGATCGTATCTCGATTGAACTACTATAATAACATTTTTGCTCGTGGTTTGCTTACTTGGGTATAAAGGAAAAGGTGGTTTGCTTACTTGGGTATAATAACATTTTTGCTGCTGGAGTTGGTGAGTGTGAGCAGCTTTAGCTGACCCTGGCATGCTACCCACCTAGGAAGTCGGACGGGGGGTGGGGATGCTATCTTTAGCTCCTAGAATTATTATTATCTTTTTCTTTTTAACCTGTTTAACAACTTTTTAAACAGCTGCTGCTGGAGTTGGTGTGTGTGAGCAGCTTTAGCTGACCCTGGCATGCTACCCACCTAGGAAGTCGGACTATAAGGAGTGTGTGTATGCCTGGATGGGCAGGTTAATTATAATGACATATTTTAAATTGAAAAATCTTGATTTGGACTCAAATAGATAATGGTTATGCAAGGCAGTGACTTGCTTCTTCTCATTCTAAGCCTAAACAGGTTAGGCTCATATCATCTTGACTTGTGCATGACTAAGGAAAAGAATTTTGACCCACATCAGTAGTTTTGAAACTTGGTAGTGATTTCCTTGCATGGAAACTTAATAAGCATCAGTCCCTACATATATATTTACTCTTCTGCCTTCCTTTTCTTCATTCTTTTTGAAGTTTTACATATTCCTTGGATTTACTATAGTTAAATAGCTTATTAGCTCTCTCTCTCTCTAAATTTGGAATGAAGTATTTATAACATAGAAGTAATATGTTATCTTAATTCTTGATCATGGAAGAACGATAAAAATCCAGTGTTTCTTGAACAATATATGAGCAATACTTTTTCTCAAAGTTTAACTGTATTATGGCTCGTTCAATTGCATGAGAATGCATTATCAATAATCTATGTAATTTGTTTTGTTGAAGGATTTGGGGATTTTGAAGATCTCAAAGAGTCTATCTGATCTCAAAAGTTCTGAGAGGAAGCCTGTGGTAAACATTTTTTTCCTAACCTTTCTCCATGTGGCAAAAAAATTCACTCTTCTTGTTTTGGCTTTCAGTGGATGCTGTCTATTTGTTTTTTTGACGTTCACGTTTTTATCTATATGGTGCAGCAACGTCATGCAAAAGCCAAATCAGAAAATGTCTACTTGATAGAGCCAAGACGTTCTTCTCGAGCACGCAATCCAGTTCCTACTTATCGTGATGACGTTAGTACTAGCATTTATAATTTGTAAATCACCAACTATAAGAATCTGAAATACAAACACTTGAATAAGAAATGAGACTAAAGGAATTGCAACTTTTTCGGGATCAAAACTAGTTTCACGGTTTGAATGAGGTCTATTTTATTGCTTATACTTCTTTTTAGATAACATACAATTTTACAGATTGTGAAAAATTGACCTTTGAGATTGTCCAACAAATGCATCAAATTGTAGATGGACATTTTGGGAGTTAATTTTTCCATTTTCCCCTTCTTCTGACGTCTTTTTGTATTGTTGCTAATGTGTCTTGCAGTCATGTTGATGTATTATTATTCCTAACTTACAACAGTTTTGACCATAATTATATTTAATTTTCATTTCAGGTTGCCATAGAGTTTCCACCTTTGCGAAAGAGATCAAAGATTAGCTCGTCATGGGCAAGGTTTCAACAATAGTTTGTGAATGTAATGTTGTCTTAACAATTTCCGATTTGGTTTTTACTAATAGTATAGTTGAATTTCCAGCTATCTAGCAAGACCATTAGAAGAAGTCAAAACTGCTTCATACGAAGAAAGGGCTCATGCTTTTAAGTGTGCAGAGAAGCTCCAAAGCAATCTAACATCTGGAAACCCATCTTTTGTCAAATCCATGGTTCGATCTCATGTTTATAGTTGTTTTTGGTTGGTAAGTTTCAATAGGAGGATTTTTCTTAGCCGTGATTTTCTCAAGATGAAGTTTTATGCTCTACATCTACTTATATTGTCTAGAGCTATATATGTATTTGTACAGGTTACATTTTCCAAGATAAAGTTTTATACCATAAATCTACTTATATTGTCTAGAGCTAGATATCTGTACAGGTTACATTTTTGTATTGCTGTAAGTAACCACTGGGCTAACTAATTTTTCCACAATGTTAAGGGACTGCCTTCTAAATTCTGTGAGGATCATCTTCCCAAAACAATAGTAGACATAGTATTGGAAGATGAAAATGGTACAGAATATGAAGCCATTTACATTGGCAAAAGATCTGGGCTAAGTGGTGGATGGAGAGCATTTGCATTGGATCATAAGTTGGATGACGGTGATGCTTTGGTCTTCGAATTGATTGAACCTGCACGATTTAAGGTAGGTTTCCTCATTCTTTGCAATATGTCCTAACTTGTATCAAGGGATGTCTCTGGAATACATTTTCTAGAAAGCATACTAGTAGTGTCTAAGGAAAATAATATTATGACGATGATGCTTCGTTCTTCGAATTGATTGAACCTGCACGATTTAAGGTAGGTTTCCTCGTTCTTTGCTATATATATCCTAACTTGTATCAAGAGATGTCTCTGGAATACATTTCTACAAAGCATTCTAGTAGGTGTCTAATGGAAATAATATTTATCTTTATGCGCTAAGTTGCTACGCCCTAAAAACTCTTTCATTTATGTGCAAAGCCTGTTTCCAGCTGTTGTAGGTTAAAACTGTTAGTATTTTTGTTTTGTTTTTTGCATTTTTGTCTCACACGTAAGATGAGATTTGTATAAATGATATGAACAATAAATAAACACAACGCATGGAGTATTTCCCTGACATCCAATATACGTTCCTTACCAATAGCTCTCAATGTTAAACAAAAGGGAGCTATCTACTAAAACCAATCAATTTCGCAAATTACATATAGCACTTCACTGGACATCCCACTAATTCACAAGCTTCAGATCTAGCAAATCGTATACAGGAAAACATAAACTAAATGCTGAAAATACAGCTAATAAGATGCTAAAGGAAAACAGTTACAAGAAAACACAACTGTTGCACCAACAAATACTGCCACAGCATCCACCTAGAGTGTTCAATTATCTGCGAGTCTCAAAATGGAGAGGTATAAGTGAATTGAAGTAGTTTTCACCTTCGAGGACAAAACTACATGGAAACTGATATATTTTACAAGAAGAAAATTTATTCTGAAACTGGTTACCTGCAAATTTTTAGAAATTATTATGAAGATTTATTATTTTTAATCCTAATTAATAGTGGTTGTACATGTGAAAATCTTGCTGTGGTTTCAAGTCCCTTGGTATATAAAAATCAACTTTTAAGTTTTCTAACTTTATTGTTTGTGATTGAAAATTACAATTCTTGCATTAGGGAGTTCTTTATGACTGCCCTCCGGCCCCTCCCATTCTGTGATGTCTCTCCAGGTGCTGCCATACTGGCTTAGTAACGGCTTCAAATTTGATCTGACACAAAATGAGAACAAATAAATAGATAATATATCACCAATTCTTTTTCACCAGTTTGTATCACAGGTTACATGACTAAATGTTATTTGTTGGTGTTTTCATAACGTTACCCTCCCCTCACATACACATCTTTGCAACCCTCCACTTCTTCCATAATAGTTATTTTCAAACAAAGAATGAATCACAAATATCCAAATAAATGCTGACAAAAAACTGGTAAGTGGTGACATACAACATTTATTTAATAATAGACAACTTTCCTGTATTTTCCCCTCACCCTGTAATTACTCTTGTTAGCTATTACTTCAAATTCAGTTCCATCTGTCTCTGTAGATATCAAAAACTTGTATCATTATTGATTCTGCATTTTTTAATTGCATGGGTTTCAATATTGCAGTTTCTCTCCTCCATAATTTCTTTTGTCAGCTATAGGTTCATGTGTCTCTAGAAGAAGTAAACAATCCTGGTATTTTGTATCTTTTTGGATGAAATAAATTGTTACCCTGGTGGTTGCTTGTTGATTTTGGCTTAGAATCAATGGGAAAACTAGTTGATTTTTGACTTGGGCTCCAAGCTTAGTTCGGATGTTTTTCTGGTTCCACTTTCTAGTCATTTCAGGATCACAAGCAGGGAAATTTTTGTTCAATTTAATTATGGAATGTCTTAGTTTTTTGGAGATAATACCACATGCATATTTGATCTTCATGAAATAAAAAAAAAAGAAAGAAATTATCCTCTCTGTTGCAGGTTTACATAGTCAGAGCATCCAACTGCTCTAGTGAAGAAGACGATGCAGTAGTTGATGATGAAGTAGACAGTGATGCTCAGAATACATTACATGGGTCAAAAGAGCCTGATAAGAATAGTGAGGCAGAACCAAAGCATTTATCGAGGAGTTCCGCAAGAAGTTCAGGCAGAAAGCAGAAGAAACGTTGAAAGGCAACTTGGAAAATTCTCAGACAACCGGTGGATTTTGATGGAGAAAAAGAAGTCTTGAGGCTATCAGAACATGTGTAGGTAGAGAAGGATAATTGCACATGGACACAGAATGCCATTTTTCGGGATTGGTTTGTGCCCACAAATTTCTACTGGAGTGTCATTCCACGAACAGCACTGCTACATAAACAGATTTATTCGTAGATTCAAACACGTCTGTGTCTCTCACATTGGGTGGATTCTCCATAGAAGAAACCCACACAATATGAAAGGAATTTATCCGATTCTATGAAAAAAATCTGTGCACTAAGCGTTTTTGTTCCATGAATTGATCAATTGCCAGACTACATCATGAGAATAGACAAAGTGATTATTGCACATCAAATCTGTTTGGAAAGATTGTAGTTCTCGGTTGACTGTAAGGTTCATCCTGGAGCTTTTTGTGATTATTGCTATCATGATTGCGAATCGTTTCCAAACTAGTGTCAAAATAGACATGATCATTTTTTATTGCAAATGAATAGCTTCAATTTTGACTTGGTTATTGGGATTCTATCTTTTAAGCGTTTTTGTTTCATGAATTGATCAATTGCCAAGCTACATCATGAGAATGGACAAAGTGATTATTGCACATCAAATCTATTTGGAAAGATTGTAGTTCTCAGTTGACTGTAAGGTTCATCCTGGAGCTTTTTGTGATTATTGCTATCATGATTGCAAATCGTTTCCAAACTAGTGCCAAAATAGACATGATCATTTTCTATTGCCAATGAATAGCTTCAATTTTGACTTAGTTATTGGGATTCTATCTTTTAAGCATTTTTATTCCATGAATTAATCAATTGCCAAGCTATATCATGAGAATGGACAAAGTGATTATTGCACATCAAATCTGTTTGGAAATATTGTAGTTCTCAGTTGACTATAAGATTCATCGTGGAGCTTTTTGTGATTATTGCTATTATCGTTGCGAATTGTTTCCAAAATAGTGCCAAAATAGTGCCAAAATAGACATGATCATTTTCTATTGCAAATGAATAGCTTCAATTTTGACTTAGTTATTGGGATTCTATCTTTTAAGCGTTTTTGTTCCATGAATTGATCAATTGCCAGGCTACATTATGAGAATGGACAAAGTGATTATTGCACATCAAATCTGTTTGGAAAGATTGTAGTTCTCAGTTGACTGTAAGGTTCATCCTGGAACTTTTTGTGATTATTGCTATCATGATTGCGAATTGTTTCCAAACTAGTGCCAAAATAGACATGATCATTTTCTATTGCAAATGAATAGCTTCAATTTTGATTTGGTTATTGGAATTCTATCTTTTAAGCATTTTTGTTTCATGATTGCAAATCGTTTCCAAACTAGCACCAAAATAGACATGATCATTTTCTATTGCAAATGAATAGCTTCAATTTTGACTTAGTTATTGGGATTTTATCTTTTAAGCGTTTTTGTTCCATGAATTGATCAATTGCCAGGTTACATCATGAGAATGGACAAAGTGATTATTGCACATCAAATCTGTTTGGAAAGATTGTAGTTCTTAGTTGATTGTAAGGTTCATCTTGGAACTTTTTGTGATTATTGCTATCATGATTGCGAATCGTTTCTAAACTAGTGCTAAAATAGACATAATCATTTTCTATTGCAAATGAATAGCTTCAATTTTGACTTAGTTATTGGGATTCTATCTTTTCGCTCAGATGGAAAGATCTTTCTAGAACAAGATATTGAAACAAAAAGGGCACACCAGGCAACTTTTATTCAATACCATTCTTATTCATCAAAATAACCCTGCACACAACTATTACCCTCTTTTGAGTAATATTGTGCAAGTAAGAGTGTAAAAATGGCTAAGGGCTAGCGAATCTCCTAGGATTGGGCTTAGGTTTTCTCTTGGAGACTACAAGCCGGTCTACGTCCAAGGCCCAAGTTCGAACCCATTGTAAACCCACTCAAAGCCATCAATGGTCTGGCTCGACTTAACTCGTTCCAAGCACAAGAATGACTTTTTTTTGAAATAATTTATAATTTATAATAACTAATAGTAATAGTAAGTATAAACTATAAATAAGTTAATAAATAATAACTTATAAATAGTTTATAACTTATAAAAATAAACTTTAAATAACAACTTCTAAATAATTTATAACTTAACATAATAATTATTATAACTTATAATAACTTTTAATAATAACTTATAATAACTTATTGAGTTAAAAAATAATAACTAAAAACTAAATTAATAAGTAATACAATAACTTATAAATCATAATAATTTATAAACTAAAGTAATAAACTAGTAAATAATTTATATACAAAATACAATTTCAAAAACAAAAAAAAATTAAAAAACCCATCCTAGCCCACCCACAGCCCATCTATTGGCCCAAACTCAAGCTGGGCTTACCCCTCTCCAAAACAAAGCCCAACCTTGGCCCAAATTTTGATGAAAACCTGTTAGGCTTAATCTGCCCAAGTCATGGCTGGGCCAGATCAGGCGAACACAAAATACGCTATATACAAGGCCCCAACCAAAATTACACCCCTGCGTGGAAGGTATGTTGTATATAACTTTGTTTTATGTTGTATATAGCTTTGTTTATATAGCAATACCTATCATCATGGGCATTACAATTAATACCTCGCAGTGTAAGTTCCTCCAACAGCTAAAAAAATTTCCCTTTGCATTTTGATTAATTCACAACAATAATTCAAATTGTTCATTTCATCTCATTAACCTCAAAAAAGAATTATCAATCCAAAATGAAACAACAATAATACACAAATTGTGTTTTCTTTCACAAATCAAACAATTTTTAAAATGAAAATGCATAAATTTAAACAGTATCTTGTAAAACCAAACAAATTTTATTTCTGTATCTAGTGATCTTTACTCAAGTTAAATTTTTATATAAACAATCTTTGGGACCCACAAGTGAACAACTCATACGAACCAAAAGTTACTGGTTAGAAAGATTTTTTTTTGTGGAAGACAGGGTAGTATGGTATGGAGAGAAGCTTCTACCATCATAATTCGGGTGGGTGTTAACATGAACTTGCCAACAACAAACATCACCAAGGGACCAAAAGAGATTTTTTAGTGGCTGCAATCATTTGAGATCCAACAAGAGGAATTCTCTTCCATGAAAGAAAGGTAAGGTAACATATCAAGATTCTGAATCACCTTCCCAGGAACATACAGGTCCCCGTGCAGATGTTGTCCAAGAACTGGCAAAGAAAACATGGCAAAAATGCAGATGTTGTCCAAGAACTGGCAAAGAAAACATGGCAAAGTCGACAAGCCACATAATCTAAAGACAAGTAGCTACTACCAAGATTGCCACAAAAAAAAAAAAAAAAAAAAAAACTAGCAATTATTGGGTCTCTCCCAAATTTGCAACAAATTAATCAAAATTTCCAACTTATAGGACTAATTCATGAAGAGAACAGAACAAAGTTCCTCAGAAAACAATAAGTTGCAGAAAGAAGGCACCACAAATACATAGTTCCAGAGATCACATTACACAACTAGAAAAACCCATATGCCAAATGGTTGCCAGATGTCCAGCAAACTTTCCTGGAAATTTGCAGTCAAGAAACTTTCCTAAGCAGTTGCATCTAAAAACGCACGTCCAGGTTGACGCTGTGCCAAGGGTCCATGGCACCCTAAAAGCTGCAAGAACAAATCAGCAATTGTCAGCTACTAGAGAGGCAGAGATTCACAAGAACAGTATTACTTTAAAATAGACGATGGGAATAGCTAAAAAGGAACAGCAAACTCTCTTGAATAAGTTTCAGTAGACTAACCTTAGCATTGACACCATCTGGCACAATGCGGTTTTCTGCTTTCCACTTCAGATAATCGGCACGGCTGTACTTGGTAAACCCCCTGCCATGCCACAGGTTAGATTCAATTAATTTAACTCGTCATAAGATCATAAAACTCAAATCATATCAATTACAATTTTACACAGAAATCTACACAAGATTATTAAGGTACAAATTGATGCTGATATAGAACCTTTTCACTTCTTTTCTTTCCTTTGTCAGTTGGGGTGATGCATAAATTGACTAAATTGGTATAAATGACATAAGCAAAAAATACCACGGCGTGAAACATGATAGCTTCAACAAATAAATGGGACAAGCAAAATAGGACAAGAACTTGCCATGGCAATTGGCAAATAAACAGAATAGATTGGAAAGAAGAGCAAGTTATGACAAGATGCACAAATGGAGCAGTAGTTTCATGCAACAGGCAGATACTGTTTTGGGTTAGTCTTGTATTTAACCAAGGTGTCACTTATAATTGTTCACGATTAGAGAGACCCGTATTAGGTCTGACCCGATTAGTCTATTTAGGATATCATATATATTGGATATTGTTTAAGGACCCGGGGTTTTGTGGAAACTATGAATATTGCCAGCTTATTGTATTCTCCTCTTTCATAGTGATTCCTTTCCTGGTCTGGATGTATGCTTCAATCTGAACCACGTAAATCCATGTGTTTTTGTATGATTGCTTCTGTATTCTTTAATCGTTTGATTAGGTTTAGAAATAACAGAAATCGATAAGTGAATTGTACAGTTAATACATATCAAGATAATTTGTCCATACCACTTCCTGCTGACAATGATCTTTTGACGACCAGGGAACTTGAACTTTGCGCGGCGCAAGGCTTCCTGGGCATTGTGACTGTTTGTATCTTTGCAGCGGACAGACAGCAGTACCTGACCAATGGCCACACGTGCACACGTTCCCTGAGGCTTACCGAATGCTCCACGCATACCAGTCTGGAGCCTATCAGCTCCAGCACAGGAAAGCATTTTGTTAATACGAAGGACATGGAATGGATGCACCCTCACTCTCAAGTGAAATGCATCCTTTCCAGCATACTTCGTCATGTATTTGTTGCAAGCAATACGTGCAGCTTCCAATGCCTCACTGGAGACATTCTCCTTCTCCCAACTGACCAAATGCACACAAAAAGGAAACTCATCAACTCCCTTCTTCTTCATTCCGACATCATAAATCCTTATCTTCGGGTCTGGCACACCACGACAGTACCTTGATTTTGGGTAAGGCTTGTTTTTGATCTGGCGATAACACCTTGCAGGTCCTGCAATAGTGTGAAGTGGATGATACCCATCAGTATAAGATAATCAAAAGTGAAAATGTATTAGAATTTCATATACATACTGCAAATATTTCTTCAACTCTGCTGACAATTCAGAAAGCATTTAAGGAAGGAACAAAAGTCAAGTAGCAGTTACAACATCCAGTAAGGGGATTTATTGATTTCAAAATGTTGGGCGTTGAGACGTCATATACATAATACATATGTATGTATCAGACAAACAAGAAGAATCAATCAAGACGCCAACAAAATGAAAAAGTCAATCCAGACAATAGACTTATAGCTGTTGGCTGTTGCTACTACAAAATCAGAAATAAGATGAGCTACAAGAAATCCATTTGGAAAAGCCAAACAAATAAATTGTTGGCTTAAATATACCCAGCTCCCACAACTTGTCAATCAAACCTCCCAAGTACGTAAAACAAGTTTATTCAGAACTTTTTTTTTTTTGGATAAGTTCATTCACTACAGTGGAAGCATAATTATAAAGAAAAGGTGCAAAAATTCAGATGATAAATAAATTTTACAACCAACACACCAAATTCAGTATATTCCTACACTCAGGGCTACACTAGGCTTAAATAGAACACTGATACAAAGCATGTAAATAATCCAATTTTTACAAATATTAGCTATTAACCAAAGTATGTATCATGCGACCTGATTCATAAATTAAATAGTATAAATCCACCACCTGATGAACAATACAGCCACAGAATCCCCACATCCGACTTTAAGCAAAAGATTCAAAAAAAAGTAATCACGTTTTGATTATTGATATACAAATTTGCAGCGAAATCGCAGGAAAATCAAATTCTAGATCAGGAACTCTAAATCTTCAGCCAATCTATCAATACAGAAATCTTTCAGCATCTTAGATTCAAAAAAAAAATATCACGTTTTGAATAATACACAAATTTGCAGCGTAATCGCAGGAAAATCAAATTATAGATCAGGAACTTTAAATCTTCAGCCAATCTATCAATACAGAAGTCTATTCAGCATCTCAAAACTCATAAGATACTTCGAGAATAATTTAGAAAATAGCTAATATAAAAATCATGAGTCGATGAAATGGCATAACATCATTATTTGCAGATCAATGTATACGAAAACACTAATATATATGAATCGGAAAGGCACTTACTCCTCCCCATTGCGAACAATTCTAAGATCGATCGGTGTCGTGGCCTCTGAAAACCCTAGAAAATGGACGGTAAACGTGTTTATGTGTGGATATATAAATAGATGTGGGTTCGTAGCGAAATGCTTGAAAAACCCTAACATGATGGGCCGTATTGGGCCAAATAACCTGTTTGGGTCGACTTATATGGGCCTCCACTTAGTTAGAAATAAAGGCATGCTAGAAAGTGAAGTGGTAGAAAGTAAAGTGGAAAAAAAAATAAAAAATACATATATTTTTCAAATTTCTATAATTAGGATGAAAGATTTAAATGAAAATCTTGAGAAATAATTATATTTTTCTAAATTAATCTTACATTTTAAATAAAGTCAATTTTCAAAGAGATCAGAATTTAAAAAATAAGTATCAAAAATCAAATTATAGATAACTATTTTCTTTTATTTTTATGTATTTTCTTGTGGAAAATTAAAAAGAATTGTAAAATAGTTATTATTATTATTTTTGTTTTCATTTTTCATCACTATCTCGCTAAACAAACACATGAAAAGTTAATTCTTTTACCTTTCCATCTCTTTTTACATCAAACGCGCCTAGAGAGAAAATAAAATGGGAAAAAAATAAAATAAAGTAAGAGATGCAAATTTTTTCCTTTTTTAATTAAATTTGAGAAAAAAAATAAATGGATATTTATTATAATATTATTTTTTGTTTAGCAATATGCCACAAAATGAGTGTGTAAATCTCACTCCTTTTAATTTCCCTTTAGCCAAACAAATTCAATCTCCTTCCCATGATTAGTAATTAAACCTAATTTGTTGACTCATTTGGATATTTTTTTAGTTTATAAATTGGTTACGTTCTTTGTCAATTTTGTATTTTCGTTAGTTTGTTGACTCATTTGGAATAGAAAATAATGAGTAAATATTTACCAAACTTTATTAGCTAACTAGATATGACATAGCAAATTATGTGAAATTCACTAGATATAAAAACTACACACTGAAGACCCTCTACAAGTAACATAATAACAAGGCAGGGGGGGGGGGGTTCAAAATCTCCTACCCCACAAAAAAATCTTAAAATAATTTTTAAAAAAATTTTAGTCAGTACCACATCGATGCTATTTAAAACTAATTTTTTATTTTGTTAGTGATTTGAATCGAGTTCAACCATACAAGGACGGAACATCACCACAAAATGGTGATGAAATGAGGGCAAAATTGATAAATGTAAAATAAATATCAATTGGTTACAGTAAAAAATCAAACACAGCCTAAAATAGGGGAAGTTACAGTAATTTTCAATAGTACATGGGTATTTCACCAATATTTTAAAAATTGTTAATGAATTGGAAGCAAAACTTCTATGATACAACAGCACACTGCCGAATGCAAATGGTCAACCTCAGGGTGAAATTTTGGCCTTTATGGCTCGGGTGGGCTTTCGTTCAAAGTTTAGGCCGTATCGAGACGAATTTTTTGGGGGAGAGGTCGATCTAAACCCAAGAAATATAAGGCCCAGGCTTAGTACTCGGGTTGGACCTTAGGCTCGGACCACAAGCCAGGCTTTTTCGGACTTTTTTCAGGCTTTTTATTTTTTTATTTTTTTATGTTTTTTTTATTTTTGAGTTGTTGACTTGTTATATAAGATTATAAATTATTAAATTTATACTTTATAGTTTATTATAAGTTTATTTATTAGTTGATTATTTTATTATAAATTTATAGTTT
>JAOTRH010000022.1:14043093-14060832 GCA_034768845.1 Heliamphora exappendiculata
TTTTGTCTTTTTTTTTATAATAATCAATGTAGGAAAATTTTAAAAATAAAAATAAAAAGCTGCAACTTGCAATGTAACGGTGAGATTTGAACTGAGGATTCTCATCCAATAGGGAGGTCTCATTCATAAAATTGAGGCAACTCACGATAAGATTGAAAGTTTGAAACTTGTTGGGTACAACATTTTCTAGTATAATTTTTCTTTTTTTTCTTGTAAAAATATTCATGAGATGTGTTGGTTATATGATGAAAAAAATTGTTACAACTACGAGGGATTTATTGTCACTAGGAAATTATAAAAACATAATAATTAATACAATTTTAATTCCCCAAAATCATTAATGATTGGAGGGTGAATTTGGTTGTAAGTTTACTTTCATTCTAGTTTAGGGAAGAAGCAAAGAAGGACTGGTTAATGGTTTAGCCAATAGCCATTTGACCTAAAAACCCAAAGAAAAAAAATATAGTTTTCATATTTTCATGAGCCATAGTATTGATCACACTTTCCCAAACAAATCTAAAATGTATTTTGTTTACTTGATTTTGTTTGTTATTTATTCATTTATTATTGAGAAATTTTGACAAAGGTCGAAATATTAGTTGATATTTAAGGATTGGTTATATTTAACTTTTTTAATAAAATTAGTCTCTCAACATTAATATTTACCAAAAAATACTTACACTAGATCTTTAGAAGATTATATTAACTAAATCCTTTCTAAAAATCTCGCCTAAAAAATCTCTCCTAAAAAATCTCTCCCAAAATCTAGTGTTGCAATCACCATAATTCTACCTCCGTCGCCATCTTCATCATTCGTTGCCGTCATGGCCAATTAGAGCGTCGTCGTCATCGCAGCAACGCAAATACAACTGATTGATGTATTAATTGATAGTCTGTTTTGTATTTTTTTCTGATCCTGCATTACAAATACAACTGATAGATGTATCTATTGATAATTTGTCATGTATTTTTTTAACTACAGTACAAATATAACTGATAGATATATCAGTTGATAGTTTACCTTGTATTTTTTCTGATCCTGTATCACAAATACAACTGATGCATATATTAGTTGGAAGTCTGCGATGGAGGACGACGTGAGGAGGCTGAGAATGAAGTCGGCGGATGTTTGGGTGGCGGGGGCAAGCAATGTTGCTAAAGAAGAACGAACATAAATGTGACATAAATTTGGGTGGAGGCGGTGGTAAGGAGTGACGACGACAAGATTTGGCCACGACGGAGGTGACTTGTGTCGACGGCAAGGGACTAGTGGAGCTTCAGTTTTGGAGAGAGAGAGAGAGAGTGCTACTAGGGTAGGAAATAAAAAATATAGAGACGGTGGCTAGGGTTTAGATTACTAGGGTTTAAACTTTTTAAATTTAAACTTTAAATATAATAGAAAAAAATTCAAATCCAATAAATAAGGGTAAATCAATAATAAAATTTTATCCTAATTTATTGTGAGACTAAAATTAATAAAATAAATATAGTATAACTAAAACTCTTACTGATCTATAAAAGAATTAATCTTCAAATTTCTATTTATTATTTATTTATTGAGTATGGATAAAGTAAAGGAGCCCATTGGGCATTTAAGGGAGCGCATGGAGCAAAAAGCCCACATCTGTAAGCCCAACTATCCGTCAGTACGAAGCTCGAATATATAATCCGTTTTTGCCATTTTCTCGAATCCCAATCCCTGAGACGACGAACATCGGTCTAACAGTCGCCGGAGAAGAAGGCGAGACAGAGAGAGAGAGGGAGAGAGAGATAAGCAGAAGAAGGTGGGATGGGGAAGACACCGGTGAGACTGAAGGCGGTGGTGTACACACTGTCGCCGTTCCAGCAGAAGGTGATGTCTGGTCTCTGGAAGGATCTTCCGGGCAAGATCCACCACAAAATTTCCGAGAACTGGATCAGTGCCACCCTACTTCTCGCTCCTCTCGTCGGGACCTACACGTAACTCTCTCTCTCTCTCTCTCTCTCTCTCTCTCATAGGGTTTTGATGTACGTGTTTTCTATATTATCATAAATGCATCTGTATCCGTAGCGTAATATAAGTTTATATGTGTGATTGCCTAGATATGTCGGTCCTGGCTCTATCGGATTATTTTCGGAGGTTTTGTTGCTATTTTACCTGTTTAATTGTGATTTACTTTGTTTATACAGTCAGATCTAAGATTGGTTAACTCGCGATTGTTGGTGATGTTGTATCGTTTGATTGTGATGCTTGTGGTTGATAAAACGCCGAACTTGATAGAATCTTAAGGGGAACCTGAATCACTCTGTGATTCCTGAGAAATTATGCGTAGTTTGGGCCTACTCAGGGGCATCAACTTCTATTTTTGCAAAAGTAGGGATGCTTCGTGATTGATGGTTGTGTAGGACACTCTGGTTGATGTTATTTATGAGTAGCTTTGGCGTGTCTTAGCATGTCAATGGGGTTTGTTTGGGCCTACTCAGGAGCATCAACTTCTATTTTTGCAAAGGTAGAGAGGCTTCACGATTGTGGTTGATGTTGTTTATGAGTAGCTTTGGTGTGCCATAGCATGTCAATGAAGTAGTTGATGTGCGCCAACTTTTCCACCTTGAATTGTTGAATAGTTGTTTTCATAACAAATAGAGAAAGACGTTTATCCATGAGTGATAAGACCAAGTAAATCTGCATGCTTATTATGTGATTCAAAAGCTAATGATTCATCCCAAGTTGAGTGCAATTTAGAGCCACCCTCCAAGTATTAGGTTGCTTAAAATTTACTTTTGAATGGATTTATCTAAGTCTTATAGCATATGTAACAATCCAATATGAAGCAAGTATTTTGAACATTAAATCCTTATTAAACTTTTTGAAACTGTGTAATGGATGGCCTGGAGGAAGGTGAATATGCCTTTTCAAAACTTTTAAACTGAAACGCTATGTCCAGTTAAATTAAGAACTTAAAATCTTACAAACATGAAAATGATGTAAGAAAGCAAGCATGAGAGATTTTGAACCTTAAATCCTTCTAAAACTTTTTGAAACTGTGTAATGGTTGGCCGTTGGCCTGGAGGAAGGTGAATAAGCCTTTTCAAGACTTTTAAACTGAAACACTATTGTCCAGATAGATTAAGAACTTAAAATATTAAAAACGTGAAAATGATGTAAGAAAGCAAGCATACGAGAGACTGAGAATTTTTACATGAAAAAACCCAAGATGGGTGAAAAACCACTGGCACTAGCCCGCAACTAATTCACTAGTCAAAAATCCAATACAATGAGTAAGTTTTGTGACTTACAACTGAACTCCCATATAGCATTTCACTTGACTTGAGACAGACCACAAGCATCCAGCTTGTTCTCCACATGGTTGTGGCTTCGATCACGGATCGGCCAACTTCTTTAATATGGATTCTCGAACCAAGGTAACCACTGATCTCCACCTCTAGGTGGCTTTGAGAAAGTCTCGGCCTAATGTAGAGGATTGTACAAGAACAAAACTTGCAATTACATGAAAAACTCTCAAAAAAATAGTTGAGTGAATCTTCCAAGCTCAAAAATACAATGCAATAGCTTAGAAGAAGAACATAGATTCAAAGAAAACACAAAATAGACAACCTGATCTATACTCAAAGAACTAACATAAAGAACCCACTAAAACTCAAATACCAAGAACAAGTATTCCTTTTTGTTGCTACAATATCTATATTAAAGCATCCAACTTCACTTCTTTATATGGGCATGGTAGGGGGACTTCTTCATTGGAGTTATTGCAAGCATGCTTGAAAGACATCAATTTATTCCAAGACAATCTGGTCACTAACAAGGTCAAAAACAGATGCTCAAATGTTCAGATAAGCCTCAGCTCGAAGCTGCTCGAGGGCTGGCTCAAGCAAGGCTTCGAGGGAAGGCAAAAAAAAAAAAAACTTTCTTCTGTTTGCTGGTATTTATAAATTTTGAGGCCTGCGAAAGCTTATTTTATAAAGATCGTGTTTTTTCAATTGAAAGATGAAGTTGAAATCTAAATGAAAGCCAAATCGTTGTGAGCTGAATCAAGTTGCCTTGAAGAGCTTTGAGCTAAGCTTGAAGGGTGGCTTGAGCCATGCCTTGAGCCAAGCTTCTAGAATTGATTTTCATCGCTGTCATTAGCATGATTTAGTGGATATGAGATCAAAGACTTTCAGACAATCAAATCTGTATCTATGGAAGTATGTAAGAGAATAAAAAATGGTGGCTTGACTCTTGAGTGAACAAACGTATCAATCTTCAATTTTCTTCTCATAAATGCTGAATCTTGACTTCGAGATTTTCTGATACAATCTAGGAAAGAAGTCCATATCTGCAGGTTTGAATATGGCATACAATGAATGTCTTGCAAGATTTCAGAGGAAAATCCTTTGAAGGCCATTTCAAGCATTTTGATGAGTAAAAGAATTAAATGAAACCAAATATAAGAGACTCTTAATAAAATGACAATCATATTCAAGTTTTGTTCAAAGACTGCCAACACGTGTACAATAGCACTCTCGAATACTATTATGCAAGCAAGTAAGTTCATACTTGTTTTTCTCTTTTATGAAATGTTGGCTCTTGATTATTGTATTAAGAATTACTGTAGCTTTTGAATTTTGCAAACTGTTTGAGTTGGATTTGGATGAGATGCAAACGGTTAGTGGACCACATAAATCTGTCCCTAAGGGCATGTTTGTTTGGGATGTATAAGGAGGGGATCTGGCCCTTTGAACAGGTATAGGAGGGTTGAAAAACATGTCGGCCCCGATGTTTTATTTTCGTCTCCTACTTTTTCTTTTCTCCGTGTTTGTTTCTTTATAAGCTTCAGATGTAAGATCTCTTTGGATATTAATTATATCATTTCAATCTTTGGTGGAGAAAGGATGTTCCGGATAGCCAAGCTGACTAATGTGCCTATCGCTTTTTCATACATTTGGAACACTAACTTACACGTTTACAATTACAATTTTTTACTCGTATGCAAGATAAGTTGTAATATTATGTGTGATTTCTTAACCCAAGCAAAAGCACACAGATAATATCCTGTTGGTGATCTTTGCACCACTAAAGAATGAATCTTACTATCCAATTGCCTTGTGCACTTATTTTTGCATCCCGGTATTTATGAAAATCAATTTAGCAGAAAGCATCTCACATTTTGTTGATGAGCTGTGGCATAATTTTGCCACCCAGAGCAAAGAAGGAATGAGGATTATTCCCTTTTCTAGACATGGATGAAATGTCTTGACAAGAAATGTGATGCTATGCTATATTTATATTTAATAATGCTGAGGCCCTCCATAAATGAAAAAGAGAATGATGTCGAGCGAGGAAGCTATAATGACATCTGTATAACTTAATTGCCATAGTGTTTTAGTTCGTCTGCATCTTTGTATTCATTTTGGTTATTTGCTCCATGATGTCTAAAATATTGAAATGTGCATAAAGAGGTGACAGAATTAAGGGGGAAATCGATTCCATCTCCATTAAGGGGGGGGGGGCCTTCACCGGATTGATCCGGTTCCAGAAATTTTGAAACCAATTCATACCCTTGCAAGTATTATAACTGGGACTGGAACCAATCTGTAAAAATGGTTCCGTGTCAGTGTAGTTCTAATTATTTCCCCAAAACTATTTGATTTGTGCTACGTCATCTAACAACATATTCAAAAAATTGAAACATGAATCCAAATATAAGAATATAAATTTTTTTGTCCATTGTAAGATCATCCAATGTCAACATGCAGGGTTCATTTCTTGGTTTACACAAGAATCTCCATTTTTTTTGTACAACTGCAGAAAAAATGTTTTTATACCTGATGCCAGCATTATGTGTATGTATTTACTTATATGTGATTCAAAATCTGTTCGAATTGCCAAACGATCAGACATATGCCATAGAGGATGCCATTTTGAAGCAACAAAAAACGGGTCAATGGTATAGCGAAATCTTTTTGGGTAAAACCAAAATCAACATGGGCCTTAATAATTGAATTCCAGACAAGGCCCAGCAACACTCAACAATCCAGATTCAAGATTGCAAAGCGTTCATAAACAAGTTCAGATTCCAAGGATTGAGAGATGATGAGAGAGACGATGAGGACTGAGAGTTTTAGAGAGACAACATGGGAGAGCTAGCGGCTTTGCGACAGCTGGTTGTGGCTGCACGAGAGCCGGTTGCGGCTGTGCAATACAATCAGAAATTAGGGTAAGTGCCTAAGTTGGTATGTAACGTTGTATCCTTTAGGGTTTTAGAAGCTAAACAATATATATATATATATATATATATATAGATAGATAGATAGATAGACACACACACACATACTCAATGTGCCAAACGGTTAGGTTCGGTTTGAACTGTTAATTTTCTAAGAAAACCCGTAAACCGAGCCGTCTAAAATGGTTCCCGCATTGTGTGAATCGGGCCCGAACCGTTTTGAATTATAACTGGCCCAAATCGTCCAACCCAGTCTGGCCCGGTCTGGATTACCTGGTCTTCCGGTTTTTTTGAACGGCCTTAATCTCCATGTAGTAGGACTGGAGGATTGTTGCTTGGAAGCGTACTTCATTTCTTAATTCATTTTGAGGCTTTATGCAATATTTTACTTTTACGAGTATCTGACAAATGTTGATTGTGAATCGAATGTGAATCGTAGTTGTTAAATTGTGAATCGAATGTGAATCGTTTTACTAAAATAATGAATCTTGAATCGTATCAAATCGAATGGAAAATCGTAAGATTTACTTCATTTTGTATTTTTTTATAATATACAATTATATTTATGTGTATACTTATAAAATCATGTATATAATGCTTAATTTGTTTGTTCTTGTTTAATTGATAGCAATGATTGTACACTTGTATTTTTTGCGGATGAATTGTATACTTGTACTTAGTTATAGATGATCATAAAATTCATATATGTGGGAATACATACAAATATGTATGTATATAAATAAATTTCATACATCAAGATTGAAAATTTAGAATTTCATGTTTAGTTTAAGGACTGAAAAAAATAAAAGATTAGCATTTCGTAAATTATCCAAAACCAACAACAATAAGCGTATATCCCGATGATCGAGCACAAGATCACTGAGTTTTTTTAACGAATGAATAAGAGTGCACGATACCCTCCTAAAAGAGGGGTTATTATGATGGAAAAAGGAAAAATAATGGGAAAAAAATGAGTTATCATCATTGCCTTAAATGGCGTCATTTGGAACATTTTTTTAGAAAAAAAAAATTGGCCTGAATATTAAGAGATCATATGAATCGTATCGTGACTTGGATGAATCGAAACGTGAATCGTATGATTCAATGTGACTTTCGATTTCAAGTAACGAGTCATATCATGTAGTTTGAAACTCGTATCATATCGTGAATCGTACGATTCTAATAACTATGCATATTAGTACTTACCCAAAAGAAGTGTATTATCTGTAATCTACCTTATTTACAGCTGATGCTGTTTTAGTACAAAGAAATGTATTCTCTGTTGCCTTCTTCATTAACAGCTAATACTGGCTTTTTCTAATCATTTTTGTTGGATCTATGTTTACTCTCTGTAATGCTTACAGGTATGTCCAGAACTACCAGGAAAAGGAGAAGTTGGAGCACAGGTACTGATGGCCACACGGGTTTTTAGCATGCCTGAAGTGAAGATCATATTTCTACTTAAATGTCAAATAAGATGCTTGTTATGATTATTGACTGCAGTTGCTGTCACCGAACTTTTGCAAATTTATGGAGTCATTACCAGATCCTAGTTATTTGTGTCGCATATTCGTCAATTTCCTGCAACTTGTCCATTTGAAAAGTTTGTGGTTTTGTCTGGTTACCAAATGAATGCAATTTCTAGTTATGAAACAATTTCTTCATTTTGATCGCTCGACATTTTCTTAATGCACACCACATCAGGTACTTATTACGTGCATACTCTCTCACTATGATACTACAGGGTGCAAACCCGTAAATTAATTCCCACCAACAATAATAGAAACGGGCTTCTTTGATGTGTTGTATCTTTGATGTGTGTAGAGTACAACGTTTGGTTTTACTTTGATTATTTAAATTGTTTATTTTATTACTTGTAATCTATGAATTGTTATATAAAAAAATTTAATTAATTAAAACATCAAAGTGCCAACGTTTTCACTTTGATCATCTAAATTGTTTATTTTATTTATTGTAATCTATAAATTGTTATATAAAAAATTTAATTAATTAAAACTTCAAAGTGAGATTGAGATAAATCCCACGGACCCATATAGCTAGTACAAGCCCAAAATCTCTGGTCTTCTTCCAAAAGATTGATGTTCACTGGCAGATACTTCAGCAGAACTGCAGAAAGGTAGTATCATAGTGAGAGTTTGGTATTAGCTCTGTTTCAATAAAAAAATATATATTTTAAAATATTTCTATTTACAATAAAAACTGAAAATTAACCCAAAACAAAAAGTGATGCAATGAAAATTGAAGGTTAACACAATCGATTATTAAATGAATTCATTTTGACAAAAAAGTTATTTTCATTTTTTTAAAATAAACATTTTTTGCATTTTATGAGTAAAAGCACCATAACCATTTCACCATCACTCTATCCTCACGATTGCCACCGCGGAAACTATGAATAGATGTAGGATTATAACAAAATAGTTACGCAACCTCAATGTGTTAATAAATCTTTTCATTTAAAAAAAAAACTTAAACATATATGTTATATATCTTTTAAAAACCTTGATGAGATGATTCTACATTAATTTAGAAATATTCAAACTTAATACTACTATAATAACAAGTTTTCTAAAATCCTCAACCAACACCAGTTTCCCTTTTCCCTTGGACTCGTTCCAACAATACCACAATTAGTATTACCATTATTTTCAGAAAATATTTTTGCAGAGTAAAATATTATCAACCAAAGTAAACCGAGCATTACTGAACAACTAAACTTGTAACACAACCATTTGAGACCGGGCAAGATGGAATCTCTAGTTGTCTACAAATATTCACATATTGTAGATCCTTGATTAATTAACCCTCTCAGGAAGAAAAGCAAACCCCCGCACAGAAATATCAAAGCCACATCAGCATTGGCAAACCATGCCAACTGATGCCAATACAAGCCAAGCCTTCTGTAGATCAACTGATATTTGAAGATAAAAGAGAGGCAGAAGGAAACTAAACCCAAAAACCTTGGTACAAAATGTGTTCCTACATTTTTTTTAAAAAAAAAAAACAAAGAAAGATGACAAGCCACATATAATCTAAGAAAGGTCGTTACAGACAGCAAAAGAATCCAGCAAATAAAAATATCATATCCCAAATTTGAAGCAAAGTGTTGATGCGATACAAGGTACTAATTCAAGCATATAAAGTTAGCCGAAGCTAGCTAGAAAGTAATATAATCCAGAAAACAAAGCGCATGGTACTTCAGTTCCGGAGATCACATTGCACAACCCCAATGCCAACGGTGGCCTGATGCCCTGGCATTTCAAGTCGACAAAATTTCTAAACAGTGGCATGTAAAAATGCTCTTCCAGGTTGACGTGCGGCCAAGGGTCCATGGCACCCTAGAAGCTGCAAGAATCAAAATAACAGTGAGTTTTTTTGTAGACTTAACAGTAAAGTACAATATACCACCTGGCAGAATAGTTTTATACTAGGGAACAGTATAGTGTTGTACTACGAACAGGCCATGATTATCAACCAAGACTCGACTCAAAATAATAGGTGGATCAAAAGCAATAAAACTGTGTCTTGGGTAAGCTTAGAAAAAGACTAACCTTGGCATTGACACCATCTGGCATAATGCGGTTTTCTGCTTTCCATTTGAGATAATCAGCGCGGCCGTACTTGGTGAATCCCCTGTCACGTCACAACAATAAAAATTAACAGATGTACAACTCATCATAATTCCACAAATCTCAAATCAGATAAATCACATGGCAAGGGTATAGAATAAAGATAGTTTAAGGTACAAATTGCTATTAAGGTAAAAAAAATTAGTTCTTTATTTGTTGCAGCTTATTTTGATCTATAACAAACAAATATAGGTAAAACTGGCATGAGCAAAATGGCAATAGGAAATTATGACAGCAAGGAACATGACACTTGATCAAATGATTATAGCGCCTCCAGCTACATAATCATTTGGAGGGTTTTTTTCATCCCTGGTCAGTCTATTATTTAAATCAATTACATTACAACCTATCACCTATGGGAGGAAAAGCTCTACTATTATCCCAATTGGCATTTATGGGCACCGAACCAAAATAAACCCCTCTCATGTACTAAACCAAACATGCAAAAACACTACCCCCCTATAGAGAGGAGAAAATAGAAGGTTGGGTGAGGTACGGAAAAAACGAGGGAAGAATAAAATTGAGTCCACCTGGGCAAGTAATGGATGTTTAAATGGAGGACTTTCGACCTAATACACAAATTACATAACTAACATGGATCAATGAAATTTCTACTAGAAAATACTGTACCACTTCCTGCTGACAATGATCTTCTGACGACCAGGAAACTTGAACTTTGCACGGCGTAAAGCTTCCTGGGCATTGTGACTGTTTGTATCTTTGCAGCGAACAGATAGGAGGACCTGCCCAATGGCTACACGTGCACATGTTCCTTGAGGCTTGCCAAAAGCTCCACGCATACCAGTCTGGAGCCTATCAGCTCCGGCACATGAAAGCATCTTATTAATACGCAGGACATGGAATGGATGCACCCTAACTCTCAAGTGAAATGCATCCTTTCCAGCATATTTCGTCATGTATTTGTTGCATGCAATACGTGCAGCTTCCAATGCCTCACTGGAGACATTTTCCTTCTCCCAACTGACAAGATGCACACAGAAGGGAAACTCATCGACTCCTTTTTTCTTCATTCCGACATCATAGATCCTAATCTTTGGATCAGGCACACCACGGCAGTACCTTGATTTCGGGTAAGGCTTGTTTTTGATCTGGCGATAACACCTTGCAGGTCCTACAGCAGTAGAACAAATATTTAACTTAGCATGTCATCATAAGGAATTTAACAGGGGAACTTAAGGGCTTTGACCAGGCTCATAATTCCAATTTCCACATCGATGCCACACTAAGATTTTTAACTGTGATGATAGTCCAGAGAGCAAGTTCAGGAGGCATAGAAGTAATGTAAAGCCAAGTTCCAACAACATTCCTTTAAGAGGAAAACATATATGGCAAAACATCGGACATTAGACTGTCAAACATAACTATGTAAACATTTCAAGTCATATGGGAGAAGAATAAACTAAAATGGCAACATAAAATGATAGTAAAACTAGATACATAGCTATGGGGAAAAAAATAAAGCCAAAACGAAATGAACAACAGGAAATGCATTTGGAAGAGCCAAACAAAAAGTCAATAGCATACATATACCCAGCTTCTACAAATTTATGAATCAATCTGCCTAATACCACCTAAGTTTATTCACAGCAATGAAAGCATAGTTGAAGCCTTCCATTTTCTCCATCATCGCACTTAAAACCTGTTACGATTAGCCCAATGAGGACACGTTCCCCCATTGAAAATGTAAAAATACCCCCAGTCCTCATTTTTTTGGGGTATTTTATCCTCCTATTATTGTATTTGCACAATTTTCATTACCAAAGCCATATTGTTGTGTTATGATTTTTTGTACCGTAAGCATATTGTATATTCGGGGTGTTTGGCAAAGCTAGTGTTAATAACTTTTAGTTTTCTATTATTAATTTTAGATATAAACTACAATCTTTTTCAAACACGCACAACTTTTGATACATGCTATGACTACTATTTTTTTTCTATTTCAGCTACACGGTATAATTTTTACCAAACACCACAATTGTTGTGTTAAGGTTTCTCTTTAGTTTTCTTCTGAATTTTTTGATTTTTTTCCCTGTAATTTTCTATAACCAACCTACACCCTCCCACCGCCTTTGAGTAGAAGATGGAAAAAAATCAATCATATTTCTCAGTAACCAAACAAAGACGGTTGGATTAAGGCAATCCAAGATTCCAAAAAATCCTAATATACAACTACGGAAACCGAAAACCTCATTTCTCAAACCCTCGACAACACCAAATTATAACACCAGAACCTTCAAATCTCCAATTGATCTTTGAGCACAGAAAACAATTACAGGCCAAAAATCTCATAGCGGCAATCCATACGAGTTTGAACGATGGTACAAAATCCACGAATCGAAAATGAAAATCATCATTACACAGATCGACACGTGCACAACAACAAGCGTACATGTGTTTGTATCTATACATCACACACACACACACACACACACACACACATATATATATATAGCAGAGGCACTTACTCCTCCCCATGGCGATTCTGGAACTTCGATCGGTGTTGTGGCTTCTGAAAACCCTAGAAAATAAACTGAGACGGGGGGGTGTCTCTATTTATAGTGGATTTTAGTAGTCTCATTGGGAGGCCAATATTCTGAGATGTACTCGTGTGAACCGTGTGGGGTTACGTGTGAGCGTGCGTCATTTAAAGTCGAGATGGGCCGCCATGGGCCGACTTTCTTGAATATAAGCCCAAGTCTAGAGACTTCTTGGATCTTAGTTTCGGCCTACACAAAATCATGTTGATTAAGGCACTTCAAATTTGGCCCACAAATCCAGACCTGAATAAAAATGTGGCACAAAAAATAACTAAAAAAGAGAAAATAACAAGGGGTTTTAATGGGCAGTTGTATAATAAAAATAATAAATTGAAAACTTTGCACGAGTAAATAAATATAGAACTTAGATATGTAAAATAATTAATTTTCGTAAGAGTTATATCATAGACCTTCAAGATCATATATATTTATTTGCATGAGCTTATTTTTCTGTACAATTAGTTGTTTGTATATGTTGAACGTATATATATTTCTATCTTATACATATATTATGTTATAGATAAAATACTTTTTTTATCCATATTTAGAATAAATTACAAATATTAAAAATTGCTCATTTAATGCATATTATAATTACTATATATATATATTGTAAAATTTGTTACCTTATTCAGTGTTTCAAAATGGCATTTTCTTTTCAATTAATTAAAGTTTGATGATAACTTGTAATAAAAATAGTAAACTAAAAACGTTAGACTAATAAATAAATGTTAAACTTAAATATGCAAAACAAGTCTCAACACAAATCCTAAAATGCGTGGCAAAATGCACAATAATGATTTACAAATCGATAGAAATTTGGTGAATTATATTGACAATCATCATGATTTCGCGGGGTAAAAAATTGAGACAATTATTTTTTTTTCCAAAAAAAAGATGATCAACTTTATTAATTAGAGAAATGACCAAAAGGCCTACAATCAAACAGAACAGTAGACTGTAACCATTCTGGACAAGTATCAGTCCAGGTACAACTATTCTCCATAGATAAACCAAATTTTGCTATTTGATGAGCAGCTTGATTTGCATAACGTTTCACAAATGAAAAGCCACGTGAGCAAAATAAGGATTGAAGATGAATACAATCGTCAATAATAACTTCTATATCTGAGTATAAGCAGCTCTTATTGCACAAGGCTTCCATCACTTGTAAAGAATCGCCTTCTATGAGAACATCTTCCATCTCCCATCTTTGGGCCATTCGAAGTGCCTCGTTAACCGCCATGGCTTCCAAGATTCGAGGGTTGGTCATATGTAATATGCCAGGAAGGACCTGTACAGCAAACACTGAACCATCCTCTTTTCTAGCAATAATACCCAAGCTTGACCAATGTGTGGTTAGGTTTAGGGCCGCATCCACGTTTATCTTAATTTTAGCTTGCTCCGGGGGTGTCCATGTAGCCGGTGAAGTACTTAGATTTCGTAGTGGCCGGTTGACATGAGTTAACTTTTGCACATCCAAAAATTCAAGCCATAAAGCAGCCGCCCTATCTGCCGTGATGTTTGGAGGTGTGATTTGACTGTCAAAGCTCCATTTATTGCGAGCTTTCCAAATATGCCATCCAACTACGGCTACTAAAGCCATATACTCACCAGGATTCTCTACTGCTTTGAGGGTAGTCAAAATTTTCACCCATCTTTCTGTGCATATGTCTGGTCCCTTCCCCATTGGTCTTGTCTCATTAATAGAAGGGATACCGCCCACACCATATTAGCTTCCTTATAATTAAACAGCATATGAGTCAGTCACAGTTTCCACCTCTTCGACGCACCTTTTGCAATAAGGGTCCACCGGTAGTCCTCTGCCCCTCAAATTATTCATAACAGGAATAGCATTGTGCAAACATTTTCACAAAAATTGCTTAATTTTTCCTTAGACAGGTAGTCCCCAAAGCGTTTTCCAGATCACATCCCTCTCATTGTGGTTACTTGTTTTTCCTTGTTGCATTCTCCCAGACTCATCTAGTATTTCCTTAGCCAAGTGATATGCTGACTTGACCCAGAATTGACCATTGCTGGTGTTGTGCCATTTCCGTCTATCATCGCATCCAGAATCACTAATGGGTATTGATAGAATGGCTTGAACATCTTCTGGGTTAAACATTGTTTGGAGCAAATCAACTTTCCAGTGCCTTGGATTGCTAGTGATGAGATCTTGGACCTTGAGGATATTGCATTCAGAGAGTGGGTTACCTCTTATCCTAAAAGATTTTGATCTCGGAATCCACGAATCCTCCCAAATGCAGGCTGTTGCACCATTGCCTATCCTCCATCGCCATCCATTAGCTAAGACCCTCCTGCCCGCAATAATGCTTCGCCAGCCCCAGGACAAGGTGGACGTGCACTTAGCCTTCCAAAATGTTATGTTTGGAAAATATTTACCTCTTAATACCTGTGAGAATAAAGAAGATGTTTTAGAAATAAGTATCCATCCCAGCTTTGCTAGAAAAGCAAGGTTGAAAGCTTGTATGTCACGAAAGCCCATGCCCCCTTTATCCTTCCGTCGGTTCAGACGATCCCGTTTGACCCAGTGAATTTTTCTTTCCCCTGCTTTGCTACCCCACCAAAAACTACTGATCGCCACGTTGAGTTCCTGACAAAGCTTTTTAGGAAGATGGAAACATTGCGTTACATAGTTGAGTAGGGCCAACAAGACAGATTTTATTAAAACCTCTCGACCTGCCTGGCTTAGAAAAGCTTCTTTCCACCCTTTTAAATGTGCAAAGACCTTTTCCTTGACATATCTAAAAACTGCACTTTTATTCCTTCCAATGACATATGGTAAGCCCAAATATTTTCCACGTCTACTTTCCAGAGAAATATTAAATTGGCATTTGATATTAAAAAGTAATGAGGAACAAAATGTAATAGTTCGGTTGAGACCATTAGACATTTGTCAAATGTAATGGGCTCTTCAATTACTAAATTTGCAATATATATACTACATCGATACATCTAAGGCATTTGGAAAAAATATTGTATTTCAATAATCATTTAAACTTTTTAGTTAAAAAAAATCGAGTCGTGTTTCTTTTTGAATGTGTTATTAACGCACACTCTAAATACATATGTGTACATCTATACAATTATAGATAGATTATATAACTGAGTTTTTAGTTAACATATGGAGAGATGAATCTATTTTTATTAGTGGAGCCAAAGTTAAGATGAGATTATAAATAGAGAGAAAAATACATATAGAGATGCGACTCTATCATTTTTTACATAGACAAAAATGTATATTTGCCATGTCAAAAATAGTGAATGCCTTCTACGCAAAAAATGCGAGACAACACTCAAAGTGCAAAAGTATAATTTGTTAAAATTATGTCTCGAATTTTTGGCATTCAAATTTAGAAAGAAGTCTGAACAGTGTAAAATGTTAAAGAAGATAAAAATTTGTCACTAAAAACTCTGCAAACAGCAGAAAAATAGATGTTTACTTTTTATCGATCAAACAGTCTGTGAAGGGAATACAGTTTGGGACTGCTAAAGTTACGGTCATTGAACCTATATAAAAGAAAATTAAGCACCAAAACTCTAAGACACGAGATACAATAGAGAGGCATATCATATACAATAAAGAGGTTTAAGTTGAGGTCAGAGAGAGAGAGACAGATAAATTGTAATTCATTTTTATTTATAGTTGATTATTTTTTCTCGTCCCGTGGAGGCTGATAGTCAATTGAACCACGCGCATCATAATCTATTCTAAAAGAACTTCATAATTTTGACAACAAAAGTTCTTGCCAATTAATTGTACATAAGGTATAGTACTAAGGATGACAATTTTTCTTGTACCGTCCCATTCCTACACGCTCTTGCCCTGCTTTGTACGTGTTTTTTCCACCCCAATAACAAATGGAGTAGAGACGGTAATTACTCTCTCTATCTTGTTTTTTCCCATCCCGCCCCCAATTACAAAAAATAAATATTTTTTAAATATCAATATATTTATAAAATATATATTTTATAAATATAATAAATTCAAAATATTAAAATTTTATACTTTCTCTAATTTTTTATTTCTATTTCTTATATTTTGTATATTTAATTTTATTGATTCATCAACTATTATTTTTTATTTTTCATATTATTTGTAACTATTCTTAATATCATTCTTTTTAAGCCTTAAAAATTATTCCCAAATTATTCCCATTTTTCGTTACTTTCCTGATATTTTTTCTTGTCTCTACCTGATCAAATAAGGAATGAAGATGGAGGAGCTAATTCCCATCTCACCTCACCCCATTGCCATTCCTATACTGCACATCATCAAATCAACAATTTATAAATTGTCAAGGGGCCTAATTATGAGTTGTATGCTGTTTTTTATATTTCAAATCAAGGTGTTGTTAAGACTATTTCTTGATTTATAGAAAGAGGACGAAGAATGGAGAGAGAGAGAGAGAGAGAGAATCCATAACCCCATTCACATATCATCGTGCACAAAATGGTTAAAGCAACATCTGTTCTGAAAGCAAGTGGGGTAGTTCTAGGAAAAGTAGCTCTGAAAATTATTAAAGCAATAGAGGGGGATGTCAAAGCCTGTATTAGCTGATGGAGAAGAGTTCAAGATAGTTACCAACTGGAAAGCTTTCACAAGCTGGAAAATTTCTAGAACTATTTTGAAAAGAAAGTCCATGAAGGGTTCTCGGCATTAGAGAATAAAGCGCTATAGTTGCATCGAATGATCACCCCAAAGACTTTTTACAACAGATCATATTGAAAAAATGTGAACTGAACAGAAATTATAATCCCCTGCTCTTCCTCTTCCATCCTGCCTTCTCCCCAAAAGGAGAAAAATCATCATCGGGGTGCAATGGTGGGAATGACTCCACTGACAAGGTCACTGCCAGAGACATCTGCTGATACATAAGGAGGGTTCCTCATTTCAGAGGATAAAGATGGAGGGGTCACAACCTTCCTAGGGTCTGACATCAAGGAATCTGGTGTTCTGGTGTCGGACTCTGGCATCATAAGCAATATGCTTTCGAGATCCCGAACCACCTCTGCCATTGAAGGCCGGGCTTCTGTCTCCTCTTGGGAACACTTGAGGGCCAAGTTTACGAACCTCTCTACACATTCGGAAGGATAAGATCCCATACGCTCATCAACAACTGAGAAAATTATTCCAGATCGATATGCGATGTTTACCTGATACAGTTGGGAAAAAAAACCAAAAAGACAATTTAATGCACATGACATTGCAACAGGCAGTATATCTCCAGGACATCCAAACACAAACAGCATGGTCGGATTGAGCTGATGTGATGAAATACGAGCTTTTGCAAAAAGGCCAAT
>JAOTRH010000022.1:14081561-14096347 GCA_034768845.1 Heliamphora exappendiculata
TTAAGGTATCCATACAACGACTAGTTATCATTCAAGTTCCTAGCTTTATTGTATACCAAAAATATTACTAGATTCCCTAGCTATAATTTTTTAGAACGTTAGAAGTAGAACGTAAATAATCTTTATTGTGTTAATTAGTGTGAGGTCTTATTTCTGCTACTTTTTTGGGAATTAGTCTTATTAACAAGTTGACTATTCTATTACATCTTAATTTTAAATTTGATTATTTATATGGGGACCATTTTACCCCTTTTAATTGTAATGAGATATTGTGTGTGTGTGTGTGCACCTTAATAGGTTTTCTTTTTCTTAAATTGATTATTTATGTATGCGTAAATAGATTTAGCAACTTTGTTGAATGTATTAATTGTCATTTTCATATTCTATCTTGCGATTCTTGCCAATCTTCAGGGATGCTCCTGCTTGGGATACCAAATACAATTAGGCACCATCACAGGATCAATTGCAGAAGCATGCACTTGAATAAAATAATGTATATATGTGTGTTATATGTCGATTATGTGTTATATTATTATATATGCCATTAAGTGTATATATATTATACATTTTAATTTTGATATTTTTAATATATCACGATTATTATTAAAATCATTGCATTGCTATGAACGATTGTCTCAATTGTAGAAAAAATAAGAAATTTCGAAAAATAGAACTTTTAGAAAATGTGAAATTTTAGAAAATGAGAACTTTCAGAACATTAGAACTTTCAAAAATTGAAAAAAAAATCTCTATTTAACACGAAAACGAGAAATTAGTGTTAAATGTACAAAACAATACAAATTGAGAAACTTCTTATTTGCTTGAAATGAGAAATTAGTGTACAATATATCAATGTTGTATAGACAGTTCAGAACTAAAAAATAAGAAATTTTCAACTTGAAAGCTTTCTCAATTAATGATAAAATAAGAAATCAATGTTTAATATAGGGGAGGCCATATAGTTACTTTGAACTCATAATAAGATATTCTCTCTCTCTCTCTCTCTCTCTCAGTGAAACAAGAATTTTCTCATTTCATTTTCACATCAAAATGAGAACTTTTCAATTTTCACTAATTTTCTTCAGATTTTCATATTTAACATAGATCTTGTTTTATGGAGCTCGAAGCTTAATTTGTAAAAATATAAATATTATTAAAAACGAATACATATAGCAGAAGTTATAGAAATGTAGCATTTAGAACTTAAAAATAGTATGCATATAAATCTATCTATATCTATAAAAAAATACACGCCGGTGCACACACACACATACAGTATAGTAAATAGAAATCTTATGTATGTTAAGAAACATATATATGTAGATCTATATATAGAAAAAATGTATATATATATATATAACAATCTTAAAAAGAAATATATATAAATTACTCCCTACATATATTTACATAAAATAGTCCAAAATGCTAATAATTTTTAGAAATAGAACTTTATGGGATAGTAAAATATAAATAGGACATATTCATAAATAAGTTCTAAAAGTAGGACTCCTTACCAAATATTCCATCTTTATTTTGTTTTGCCTTTTATCATGGTGGATTGTCCAAGATTATCTTTTTTTAATATGGCGAATGGGGTCTCTCTCTCTCTCTCTCTCTCTGAGCTTGCGGTGGTAACAAAATCAACGGAGAGGTCTACTGACTCCCATCCTGCATAGTGAGAACTCTAATCTTCGTTGTGCGTGGAATGGAAAAAAATGAGAGGGAAAAAAAAGTGAAGGCAAAAGAAAAGAACAGAATTAGATGTGAGTGATTTAAAATGATTCTTTAAACGTAATGGCCCCTCCTTTTTCTTTTTCTTTTTCTTTTACCTTTTGCTTATTGTTTTTTGGGGGAGGGGAGGAGGTTACCCTCTGGAAACAATAGAGGAAAACCCTGTATATATTTCAGGTTTCTCAGGGGAAAAAAAAATAATTGCAGAGTAAGGATTGCCCAAGTTTTCTATCTGTCAGTGGCGTATAAACTTTTATTGAGAAGATTTTGAAGAGGAACTTTATGGCTTGTACACTAATATATTTATAATTCCAAATAGACACCCAGTTAAAAGTGAGAATTTTTATGAGTGAAAACTTCAACAATAGGAAGAAAAATGCCTGGAGCCCCAGCTATTTACATCTTATTGTCGGACATTGGAATGGCAAGGTATTAAGCTGGTAGCGCGGATGGTATTCACTTCCAAGCTCAAAACTCCTCCCCCTTTGCCAAACAAGTGAAAGACCCAAGCGTTTTTCTTTTTTGATCGACAAATACATCGTCACTCACTCTCACACCTTGCACTTGACAAAGCTTCAACTCTCAACCGGTTATTTGAGAGTGTAACACCCATACTCATGCATATTGAAGTCAGATAACAAAACTCTGAATTCTCTTTACCTGCAAAAATCCCCGAATTCTAGTACTGACATTCAAAATGCCCCTTTTATTGGATCAATTTCAAATTTATTACTTTTTTAACAATGACAAATGCTTGTGTTGCGTGGATATCATGCTCTAATTGGCATAAAAATGACAAAAAAAAAAAAATCTCAAGTTCAACAGGTAAATATTGGCTTATTAGTAGATGAATGTAAGACTATTGTTGTTGTTGATGGTTGAGAGAGAGGGAGAGTGTAAGTGAAGGCCACAGTTCTAATTGGCATACAAAAAAAAATCTCAAGTTCAACGGGTAAATATTGGCAAGAGAGAGAGAGAGAGAGAGAGAGAGAGAGAGAGTTTTCAGTGTAAGTGAAGGCAACATAAAATTGCAACAACAAATTCTGTGGTGTTTGAGTTCAAGAAATTTCTGAAATCTTGCCAAAGAGATCTGAAGGATTTTTGAACTTAAATGCATTCTTATTTTTTTAGAATTGCGAGTAACATCTTTAATGCATAATGTTAATTTAC
Source organism: Heliamphora exappendiculata (assembly GCA_034768845.1). Classification (NCBI taxonomy): domain Eukaryota; kingdom Viridiplantae; phylum Streptophyta; class Magnoliopsida; order Ericales; family Sarraceniaceae; genus Heliamphora; species Heliamphora exappendiculata. The sequence goes on from JAOTRH010000022.1 coordinate 14,084,463, forward strand.
TTTTTGTCAGGTCCTGCTTTCCATATGTTCCCTGCTGACGGACCCAAACCCCGATGATCCTCTTGTGCCAGAAATAGCTCACATGTACAAGACTGACAGGGCTAAATACGAGTCGACTGCTCGCAGCTGGACGCAGAAGTATGCCATGGGATGATAGTAAACCCCATCCCTCCCATGGTTCTTCTGAAAAGAGTAGCTACTCTGTCCTCTTCCATTGTCCTTTGGGTGAAAAGAATAAAAGTGTATGGTAAGGAACTTCGTTTATATATCTATCGCTGCTTAGACTTGAGCTTTGCAAGGAAGTTGGATCTCTAAATTTTTGAATATAAATTCTAACATTGGGAAGGGGAAAAACACAATGCGGATGCAGTGCGATGATGCTATGTTCTTTGTTGTCTAATGAATGATTTGCTTGTTTACTCTTTTATGAATGACTATATATGTAGATGATCCAATTGGTTCTTCCACTTCTACTTACTGTTGTATGCCAGAAATACCACTAACATTGCAGATTTTACCTTTTGACATATTGAAAAGGGTTATTGCCAAAACATTCAACTAGGAAATTACTGCTCGGTGGCGCATTTGTTATCAATCTATTCTTCTTTCAGGTGTTCGGGCCAATTTACTTGCATATCAATTCATTTTATTTTACAAGGTGCATATCATCTTTCCCAATACATGTATAGAAAGCATGTTGATTAACCTGGCATTCTATGTAAGTTTTGAGCATATTGGCTTGTGTGTGATGAAGTATGATCATGACAGGCTCCACGGTTATTAAGTTTTTATTATTTTTTTTATGTGCTTTGTAATTAGAGCTGCCATTGTTGTCTTGGATGACCCTTGGGGGGTTTTGTGCTATGCTTCGCTTGGCACTAACTCAATCCGTTTATGAAGACAATCTCCAAAGTTGCATGATGTTTTTTTATTTTTTATTTTTCCTTTTGAAAAGGTACAATCTTTATTTTACCTGAGGTGCACACAAATCACTATACATTTATTCTGAAGCCTCTTTGTTTGGTGGTTTATTTTTTTGGTTGTTCGTCGATTTATACGACGCAATGCGGGCTTTATGTTTTCCCTCATGTTTTCATCTGTAGTTTTGGATAGACTGTACAATCAGAATGCATTGTTTTTATTTTAGAGTAAAATTGATAGGCTGATTATTTAATTTTGTATCATTTAAAATATTATTGGGTACTAGTTTGTACCAATTGTACTAGATAATATTGGTACTAGTTTATAATTAATTTTTTAATTTTTTAATTTTTTTAGTTTTTTTAAATTTTATTTCTATACTCTAATTTAAGTTTTAAATATAACATATAGGGAAGATTTTAAAATTTGTCAATATTAATTTATTATAAAAAATGTTAAATGTTAAATTTATATCAACATTAAGTCAGTTATCTCATTAGAAACAAAGAAATCAAAAATTAGTTTAGATTAATTAATTAGAATATCATGTTAGGTAAGTGTTTGTGCTATATTAAATTATTTGTTATTGAATAATAATTTTTTAATAAAATATATGTGATATTTTAATAGCGATAAATTTGAAATTGTATCTGGTATTTTATTAGTATTTGTTCGTATTGTATCAGTAAAGAATTAATACTCAGGCTCTATTTGTTTTAATAGAAAATATTTTTTAAAATATTTATATTTATATTTTTTTGGTATTTGTTACGTAGAAAATTAAATTTAATAAAAAATAAGTTAATTTTGATAAAAAATATTTTTTACCTTTTTAAGGTAGAAAATATTTTTTACATTACCATCGCACCATATTATTCTACTACCAGTACCATCATTCTAGGATTCAAAAGATTGAAGGGTTGAGGGTTTGAGAGTTTGAGTTCCCAAAAGCTTAGGGTTCCAGCGATCTAAGGTCTGGGGTTTTAAGAGCTTGAGGTTTTGAGATTTTTGGGATTCTAAGAGCTTGAGATTTTGAGGTTTTGGGGTTTAAGGGGTCTTAAGAGTTTGGGATTTTAGGGGTATCGGGGATCTAGGGACTCGGGGGTTAAGGGGTTTGGCATCCGGCATCCGGGGGATCTAGGATTTGAAGTCTCGAGTGTCTAGAGTCACGGGGTCTCAAAAGTTCAGGAGTCCCGAGCGTCTAAGAGTCCAGGGATCTAGTGTTCATGGATCAAGGGTCCTGAGGTCCCGAGCATTCCCAGAGTATGAATTTAAAGACTTGACTTCTCAGAGATCTTGGGTCATCGATAATTATCAAATTATTTTTTTAGTAATTTCGTTTTTTTATATCTTGGCCCTATTTGGGTAATTTTGGTTATTAGCTTATAAGTCAAAAAATAAACTACATCGTTTAGGTAACTAAATAAGTTAAAAATAAAAAAATAAACAAATAAGCCAAATAAGCCAAACAAGTTCGTTTGGATGAACAAATAAGTCAAAATAAACCAAATAGGCTGGCTTATAAACAAATAAGTAAGGTCCATTCAAATGATCTTGCTTAAATGAGATTTGACTTATTTGTTAATAAGCCAATAAGCAAATAAGTAAATTCTACTTAAACAGGGCCTTTGTCTTACTTAATAAGATGGTAACAATGGGATTGTCCAATTATTAAATTTTAGAAATTATGTGTTATGAAATATTACTAATTTTCTATAAAAAATAAACAAAAACATTTTTTTGAAAAATATTTCATATCACAGCTAAATAAAAAAAATTATTTTTCAAAAATTATTTTCTATAAAAATTATTTTTTTGTTAAAAAAATATTTTCAATCCAAATAAATGGGCCTTATTAAGTACGAAATTATAACATTGGCTGTCCCTGACTAAATTCAATCATGGATTTTCTATAAATTTTTAGATATATGCAAAAGTATTTAACTAATATCATTAGAGATTTGAGTGAAGTCAAACAAGACCGAAAAGTCGGGGTGCGGCATGAGATTCAAGAAGCTCATAACCCAAACATTATAACCTTTATGGTTGGGTTGTCTTGATTTTTAAAAATAATTAATATATTTTTAAATTAAAAAATAAATTAATAATATTAGTACAATTTTTAAGTCCATCTGAAATAACATTAAGCCAATCATATAATCAAACCATATAGATCTTATTAACATATACATATATATGGAAAATAAATTTAAAAGACTAACTATTAAATTAAATGATTACTGTAAGATTCATCTAGAAAGAATAAATTTTTTTTCTAAGTCTACCAAATAGAAAAACAATAAGCCATTTATTTAATTAAATAGACTGCAAAGCAATTGCTATTTATTTATTCATTGTTATTTATTTTTACTAATGGACTGCAAATCAATTGTTCTAATGTTTTATTTTGAATTTTTATTTTACTGTGTGAGTGTTTACTTTTATTCTTTATTTCTTTCAAATTTTTGAAACTTGTACGGAGTATTTTTTTTACTAATTTTAAAAAAACACAGAACTATAGTTTCAAATTGAATCAATCTATTTTTTATTAATTTAATTTATTTTGAAATTATTATACTATTAATTTAATTCTGAATTTAAAAAATCAAAAATTGAACTAAATCAATCAGCGTGTACTATGCAAAAAAATGTATACCCCACTTCAATATTGAGATTTAATAACCCGTGGAACGCAAAATGTGTGGGGTTAGAGCGTAAAAACCCAGTGTGAAGAGGGATAGCGTTAGACCGTCCGAGCTTACCAATTATACCCTCTTTAAGAGGGTTAGAAAAAACTAGTGCTAGTAGCATTAAGTTTTTTACTATTAATTTTATTCATAAGTTATAATTTTTTAAATACTTACAACTTCTATTACAACATATAACTATTTTTTATTTTATTTTATTTTAATTACAAATTAAAATTTTTATTAAATATTCATAACTTTTACTATAAATTTTAATTTTAAATTACTAATTTTTACAATATCAAACAACACCTTAATAAATTTTATCAATACTAGAAGTAAAGAGTGCACTTCTGATATTTTATGGTCCATCAGTGTGCCTTAAGGGTTTGACCCTAAGAACAAATGGATGGGAGGAGACAAATTGTTAGCCTTGCCCTTCTGGCAATTGAAGGTACAGTTGAAGTGGCATGTATTAATTCCCCCTTTTTTTTTTGTGGGGTATGCTTTTTTTTTTTCCCCATATATTTTAAGAAATTTGGGCCAATTTAACTTTGTATTTTAATTAATTTAAAAAAATAATAATTTCATTGTTTATTAGCGAATGTCCAATTACAATCGAAACAAAATTTCGTATGAATTAATTCCAAAAATATCTAAAATATTTCAAATGTAATACCTTTAGAACCAGTAAACTCCAAAATCTTAAATCTTACCATAAAAAAAAAGAAAAGAATTTTTTATCTTGTGTTTGTTTGGAAAGGACAATCTTTTTATAAGAAAATGATTAAAAATTTATATTTATAGTTTGATAAGCATCAATATTACAAGAAAGTTATTGCCTTTATCTAAATTATCCTTATATATTTAAAACAATAATAAAATATTGGCTGGAACTATGTGCAATTTTGAAAAATAAGATATTTGGTTGGTACTTTTGCAAAAAATTAAAATTTTTTTTTTTACATATTTTGTGAGAAAGCAAAAGCTAATAGTTTCCAAATTTAAGAGAATTCTACACAAAAACCTTAGTGTATATTATTTTTTTTTAACTTCCGTGCTAATCGAATTAAAAAAATTAATGTTTTTCATTTCTCCCTATTTTTTAGAGGTTTTTAAATATGGGTTCTATATGTAAAATTTGTAGAAAAATTTGTCTCACCTTATTTCTTTTTTATTTTATGTTATTATATCTAATATGCTACTAAATCCCATTTGAACACAATGCAACTGGGAAATTTTCATTTTAATAGAAATAAAAATTGAGAAATTAAAAATTTTCTCTTGTAACAACCGAAATCTCATTTTTCATAAAAATAATTCTTTTAATAAAATTTACAATTAAATTATGAGTAAAATACACAATTAACATAAAAAATTGTCAGTTATAAGAGAAATTTTTTAATCATTTCCTTATTTTTAACGAAAAATATTATACTAAGAAATTTATTAGTTAAACTCACTGTGAATTTTTTCTTTGTTTGCTCTCTTATTAAATGACTATGATACATCGATCGTCGACCATAACCGTCGACTCCTTTTTTTCTTGCCGTCAACTTCTTCATATCTCTCTTTCCGACGAATTAGTTTTAAGAAACTCAAACCCTTCGCAAATCGACATTCATACAAACTGCCTTTTTTTTCCTTTTAAACTCTAACCTTTTGAAGACTTTGCTGACCTACAACGAAACTCTAGTCTTTCATTGACTTTCGTAGAATTTCAACCGATTTGCAACGAAATATTAGGCGCTCACCGACCTTCGAAGAATCTTAACTGACCTGCGACGAAACCCAAACCCTCTGCTTGTGACGAAATTTTAACTCCTCACTTCATTGATCATCACTGACGCCATTGACTACTAGTTTTTTTTTTAAGGGTACCGCCAAAAGTTTGCTTGCCATCACGAACTGAAAATGCTGCGGGCTAAGGTAGAGATTGCATATCAAAGAGTAAAATTATCATAAAAATATATTCAGTTTAAAAAAAAAAAAGACCTAACATTTAAAAAAATTTAACATTAGAATTAATCATTCTACAATCTTTTAAAAGGGGCTAACAGTTAAGTAATTATATTGTTTATCACTATCGTGTCAATCAAACGCATCCCTATTAATTATTTGTGCGAAGTCATAATTGGTTGATGCGTTATTATGAAGAATATCTTAATATATATATTGCCCTTTCAATCGAGTAACAATTTTTTCCCCAATAATTTGTGGTGGGTTTTGGGGGAACCAATCGAGCGGTTGCAAATTGCAATGGTCCCAAATAGATGGAGGACAACTCTTATTAGCTCAGCTATACCAAGATTTCAATTTAGACGGCCAACACCGCAGAGTAATTATTTAGTAGTTTCAGAGCATTATATAATATTATTTATATAATATTTTTATTTAGTTATATAATAATGAATACTTTGTATAGAACAATGACGGTTTATCCTTATTAAGTAGGTAAAAAACAATAAAAAAATTACTTAGTGTGTATTGTATATTTTTATTTATTAAAAATATCATAAAAATAATATCATATAATTCTCTAACATTACTTAATAATTTTCCACCGTTGCCTTGCATTGGTCCCCTAAAAAAATGGAGGGGAAGTCTTACTCTAATTTGTAGATTTCATTTTGTGTATAGGCATAGAGACTTAGAGTTGGGTTTCTCTCTACCTTAAATAATGAGAGTGGATAGTGCCGTTGGGCCCAACACGCGAGAAGATTATTCATAAAAAAAAGAAGAGAGAGTTAAATTGAAGCAAATTGTAAAAGCATTTTGGTTTTCTAATTAGACTTTGCTAGCATTCTCTTTCTCAAAAATTTTCTTTCATTAACTTGGGCTACATTTTAAATTTTTTGCTTATTTTAATTTTTTTGAGATATTTTTATCTTTTGATTAAATTTTTTATTTTATTTTTTTAAATTATCTCGATGAGAAGAATCGAAAAAATAAAAAATTTTGATTATAAGAATATTTTTTACTAAAGACAAAAAATAAGTAACATAAAATTTAACTTACTAACTTATTTTGATTTATTTTTTCCATTTTGAATGTTACATGTTTTGATTTAAAAAAATTATCTTTTTTGACTCTTTGTGATGAAATGAGTCAAAAAAATATATAATAATTTAATTAAATGATAAATAATATTTATTAAAGACCAAAATAAACAAATAAGCAATTACTTCAAATGAGGTTTTGAACCCATTGGTATCGAATAAAGCAGGTTTCTCTCATCTTTGAATTTCAAAACGTAGAAACCTAAGACTCAAAAAAAAAATAGAAAAAGAGGGTGGCTCAATAGCCACGTGATTGGATCTATCGGTCTTGAAAAAATGAACGACGTGCATGATTTTGAGAGAAAGTTAAATTTTTTTTAAGTATCAATGTTGTACGATCAAGTGGTTATCATTGTTCAAATTATTTTTGTACAATTACTAAATTACAGTTCATATATAGTCTTATCGTGAAATTAAAACGCAAAGTTGAATCGTATAACATAAAAGGTTGAAATTACTCACATAAACCTAATGTAAACTGGAAACAATCCAACAATCATTTTTTTGTTACAAAATGATTCAAAGGGAGTAGTTTATATGTAAGGAAAAATTGATTAAAGCATGGATTGCTTTGAAATGCATAAAAAACAAAAGAAAAGCTTCGTTCATGGAGACTTCTATTTGCGTTCAAAAAATCAGTTATCGTAAAGAAATTATAAGGGAAACTCCACCGCTAAAAAAGTTGTGTTTGATGGCGTTTTTGCAATTAAAAGATATGGCGACAGGTTTTATATTTTGAAAACATACAAAAAATAAATAAATAAAATAACTTTCTATAATATTAAGTTTTTTTTTTTTTTTTTTTTTATAAATTTGAGTCCTCTCGTTTATCTTTCCTTTCTATTCTTTTTCTTTTCTTTTAAGAAGGGAAAAGAATGTCAATTGGTCAAATTCCATAATAAGTCACATACTAAAATGAAATAAAACCAAATCAAACAAACTCACAAAATTAATCATTTTTAAAGTTGTTGATCTGAAAATCTCTAGTGATATTAACTATTTGGGATTAATTTAGACGAGACTCTATCTCAAGTTTAATTAGGTTTTTGCTAATAAATAATAAAATTAATTCTAAAAAAATTAGTAGCATAAATGAACCCAAACACCCTAATATATTTTTAAAAAAATAAAAAAAAAACTCAGTTGTTTAGGTAGTAACGTTACTGACCGGAGGCCAACGAAGTACGAACCACATGGGAGGAGGGGCCTTGAGTTTGTCTTATTGCGTTGCAAGCACAATAATTGATGTTCCCATCTTTTTAAGAGCGCCACCTTTCCGTAAAGGTTTAGTTTGTGATTGGGCTGCATATTCCAGTTTATTTATTTATTTTATTATTATTATTTATTTTGAAGTATTCACGTTAATTTATGCACATTTCGATAAATATATAGGTGTCCAATTCTAATGCGGGACCCTGTATTTTTGTTTGAGGCCTGTGAAATTTTATCTCCGAAAAGTGTAATTAACTTCTAAAAAAATTAATTGAAGCAAATTGGTATATTATTTGGATTCAATAATATTTTCCTAAACTAACTTATATCTACATTTTTGTTAATTTTTTTACACATGCCAATGACACGATTTTTTAGGGACAAAATAGTAAAATTGCCATAATAGCTTTCTCTTATTTTTGGGTGTCAAATTTCAAATATCTACAAATTACTCTAACATTACCTTTTTTTTTTTTCCCCTTCTCGCTCGTTTTAATGTTTTGTCCAATTTATTAAGGTAAATAAAGGGAGAAAATTAAAGAGTTACATGGACCATTATTAGTTGGAATTTTTAAAGGAATTACTGGTTTTTGTGAGCTAACATTACAAAAATATTAATTTTTTCACGTGTTTTAAACCCATATATAGTAAAACATGTAGGTATATAATGAATGTTGGAGTGATAGTTTGAATTTTGACGCTTAAAAATAAGGAAAAAATTTATAATGTTAATTTTATTATTTTTTTAAAAAAATTTAATGTGATTGGCATGAGTGAAAAAAGTAACAATAATATGAATAGAAGTCAATTTAGGGAGATATTGTTACGTCAAAATAAAAGACAAGAGATAATTTGCTCCCATGGCAGTTTTATAATTTTGTTAGAGGTGAAATGTCCAAAGCCTTTTTATTTGTTTATAGCAAAAGCTCTGGGGACTACTTGGACATGAGAAATTGTTGTATAGTCGGGAAATACCACATTAGTATGCTCATATAGTGTGTCTATTTAATACATGCACAATATATATTCATTTAATGTGAAATTATACTTATGCTGATATGTTATAACTATTTTTTTTAATGTAATACCACATTCTACAATTATAAATACATGACGTGCATATATATTAGGTGGGAATACCAAATCACTTTATTGACAGGATATTTTCTATCCACCAAGTAGCTACTTGGGGATAAAATTGTAAAACTAGCTTGGTGTAGTAGTAACTGTGAAGGGTTATTTGCTTATTTTTCTTTATTTTAATTTTATTTTTGAAGAATTTATTTATAAATTATTGTTTAGGATAATAGTTTAGTTACTTATCTTGTTTTATTTATTTTTGTCTTCATTTAACTTCTTTTGTAGTTTGGTTAAACTATTATATATTTTTAATTCAGTCCAATCGATACCTATAGTTAGGGCTCGTCTTGGGATTTGGGGGTAAAAGTCTAGGATCCCGAAGTTTTAAAATTTCGAGAGTCCAAAGTCTCGAGATTCCAGAGGTCAGGGACCAAAGGTTCGGGAGTCTGGGGATTCATGGGTCGGGGGTCTCGAGGTACTGGGAGTTTGGATTCCCGAGGTCCGAACTGTTGGGATTTTGAGGTTCTGAGTCATGGGGGTTCGAGGGCCGAGTTTCCTAGTGTTTGGGACTCTGGCGTTCAAATGTCTCGGAGGTCCTGGGATCACTACCACTACAATTGCCATTGTAACTAATTCTAACACTACCATATCTACCGACACAATTATTTTTAAAGTTGCAACTAAATACGTAAAAAAAAAAAATTTAATAATATTTTAAACTTAAAATATTCATATAATAAAAATATTTTTTGTCGAAACAAACAGAACCTAAAATGAATAGAAATGAGAGTGTTAGTAGGTGAGGAGAATGAGGATGAGGTAAAAGAAGTTAAAGTGAGAAAAATAAATACAGTTTTAGTTGTTAAATAAAATAAAAATTAACATTAATTAATTATTAGTTCTATTTAAAATATTTATATAAGTATTGGTCTCATTATTAAGATTAGTAAGAATGGAGTCCCATTTTAAAATATAAACAGTGATTATGACATATTTGTCCTTACTTATGAATAGAATCTCTTCTACTAAGTTTTTTTCTTATAGATTTTAAAATTTTATGAATTTTAATAAATAACTTTTTTTAAATTGGTATTTTTGAAATAGACTCATTGAAAACTATCAAATAAGATCTATTTTAAATATAAAATTATGTTAAGGTAATAGAACCTAAAAATTATGTTATGGTAATAGAACCTAAAAATCTCCTGATTTAGAAAAGGTAAGAAACTTCTCTGTATTTCTTTGTTTTTCTCTTTTTTAAAACTAATTTATCAGTTATCACTTTCAAAACTGGAAGATCTCTCTCTCAAAAAAAGAAAGAAAGACTGAAAGATCTCTCAATTTTAAAATCGAGAAAATTCTCAATTGAAATTTCCTCGATCTTAAAAGTAATTTTTTAATTTTTTAATTTCAAAATTTCTCAATTTTAAAATTCTAAATTTTAAACTAAGAATTTCTCAATGACTACTTTTATTTCCATTTATAAAGAAGCAATACTTATTTTATTTTCTTCAAGAAATACTAAATGCCATTTAAAGCTAAATAATTAATGCGACTATTGAGGAGCTTGGCAGCTCAGTGGTCTTAGTCTTATAAGGCTCTTCACCCGGTCAGCGGTTCGAATTCCTCCAATCCTCTTTTCACCTCCCTTTCCCGTTGCTCCTATACTCTCCATAAAAAAAATGCTGACTATTTTAATAAAATTAATGGTATATTAGGTTGGTAAAAAGGTAATAAAAACCTGAATTTGAATAAAGAGAGATATTAGACTAATTCTTTTATGATTTTGAAATATAGATCTCTTCTCAAAAAATTCCTAAATATTAACCTTTAGACATATTACTTAAATAAATATCACGTAAAAATATTATAAAAGGTTTTGAATTCGAGAAATAAACGTGCGGTCATAGCATTATTAAGGTCACTAAAGCTAGTTGACAACCAAAAAAAGGATGTGTCGAGTCCAGTTGTGAATAAAATAAAGGCCCAATTGGGAGTCTGGGACCTTTCACTTATTTGTTTTTGTTTTTTATTAAAAATGTAAAAAAGTTAATATTTTTTATTTGGGTAAAACCCAAAAAATCCAAAAGAATAAAAAAGCCAACCAAAATTGCCAATCTAGTTCAAAGTTTGGTCAAAGAAAACCGAAAGTCAAATGACATCTTTTTACCACTGCAACACCAGTTTTTTACATGCTATCGCCACAAAAAAGTTGTCATTGAACGTAGGTATACCAGAACTTTCGAGCAAAAATACAAATCTCTCCTCACTCTATGTGGCTCCATCTCGACGTTGTCGTCGACGCATCATTGTGGTTTGCCTTTGATCGCCGATCTTTACCTTCGTAATTCATCAATTCGTAAATTGGTGTTTCAGTGAACCGGTTAGCACCGGTAACGATTGATCCGTGGTTATCGTTGTCGATCTTCACCAATTACTGTTGGAATATGTGAATTCATTGCCATTGAATTTCAGAATTCAATAGCAGAATTCAATTGTAAATGAATTGGCCATTCAACTGGCAATTGAATCTTGAAAATCAATAGCTATGAGTGGCTATTGATTTCCCTGTAACCCTCTCCATGATGGAGGGCTATATACGCTGTCATCCCACATGAAAAGATGAAGAGACGAAACAGAGCAGAGAAGGAGAGCAATAGACGAAAAAGCAAAAGACAGAAGGTGAGAAAGGAGAGATACAGTTCTCAGGTTATATTGCAAGCTGCAAGAGAGAGAGAGACAGACGGAGTACGTTCGTAGTCAATCCTTGACGGTGTTCCAACGATCGTGGAGCCGTTTTATCCTAGGAGAGTGACACCGGTGGAATACCTACAACACCCTCGGTAGGTGGCGAATCATTCTTAAGGAAACTGCGATTGCAGGACTCGATTTGCAAGTTCTATTCATGTTGTTTCTGTTATTTCAT
>JAOTRH010000022.1:14099206-14113344 GCA_034768845.1 Heliamphora exappendiculata
GGTGGTCCCCCCCACCCCCCCCCCCCCCTTCTCTCTCTCTCTCTCTCTCTCTCTCAAACAATGTAATTAGACATCACTAGAGTTCTCTGTCGTAGAAACTCCAGTAAGGTCTCTTTTATTATTCTTAGATTCTGGGTGTGATTATTAATTTTATGTCCATTTGTGGTCTTCATTATCATTGATGGAATACATGGAATTTGTGGTGCTTACCCATTTAGACTTTGAGAATTATATCTTCTAGGATTTTTTAGTTTCACATGGCAATGAAGACCATTGCACAATTTGAGGTATTAGCTATCGAACCTGGGAATGATGATGTGAAGTCCCTGCAACTAAGGTTTAAAAGCTTTCCTGTACAGCTGTGAAGTAATTGTTGGAGGCAAGTTAGGATTGGGATGGCCCTCAATGGACCTACTTGTGCCAATTTAGTTTGTGATATATGGTGCTTTGTTCAAGTTGGAGTGAAGTGAGTTTGGCCAGGACTATTCACTTCGCAGTTGAGTTGATCTTATTGGAGTGTACGTACAACTAGCTATGCTCAAATCTTTATTCTAAAGGGACTTTCAAGTGGGAATTGTGTGGAAATTTAGCCAATTTGAGTGGAGATCTGATTAGACGAAGTTCATTATCAACATTTCTGATATTATATGTGCATTATCTAACAGTTTTGACCATTTATTTTAGATTTAGATGAAAATTAAGTTGCCTGCAGAGATTCGGCTGGCATGAACTTAGCATTTGGATACTTAACATAGCTGGCTGGGTTAGGGTTAGCATCAGCTGTACAAATGGCTGGCCTGACATTTGCCTAGCATAGCTAAGCGTGGCCTTTTACTCACTGTGAAGCCTTTGCTGCTGGATTGAGGTGATTGGTGGGTGAAGCATGGACTTGATGAGTGAAGTGCATGTTAGATGCATATTCAGAGCGCAGGATCCATGTTACAGCATCTACAGGCTCTGTTATTCTTGGTCTGGGATTCCCAAATCGGCAGCTAATTTCTAAATTCCATGAGGTTTCTTTATAATGAACTTCTCAGATCAGGGTCTTCCTTTGCTATCCATTTCAGCTTGTTGGCTCTCTCGGTCTGTTAGGTACTAGCAGTTACCCATGCCTAAATGCACTTTAAACATAATTTTATCATAAAATTAGTTTTAAATAGTGAACATTCTCCTTTATTATTTAGAGTAACAACGTATTAAAAAATAATTTTATTAGTCTCACTCTTAATTCCAACTAAAAGCAATAACAAAAATATATGTATATCAAAATTAAAATGCATTAAACTAACTATATACTTTTAGCTATGTGTGTGTGTGTGTGTGTGTGTGTGTGTGTGTGTGTGTCATGTTAAAAATATATTTTTATACTCTCACTCTTGCTATTTCTTACGAGAGAAAAAAATATTGAATCTCAAATAGAGAGAAAAACTAGATTTGAAATTAAAAGAGATGAGAGTTGGTTAGTGAGAGTTGGTTAGTGAGAGAGGAGATAGAGATAAAAAAGTTAAGAGAAAAAGTGTTAACAAATCTTAGCCTTTGGATATGCCACATAGATATATGTCACATCAAAATTGTTGTGTTTTGTAATATAGATTTTCCCTCATGGCAATGTGCTTATGAATTTTGAATCTTTGTGACCCACACTTTTGTTTGGTTGCATTTTATAAGCAGTTAGTCTGATAAATCTTTTTTTTGAATATCCTTAAGCATCTTTTTGTGTCTTTTGAAGGAATATTGTTAGAGTTTAAATCAGACTTCCTGGTGATGTCTATTGGATGTGTAATGTTGCGCATAAATGAGCCCCATTCTGCAGTATATTTGATATTGTCTGTTATCCCTTATTGTGATCTTCAATTCTTCATATGGGCATGTAATTACAATTACTGATGTGGACATATTACTGACTGCAAGTTTACTTTATAATTATTTTGTTTTTACATTGGCAGTGAACGGGCATACCAACATGAATACGATTTTTACAGTTGAATTATGTTAATTGCATATCATGCCAACTATTTTAATAATCTTACTGCAATATCATCTGTGGTCTCGTTTATTTTGTAGATGGAAATACATACACATGGTATCTTGTTGATGTGAAATGTTAAAAGTGACCATTTGCTGAAGGATGATTTCTGTTACAATGCTTTGTCCATGCTATTTACTTTCCAATTTTATTGGAATTTATTGTGTTATGCTATCATATAACTAGCCGTACTTCTGCCTTCAAAAACAACACACCCGGGTGTCCCCCGCCCCTGTGTGCACTTCACCAACAAAAAGGAAGGAAAAGCACCACCCGAAAATTAGTTTGGAGGGCTTCTAACTTTCTTTTGGCAGATCTAACTATGTCTGCCTTAAAATGTGTGCAGCTTCTCGGCCGTGTGTTCAACATTCTACGCGAGAATAATCCTGAGCTTGCTGGAGATAGGCGTAGAACAGTCATGAGGCCTCCACAAGTTCTTCGTGAAGGCACAAAGAAAACTGTGTTTGTGAACTTTATGGATCTCTGCAAGACGTATGGCCACAAGATCTTTTTGATTTCCTTATATGTTATTCCTTATCTATTCTGCTTAGACTCGGTAAATGTTGTTTTACTTTGTCTGTGGTTCCAATGTCTGATGTGTATGTATATGTTGTTTGATTATTTATCGATTTGTATTATGTCAAGTGTGTTAAAATCTCACTTTGTTAAGGATTTTGTTGTGGACCTGTGGTGGTTGTTATTTCTTGATTTTTTTTTGTTTGATAAGTATCATTATTTCTTGTTCTTATTAGCTCCTTCTCATGCTATGCTTGTGCAAGCATGTTCTAAGTTGAGGATTTTTCTGCTCTGTCCTATACTCCTATGGAATACAATACCCCTTAAAGTAGAGAGATCGATTCATACCACAAGTAATCACTTTTCGAGAAATACAAAACAATGTAGTCATACTAATATATTTAGAAATACAAGCAAGTGGAGTCCTATTAGTATTCCTTTGTGTATTTCTAGTTATTTCTGGAATTGAATTTATGATTGGTTTCTTATTTCTGAAAGGTTATTTTAAGATATTGCTGGATGCTAACTACTTTGATCATATATTGTGGTGGTGGTGTTTTTTCTTTTTGCTTCTTTTTTTTAATTCTTCTTATTTTTTGTGTGATTGTATGACCTTTTCACCTCTGCCCATACTCCAGGATGCATAGGCAGCCAGAACATGTCATGACTTTCTTGCTGGCTGAGATGGGGACAAGCGGATCACTTGATGGACAGCAAAGATTAGTTGTGAAGGGGAGATTTGCACCGAAAAATTTTGAGGGTATCCTGAGGAGATATGTCAGTAAGTTCCCTGTGTAATTTCTCGATGTTAGAAATAATAGGGTAAATTATTGCCAAATGTGGGTGCAAAATGTGAGAAGTGGGATCATATCTTGCACATTTGGCTTCAAACATAAATAGGCTAAAAACTGCTTGGCATGTGATTTGGGTGTCCTCTGCATATTGCACATTTCCATTCAAGTACAATTCAATGTTGGGCTCATTATGATCCTTGAATTGATGATTCGGTATGTTTACATAATGTGCAGATGAGTATGTCATTTGCAATGGTTGCAAGAGTCCAGACACAATTCTCTCAAAGGAAAATCGGCTATTCTTTCTCAGATGTGAGAAGGTAATATCCAATTATCCCTCTCCCTTTACTTGCGAAGGGTTTGGTTCTGCAATGGCTTTGTTCTTGTTCTCCATTACCCTTTGACTTGAAATGATATGAACTTTGGAACATGTTATTGATGTGTAAAAATTGTTTAATTTCCTCTTTCTAT
Organism: Heliamphora exappendiculata; assembly: GCA_034768845.1. Classification (NCBI taxonomy): domain Eukaryota; kingdom Viridiplantae; phylum Streptophyta; class Magnoliopsida; order Ericales; family Sarraceniaceae; genus Heliamphora; species Heliamphora exappendiculata. The sequence continues at coordinate 14,103,014 of JAOTRH010000022.1, forward strand.
TGTCAGAAGGGAAGGTAATAATTTATCTCAATTCTGACATTCCTTAGAGGTCCACAATGATTAAGTTTTTTTTACCTGCTTCGTCTATTTTTTGAATTTATTCTAATGAGAGGTATCTGAAACAGTTATGATGCCCCGTGAATATTGCTTATTTTCAAGAATCTTATTAAGGAAAGAAAAACAAAATTTGTGTTTCTTGGCGTCTCCGAGCATTTGTTTGAAGTTTTGTGTAGTATCAAAATGTTCCCGCTGGATGGATTCATTCATTCCTGTCAAGTGGATATGACCAATGCAACTATTGCGTTGTTGATATACCCCCTTAGTTTTTTCCATACCCTTTCAATGCTTTGATCTTGCTCTGATTTGCTAATAGTGATCTAAGGAGATTTAGAGCACAAAAATTGAAGTGCAAAAGGTGGGTTGATTGAAAATTTTTATTCAATCCATTCCAACCCAACCTGCCCACACCTCTCTACTTGGAGTAATATATATATTTTACTCCCTGTATCCTTTGAGGCCTAATGATGTTTTAAAGTTTTGCCTACATTGTCTGTCACATATGGCGGAGGAAAATCTGATACTGTTCTGAGGCCACATGAATGCAGCTGATTTAGTCCTAATAATCGAATTAAAGAAGGAAAGAAAAAAGTTGTGCTTCCTATTGTGATCTGACTATCAGTTCATTTCTTACATGAAGGGGAAATGACCTACCCAAGTACTAGGTTGATATTCCTTGTTTTTTTTTTCTTCTTTTTTTAATTGCAGCAAATTGTAGCTCGGTTATACATCTGTTAATTTCTGGTGTAAAATTGACTGCCTTTGTATTTACATGCATTGTTATTTACTTGTAGTGTGGTTCTGGACGATCTGTTGCTCCAATCAAGGCTGGTTTTGTAGCTCGGGTCGGCCGTCGGAAGACTGGAACATGATCTGACAAGTTATATTTGTTTCTGTGAGGAGGTTTTTCACATACAGTTGAGACGTGTGTGCAAGCGTCATTTTCGGTAATGTGTTTTTGTCTTTTTGATCTCAATGTTTCTGAGTCGTGGTACGCCCGTCTGGTTGTGAGTTTGATAATGAAGATCCTTTGCTTTGGTTACTTGAACCGCTAACATTGTGGTAATTGTGGACGTGGGCTGTGTTCTTTTTGGCCAAATTAGTGGGATATGCTTGGTTAGATCTGTGTGCGTGTGTGGAAGCAGTTTCAAGAGATTGTGTTTGAAAAAATGGTAGCTGCTGCTGCCTGATGTTATAACGGCTACTTAGTTGCGATGAGCCTTATGTCCCTTGCAAGAACACATCCAAACTAGGATGAGATACCAAACCCTTCTTGCCAATGTTTTTGGGTCTTATTGGAGATGCCACCCGCTCTTTCCATCTTCTTCCCGTACCCCCGAACCGATGGAGTCTTCCACCCCTTCAACCTACTATTCCATCAGCCAAGCACAAGTTTTTTTATTTCCCTGATCACACCCCCACATCCACCTCGATAAGAATAGTGAGATAAGGGATATAGTTAGGAAACCACAAATCCGTTTCCCTTCTGTTGCATTCTAATTTCTAGTTTAAGTGGTATCAACAAAAAAGGTAGTTATCAATTTTTATATCTGTTATGTATGGCTTGAGATAGCAATTAGTTTTTTTTCTTATTATTTTTTTCTTTTTTTTTTAAAATTTACTATTTTTTTAATTTCATCTTGATGATAGCATTGACAAAGTTAAAAGTAGTTTGAAAAAAATGAATTAAATAAGAATAAGCAAAAAATTTTAATTTGTTGTCTCTTGATTTTTTGGTTTTTTATGTTTTCGTCGAATAAATTTACCTCTACAGTTCATTTTTCTTAAAAAAAAAATTATGTAAAAAAGATAGTTAAAAACGAAAATAAAAATATGAAATAAATAAATAAGTTCTAATTCAAAATCGATAAGCAGAAAAAAAAAAACTAAGGGAAGAATCTGTATGGTTTATTGATGTGGCATTTTACTGCGTTTGGATGCATGAAAACGGGTCATTGCTATTGGAATTTGATCAATTCCATGGGCGGCCTCTATTCCTAAAGTCAATTCACAAGTTAAAACAATAAAAACAGGAATTTATCATGATGCCCGAGAAGTTGGTAAATGTTCCTATTCAATGCAACCAAACGCAGCCGGGGGCTTTCTTTGCCCTGAACAAAGAACTATTAAAATAAGCTACTTAATAGGGTGTAATTTTGGTTCGGTTTAGCTCAAGTTACATGGCCCGCCCAATCCCAGAGCATGAAGGGCTCTTGTCAAATTTTGGGCTGGGCCGGGTTTGGGAAGGGTAGGCTCAAGTTTGGGCTTTTGGGTATAGGGTATACAGTTCTGGGCTCAAAAATGGGCTTTGAACCGAGCTTCGGAAATGGGCTTTTGGCCAAGATTTTTTAATATATATATATATATATATATATATATATATATTTTTTAAAAGTGTATTTATTCATAAAGTTTTATATTTATTTTAATCTTTAATATTTTTTTCCGACATTAAATATGAAGAAATATCTTGTTAGCATAACAGCCTTTGCTGACCCTTTTTTAATCGTATCTACGCCTATTATTACATCTTTAAATACCAACACCATGCAAAATATGAACCTATACCCATACTGTATACGTATTAGCCTATGACAACTCAAGTTTACACCTATTGAAACACCCAATGTTTATTTAAAGTGACATTTGATAACCCTTTAGCTGCTGCTTTGCTTATTTTTATTTCTTTTTGTCAACTTCAAAATGTCTTTGGTGCCTTTTTAATTACATTTATGCTGACTTTATTATACCGTTGTTGAGGAATCAAGTTGTATTCTTTTATGAGAACACATTACAAGTATTATATTTTTTGTTCTTACTCCTATATATAATAATGTGAAATACAATGATATTTATAATTTAATAAACAATAATTTATTATAAATTTATATTTATAAACTCAAGTATAATTTTATATATAATAGTATTTACAATTTAATAAACTGTTTGTTATAGGATTATTTTTATAAACTAACATATAATGTAATAAACAATAAATTATTATAATTTTATATTTATAAACTAATTTATGATTTAATAAACAAGGGTCTTTATTATATTTATTTTGATTTATGAATATAAACTCCTAATAATCATTAATTTTTATACATTTATTTTTTCTTGTATATAACAAAATATAAAAATTAATAAGGTTGAATCTTGGGGCAAGATTCAGGCTGGGCCTTGTGCTTGTGCTTGCCCCATGTGCCAAGCTTAGGCTAGTCCGTAGGCTCTAAGGGAGGCCTAGGCCCAACCCACACCTCATCGGGCTTGGACGGACTCAGCCTAGTCCAGACCCAGCTGGGCCACTACAGTAATAAGCCCGTGCCACTACAGTAACAGCCCAAGCCAGCCTACGCCAAAATTACGTTCCTACCCACTGCTTTGTTACAGCAAAACATGCATACCGAAGAGGCTTAAAATGAGCCAAAGCAACACAGCTTAACTCTCTGCTGCCGAAGTCAATTTCAATCAGGAAGTTCCGTTAAACTTGAGAGAACAGTTTTGTGCCCAGAAAATGTTCAAATACCCTTAAAACAGGCAGCGGATGCTACGAACGATTTGACATTTATTAGCAAGAAACACCCAAGCTCCAAGAAAAACTAGGGCATGTTTGTTTACTTACGGCATATGCTGGGAATATACTAAGGCAAAAACAATAGCAATGTAACCTAGAGGTCCAGCGGACCAATAGAGATTAACACTTCTATATTGGAAGGATACTAAAATTCAAAGAGGGCAAGAGACCTTGTACCCCAAAAATTATGTCACTTTGCCCTAGTACATTAAAGATCGTTGAATATGTCTCGGAATCCATGTAACCACATGATCTAACAACCTTTAATGCATTTTTTCACATGATCAAACAACCTTTAATGCATTGGAATAAAGAGACTATAATTTTTGACTGAGAGGTAAGTAATGTGTTTTGTCCTTCTCATAAAGAGATCTTGTCTTCCCACACCCATCTAATTATGGGATGGAATAATCTTTCTCAAGATTTTTGTCCTATTGTTTATAATGCATTAAGCCCCATTGAATCATATCTTAGACATTCTTGTGTCTCGATATTCTCACAGAATTAATGAATTCCAATGCAATAGGGTAGAAGGATAAAGTTTTCAAGAAAGAAAATCTTAACCCACTATTATCTATGAGATAGAAGATGAAAGAAGCAATAAGCCAGGGAATCCACCTCCTCTCTCTTATTTATGAAGTTATATTATGTCACCGAGGGGTGAAATATGGTATTCCCTCCAGAGAATCCTTAATAGAATTTGGGGTACCAGCTGCACCTTAAATGGTTCCATTTTGGCGCAAGAAATTGATCTCTCCCTCATATAGATGAAAACATCATCGCTTCAGATTAGATTAATGACGAACAAAAAAAAGAGAGAGAGAGAAGAGGGGTTTCATCGTTCAAAGAAATGGACAACAAACCCAAGAGAGAGCAACCATTACCGTCACCCAGCCTCCGTTACTCAACCACCACCGCTCATCCTTCGCCAACCATGGTCACTCGGCCACAATGAACCGAGAAGGGCAATAACATTAGACATTATAACAATGAACTGAGAAGGGCAGGTATGATGGAATTGTGATGACTATTAAGGCTCTGGGTTTGGCGGCAGTGATGACCACAAATTAGTGTTATTCCAGACCATCAACACAACTTAGAGGGAGGAGGAGAGGGAATTTCAGCAAAAAATACATGTAGTGGTGGAGGAAAATTTAACATTACCAGCTTGAGAACTGCGAGTGAAGCAACAGTGGTCAATGGAGGTTGAGCAGTGGTTGTTGACAGAGGTTGAGCGATGCAACAAAAATTAGATCAACTCTCTCTTGCACTCTTATTGTGGATGGGGATGGCTGACACTACCAATCACAAAAACAAACTGCCAATCAAACACAAAATGTTAAACAAGAAAAAAGCGGCAAGTAAAACTTATTTAGGGAAATAACCTTTTGGGTACGGTTTTAGGTACCCTTTTATCATAAGAGACTGCTAAAAGAATAGTAGAGAACTCCCTTGGCTGCTGCATTTTGCACCAAAATATGTTTGCTATGAACCAATTCTAGCCATAGTGAATGCTTAAAGAACTGTAGAACTGTAATGTTGCACACAACAGATTTATGCAGAAAACAAGCTTCATTTTTCAAGATCTGTTGGCTACACTACCATAAGAAAATCCTACAAGCCTTGGTAAACACCAATAGTGGAATGTAAGCTTGCAAGCAAATCACCTTCAACGCGTTATGCACTTCAAGCCCCAAGTCATTAGTGACACCTATAAATTGCATGTTTGCTTCATCAAAATAGAGGTGAACGTAAAACACACATTTGATGGGGTTGTGGGTGGAGGAAGATAACCATCTCATTACACAGATGGACAAGGAGACCAAGGATTGGCTCAGAAGACAAGGTGCTTCCTTACTGGGCACGATGCTCAAGTTTGAGTTTCACCGCTGCAAGTTGAAATTTTTCGCGATTATTAAATAATAATAATAATAGGACAAGCAGCCATTTTGTACCAACCTTGGGTTTTTGGGGCCTTTGCCCAGAGCAAGAGAGTTAGCACAGAAAAGTAAAACTTCATTAGTCATCCCAAGCACCATCGGCTGCACCTTCTGATTTGATCAGTGATGGAGCTAGCATGTATCTATACTTGTCCTCTACGTTGATTGACGTTGACCCCATCAATGAGAGCGTGGACAGTGCAATCCTTGCCTCTTTTTGTGCAGCAGCTGCTTCTCTCTCCTTCCTTCTAGCAACCTAAGGGCCAAAAACAGTAACAGCTTTTAAAAGAACTGTGGAAAAGAACGCAGGTAGTTTTCATTTCATTTGTTTCCCGTGAACCAACAAAAAAGAAGAGGAGAAGGAGAAGGACCGACAGAATAGGAGATACCATAGAGTGAAAACATCCTTAACAAGGTGTAAGGAATAAAACTACACAAGTTTAATACCTTGCCGGTTGCAAAGGCCACAGTATTACCGGACTCAACATCTGCAATTGCTTTCCTTATTTGAGTCACAAGGAACTACAAGAAGCAACCAGAACAAACAACAACAAAATAATGAATATTATAAAAAAAGAAAGGAAAAAAAAAGGTGGAGAAGGAAGATACCACGTCACGATCTGTGTAAAATGAAGTAGCTTGGCCTGTTGATCCTGCACGCCCTGTCCTTCCAATACGGTGTACATAGTCTTCCATGCTCTATAATTGAGGCAGCCAGAACTGAAGGTTATGGTATTTCAAAAGTAAATTAACAATGACTCAAGAAACAGCTGAAAAATGAGTAGGAGAAAATATTTAGGATGGCAGCCTTACACTGAAATACCAAATAAAAAATAAGTTCATTATACAAGGCTTTTTCTACTGATTACTGTTTTCATTGTAAGTTTTCTACTGCTTACAATTTTCGTGACGAGTAAATTGCTAGAATAGATATTCATAACCAAGAAGAACTCCAAGGTTTTCAAGAAACCTTCCAAAACCGTAAGGCAGATTTCAAATGAGACTTGGCCACAAGAAGCTACCACTTGCAGCCAGGTATACCTTCGGAAGATCAAGATTCACAACATGAGCAACTCCAGTCACATCCAAGCCACGAGATGCAACATCAGTGGCAACCTGCACCAAAATGAAGAAAGAAAAAGCAGAAATAAAACACTTTTCTGAGTCGAGTAAGATTTAAAACATGACAAGCAAGATGGAGCACGCATGAAAAAGACGAAGTGCGTGAAGGAGAAGGTTTCCGCAAAAAGTCAGAGATGGGTGACAAATGAAAGGATGCACGATCTGTCGACGGGAAAAGCAAAAACTCACACAGAGCTCCTTTTACAAAAAAGAATATACAAAATTTCACATTAATGATATTATCCTAATAAGGTCTCTGTACAAACTTACTCAGCTTTAAGAGGAAATATTTATCACGTACTGAAATTGAGTAGCTCCACAGAGTTTAGCAAGTGTTCAGAGATGGAAATAAATTTGAATGCTACTGTGTGAAATATTAAAATAACAATAACCATTTCAACAACAAAAAAAATAGTTCGCATTTATTTATGGCCACAGTTTGGTTTGAAGAAAATTCTAATGAATTATTAGTGTGGCTCAAAAAATTCTAAATTTGCTTGTGGTATAGCCAAGGTAAATTTGAAAGCAAGTTTCCGAAAGGTTGAATTGTTACGTCATAATGACAAGTGAAAACTGATAAACAGAAAGGGCCATTTAATTACCATTGAATGCATTGGTGGCTTGGCACTAATTAAGTGCAATACAAATAGTAGGCTAAGCAGCAAAGCTATTGATACTTTCAAGCAATATAAGTGGGAAATATGAGGGGAATACCAAAATGCTTGTAGAGCCATGCCTAAAATTACGCAGAGCAGCTTCTCTTTCAGTTTGACTGCGGCCCCCATGAAGAGCAACTGCATGCAAGCCTTGAGCTACCAATGCCTCTGCAACTTCATCACACCTAATCTGCAATAAAAACCAGATTCAAAAACTAAAGTATCGGACGAATAAATTAAATCTTTGAATTACAAATTAGAGATCGAGGCATGAAGACCATGATATTGCTACTCATGAATCACATAAGCTTGAAAAGTGAAAAAAGGAAATGTTTATAAATTAGCAATACCTTCCTATCCACAAAAACAATAGTCAAAGGAAACAGGTGGCCAGATAATTCAGCTTGAGAGGACTCCTCAACAAGCAGCGCTAGAAGCCGGTCAATCTACAACGCATACAAACAGTCATAATTTACTACCGGTCAACATATATCACGACCACAGGACAGCGTGAACTGAATAATAAGAGATAGTATTCAAGAAAGATCTAAAAGATGTATGTTCCAATGTAGGTAGGGCAGGCACACCCGAGTGCCATCCCCCAAGCTTTAATTTCTGTGCTTATCTTAATTGTTGGTAGAGTTTATGAATGGCAAAAAGGGGCATTGGAATGGTCTTAGCTCCTGAATATTGAGACAAATGAAAAAAAGGATTGACAAAGTTATGATTTGTGCAGTGGGGGTAAAATTTGGGTTCTGACCCTGTTTTGCGTCAAAGAAATTCACTATGATAAACATATATCTTCTCTTTGCAATCAAATATATAGCAAATGAAAATTAGAAAGAAAATCATTCATTCAAGAGGCAGCAAGAAGAGAAGAACCCGCCAAAGCAGGAGGGAGTTGAAAAGAACCACGGCGATTTCGATGTATTCATATAATATCTCAACATGTGTATCCAACAGAAACGTCTGAGACAGCAGGAAGCCTGTAATGTCTGAGCTCGGCCTGACCCAGCCTGAGCACAATCTGAGCAAATGGAATAATTTAGGATGACAGTTTTTGGGCATTTTTTACCTAAGACTTTACAATCAATGCCTTCATGGGATTTTAGATGCTTGTGCTTAGTATTAGAGATATTAAATAAGCAATGCTTTGAGTACAAGTCACTGTTGATGTGGTCAGTGTAGTAGACTCCAAGTGGCCTCCGAAAGCCCATAACACAGCCACTTTTATCACCCCAACGAGGACAATTGTCAAAATTCACCACTGCATTGACTTCAAGATTTGAATGATACAACCAGGAGTAACAAAATTCAACTCCTAAGCAAAGATGTAGACAGAATGACCAGGCAGCATGGCAAGAGATGTGGTTTTAGCAATCCATTATTAGATCATTCTAGATGATAGAGAGAACAAAAACTGCCACCTTCTACATCACATTCATGGAACATTAGAACTTCTATTACAATTCAGAATAAAAGAGAAGCACGTGTTGTAATGACCCAAGTGAACTACTGACCCAACAATTTGAATAACTACTAAATTCCATTCATATTTGCACACGCCCACCTATATTATATAACAAGCCGAGGCAATATGACAAGCTGAGGCGATTTGACTAATTGTTGAACCAGCTGTTCCTTGGTTTAGTAAACAATTTAGTTATTAAAAAAAATCATCACTAAGGCCCATTATTCGATCTTCACCTAGAGACTGAGTGCTTTCCTTCTAAGATTAGTAAAGTTGTAGTTGGAAAGAGACAAGAATTATTTTCTTTTAACTAAAGTTACGTACAAGTCAACAAGCAACAGCACAAATCCTTTTAACAAAAATAAGGTTTATTGGCCATCCACTCTTTAAAACAATACTCTACGTTAGAGCCAATCACCACAAAATTTTATTGGTACCAAGGGTAAGTGATCTTGAACTTTGTTACCGAAATCGTACGATTCACGATACGTATTACACGATTTAGTTCGATACACTAAGAAATCGATTCAACACCAAGCAAGTCTCAATTCTTATTTCTTCTAATTCATAATTTTACATTCGAGAAACTTGTCCTACATCACTTTTCTAAGCTACCCAACCTTGTTATATAGATATTCTAGAAGCCTCTTTATCAATTACTAATTGGTTTTGGATTGGATGGCTCTGTTCTAAAATGGTATAGGTACCAAAGATGCCTTGGGTGGTTTTGTTAACATGGTATAGATATCAAAGCTGTGTTGGGTGGTTTCGTGAACTAAGTTTTTGCCCATGGTTTTTTTCATTCATTTCGTTCCTCTTTCTATCATCTTCACATGCAACTGAGTCGCACGTGTAGGGGAGTATTAGAGATATAACCCACGTCACTTCTCTAAACCATTCAAGTTTGATTCATATAATTTAAAGACCTCTCCACTCATTGCCAATTCATTTTGGGTTAGACGCCCTCAAATCCAAAAATGTATCTACAAATTGTTATAAATCAATAACATAATTAATAATATAATATAGTATCATTGATCACGCTAAAGCTTGGACCCACATCTCTTGCCAAGAAGTCGTGTCTTACCTAGTTCATCACTCAAAATAACCTTTTTATTCATTTATGACTAAACTTTTCATATTTATAATATATCTTTGATATCTAAATATTTAAATAGATTTGTTTTGCGTTTGAGAAATTATAACCGACTCTTTACAATTCACAATTCGAGAAAAGATAATTTTGATTCACGATTCGATTCTCGATTTGATAACTATTTATTAATGTATGTCTTTTTTAAATGTGGAAAACACTTCGACAAACATGATAATACTAGAAAACTTTCAAATTTGAGAGAAACAATTTTAAATATGTAGGAAATAAAACTATAAATATGTAACAAACTCAGAGAGAGAAAGATTGGATATACCTAAGACAATCATAGCAATGCACCCACTTCCTATAAAAGTTTAATTGCTTGAGTTCCTTGTCTTGACTTATCCCCCAA
>JAOTRH010000022.1:14117226-14128356 GCA_034768845.1 Heliamphora exappendiculata
ATATATGCAACAAATGGCACCCAAAGTTATCAAGATATGATTGGTATCTAAGAGCAGGAAAATGAAAGATCAATGAATTAGTTCACCAAATGCACAAAGCATAGGCCTTTAAAATCCCATGCCCATTAATCTCAAAACCGAAATTTAAAATAAAAGAAGTACATAACCAAGAGCCGCAAGTAGCAGTCATTCATATATTACTGTATACATATAACATATCATCTTCAAGACTCGAACAACAACTATGTTGATATTTCAGCTATAAAATGGAGCACAAAAATCACATGCAGGAAATATTGCAGCTACTCAGCTAGTCATTAATCAACAGTGTGCTTATGCTCGATCTTCCAAAGAATGCATACACTCGAGGAACATTAGTGACGAAGATATGGAGATTGGACTCACAAAACAAAGGAAGAAGAATAGATAAGCAATGAAAAACCTTACGAATGACAAGGGAGTAAGGGCCCTCTAAACACAGTGAGATTTATATATGAAAGGTGACAACGGAAACCATGTGACACAATGGAACCAGAAAAGAGAAACAGCAAACAATTGAATCACACAAATATAAACTATTTATGCAGCTCGACATAAAGCCAACATCCTTCTAAAGGTACTTCAAATGTATGAAGTACATGTGACGGATGCTCGACACTTGAATAAGGGAATAGGATATATGTTAGACATTTTTAGTTGAACATCACCTAAAAAGTGTATATAATAATTCGAATTTCCTATAAAACAATAGATAAACACTTATATTATCTATGAAATGCTTTATAAAAACTTGTAAATGAGTTATACATTTTTAGTTGAACATTCACCTAAAAAGCGTATATAATAATTCAAGTTTACTATAGGACAATATATAAACACTTATATTATGCATTAAATACTCTATAAAACTTTGTAAGCACCATTTACCAAAATATAAATGAAATGTATTAAAATATATCAATATTATTTGTCGCATTTCACTATTCTTATATGAGAATTAGATGAATCTAACATTCAGATGCATAATTGTACCCCGACACCCGTAACCCAGTCGTCGTAACATAGACATCCACTAGCGAAGATCATCAAAGAAATCTAAATCTCACAATTAAAAACAAGAATACAATGAGCTGATTATCTGGCAACTCTTGTAAGAAAACATTAAAGCTCCCAAATATCCCTTATATAGAAGGACCCTACGGTACCAAACTGAGTCATAACTCATATGATACCCAATATGTAATAACGGGAAAATTTGGCAGAGAAACCTTGGAATTCGCCTGGTAATTGGGTTGTGCCAGTCGCCAATTAGTTATCAACATAATCGGGATTGAATTTGGCGCACACACAATATATGATTATGAGGAAGAGAACAATTTTAGAAAAACTATCAAGATACCACTTACCTCTTTAATTTGTCGTTCAAAACCCATATCGAGCATTCTATCAGCCTCATCCAAAACAACAAATGAAACTCTAGATAGGGATGTGTTTCCTTGCTGTAAGTGGTCAATGAATCTTCCAGGAGTCGCAACCACTATATCCACTCCTGCTCGTAGCTCAGACCTCTTTCATAGCATTCAGCAGAAAAGCCCACAAGAAGAAGATTAGAGAAATTAATTGAGTACAATAAAATGTGGAAAAACCTAGAAAAACAAGCACTGCAAGCATTATAGAGAAACAAATGATTGAGGAATCATAATCATCATGAGCAGTTGCTCGGGCACTTAAGTGAAACCCGCTTAAGCAGGGTTCGGTCAAGTGGTCAGCTATGCAAGTGAGCACTCGCTTAGGTGCATTTGAATATCTCTAAACGAAACTTTTCAATATAGTGGTTAGTTAAGCATGCACGCAATGTTAAATTCATATACCGTAAAAAATTCAAAGTAACCACAATATTACACATACAGTAATCCTAATTGTTATTTCTTCACTATTTGTGGATTAAGAATTAAGATTTCATCTATTTAGTAATCTATGTTGCTTATGGTTTTATTAATTTTTATTTTGTAATATGCCCTAAATTTTGTCTGGTTTGTTTAAGATTATAACAATTGTTACGGTTAATATAATTTGCACTCCCCAAATTTATTTATTAACCTTAAAAAACATTGGTTCCATTAAAATTATCATCATGTTTAATTAGAATTCTGATTTATATTGTTTTAGTACATCATTTATAAAGCAATATTTGAAGTCTAGATTATACGTTTCCTTTGAGCTCAAACAAAGAGTATATGGGTTTATTTCTGCAATTAAACATTTTTGGGTTTTATATATTCCATGTATGATGTCACTATATAACTACAAATAATTTTTAGCTATTAACTTAATTCCACCAAACATTCACTGCACATTTCTTAAAGTGTACAAGTTTAGTTTTTGAAAACAATAAAAAACACAGCAATATAAATAAAATAAAGAGTTTACCAGTCTAAGTATTTTCATATCAACTTAGCCTTTGTTTGGAATGTCTAAAAAGCTTGTCTTTTAAGAGGTTTAGCTGTTTTCGAAGAAAAAAAAAAGTTGAAGGAAAGAAAATGAGTGTTTGGGATAATTTGTTTAGTTTTTTTTTTTTTTTTCTTTTTGCTAAAATATGTAATAAGGCCTTACTTTTTGCTTTTTAAGTTATAGTGTTCAGGATACTGGCACAAATTTTTTTATTGTTGGGAGTAAAGTTGACTTTTTTATTGAGGTTATATATTTCAATAAGAAAAAAAAGTTGTGTTTGAGCTGTGTATAAGTTTTTTTTTCTTGAAAAAAAATGAAAAAAGTTAGTGGGCTAATTTAGAGATGCCAAACACTATAGCTTAAAGGCTTGCATTTTTGAAAAAAAAAAAAGAAGCAAGCAAGCCTTTTAGTCTTGCCAAATAGGGGATTAGTTGCCCGGGCGATGAATTGCCCGGGAGTTTTGACAACTATGGACATAATATGAGAGGAAGGAAGAACATAAAAGTTTCCCATTAGTGTCCTTATGGCTGTATGAGTAGAACATTTTTCTCAAGAAAACCAAAATCTTACTAAACCATAACAGTAACCACAATGAATTTCAATATATATAAAACACATGCAATTTACTCCTTGCGTCTAGAGGATTTCAATAACTGCTGAATATTAATCTACCACGAAATTAGCACCTGCTCAGCAATGTTTGTTCCACCCACAACAATAGCTGTTCTGAAGGACTCCAGAGATCTACTAAAAGCCTTAACCTGTAAATAGAAATCATTATTCAATTAAAACTCAAGTCTATTTTGATCTATGAAACCCCAAATATACGGTTATAGAAGTCCTTATTCCATAAATGCAATGATTGAACTGGGATGAAGGGGAAGGATTATCAAGAAGAAGCCATAAGGAACATCTCCATAGTAATAGTACACTACAAATTATCCAACCCAGAAAGAAGAATCCGCACCTGGAATTTTTCACTTCCGTAATGAAATTAGTTCATCGTTCACTGAGATTTACTTCTCAGACCAAATTAAAGGTTGATGCAAGAATGTTTGTTATGTGAAAGAAATTCCTTCGACAAATAAGATTGTACAAGACTGACAAAGTAATCATATGACATGTACCAAAATACTTACCAGAAAAATATAATTATACTCCCCGAAAAAATAAGTTTATAAAGAATTCGGATACATTGGTATCCTCTGAATAAGGGATGACATTATTTAAATTCTTAAAGAACGGAAATCTAGGGACCCAGAGTCCAAACTTGCACTAAACTTAAAAATGTGAATGAGGATTATCTACAACAAACACTCCTAAAAAAATAAAAGATAAAGCGGGGAAAGCAAAGCAAAAACAATAGTATACAACAAACAAATGTGACAACATTCTACAATGCCTGAACAAATTTTCAAAGAGCAACAACGGGAGCCAAAAACAGGTAGAGATCCACTATACATATGCTATATAACAACACAAAAAAGCATCATCTGTAGTTACATACTATATTTGGAAAAAACAGGCAAGTGCAAGTGTCCTATGCCAAGGATAAAACAGACAACATGATGCTGTCAAATGGCAATCATCAGAAACTAAAGAAAAAAATTCCCACACCTCTTTCTCTATTTGTTGGGCAAGTTCTCTAGTCGGAGCCAATACTAATGCCAAAGGCCCATCTCCACGGTGAACAGGAGGCTGGGCCAAGCAATGCTGCAACAGATAAGGAAAGAGTAACAGCAATTAGGCTAGTCATTAACTAAATATTCAAAACAATGATGAAATCTATAATTGAGAAGAAATATAAGGTTCAGAAGCATGTAAAGAATCATGCAAAAAAAAAAAAAACACCTGTATCATTGGAATGGTGAATGCAGCAGTTTTGCCACTACCAGTTTCTGCACAACCCAAAAGATCCCTTCCACTTAGAGCAACAGGCATGGCTTGAGCCTGAATAGAAGTGGGCGTACTGTATTCATGAAAAGCAATATCCTTCATGATGCTCGAGTGCAAGCACTAAAAACAAATGGAGAAAATACCATCTTAAAGCCATATACAACAAACTAATTATTCCAATTGACAGTGGGTTCAATGTCATTGCTGAAATGGACAAGTTTACCATATCAGTAAAGGATTCAATCGGTGCCGGTGCAGGATAGGTTTCCGAAGCTTCAGTAACATCAACATTAAGCCGTAGGCGGACCTCTTCAATCTGTAGATATATGTAAAAACCTCCAGATAACTAATGTCAGCAAATTTGACATTTAAACATCAACTTTGACCAATGTCAGTAGACTCGGTACTCTAAATCTAGAAACAAAGTACAAAATTTCATGTGCTTAGGTAAGACTACACAACAATATAATGAACCTTTGAAATTCAACAAAGAACTAGTAAACAAAACAAGTAGTATATGATCCCAAGAAAGCTATACTTACTCCGCAACATATGTCATGCATCAAAACAAGAATTCCTAAACATTTAATGTATGTTCACAGGAAAGCAATCAAAGCACTAATTGTTTCAGAAAAATATCACGCATTTAAACAGCTCCTCCTCCACAGAAATATATACTTGAGATCACGTTCCAGAAAATCAAATACAGTAAAGCATCAACTCACTCTCAGATCCAATTGCCAAACAAAGGTTCAAAACAATTCATATCAACTTGCAATTGGGAAGATTAAAATAGAAACAACGTGAGAGAAGAAATCTTCTAACTGGCACACTAAGGCCAATCAATTTGTCACTATCTTAAAGGCCCTCAATTCACTTTTACTGCATATTTACGGCCAGGGCCGGCGGCTTAGCGCCCCAGAATTTTGTTCAAAAAATGGGAACCCCATCCTAGCTAAAGTCTTTATATTATAGGCTCAAAAATATTATTTTTTTAAAAACTAAACCTCAGCCAAATAAAGGTTCCTTAATTACTTTGATTTTAGCTTCATTAAAAATTACATTTACGTAGGTTCATCATTTAATACCAAAAAAAATAAAACTATTTTATCAGTGGATAACTCAAATTAGGTCTAGTACTTCAAAATAAAATACCAAAAGAAATTTAAAATAAATCAGAATATTGATGAAATGTAAGAAGAATAATTTTAAGTGACATATGATGAAGTTATTTTGATTATTTTTAGTATTTATAACTTTAGATTATTTAGGTGTTTCAATGAAATTATAGCACTTGTAATTTTATTTTCCTACTCTCTAAATGCAAAATGGTTATTTGGCTATAAAAAGGGTGACAAATCTTTTTTTTTTCTTTTGACCAAATAACAATTCTGAAGAAGAAATTAGCCTTATATACACCTGTTATAAAAAAAATGTTCAGATTTTTGCGCTTTTCATCAAGAAAAAAAGGGTAAATGGGCTAAAAGTCACAAAAAAAATATCTTAACAAATCAAGTGTTATTGAATTCATATAATAACATCATCTTGAAGTTGATTTTATTTTACTTTAAAATTTTTATCCATAAAAAGTTTATGAGAATCCCATTTTAAAACTGGACTTTTTAGAAGTTAAATTAGGCCCCTAAAAACTCAAGACCGGCCATGTTCACGGCAAAAAGAACGGAGAATAAAGCTTTATAAAAAAATCGTAAATAATTCAAGGAGTGCAGAAGTGAATAACAAAAGAAAAACCCTAGGAAAGAATTACGAACCAGACGAGACACGTTCGATAACAGAAAAGTAGAGCAAAGAAACTTTTAAGTTCAAGAACAATCGTCAATTCACCCAAAAGCCTACAAGGAACCAATTCTTGAAGAGAACGGAAAGATGTTCAAGACAACGGAAGACGTCAATCGAACCTGTTCAGGAGTGAGGCGGAGAACGCGTTCGGAGGGCTTCCAGTCGGAGAAGACAGGGGCGGGCGCGGCGAGTTTCCTCGAGGTGCGGAGGTTGATGGAGCTCCGGCGAGCTGCATTGGAGACGGCGGAGGTGGAGTTGTTGATGTGGCTTTTTTCGCTGCTGCTGCTGTTGTTGTCGGCGGCGGCGGCGACGGCGGCGGCGGCGGCCTTCGATTCACGAATTTGAGAGAAATGAGAGTTGAGCTTCTGGTAGCCATTAAGAGATGTACTGGAGGTTTCTAGGGTTGCAGAAATGAAGCTCTTGGTGAGAGTTGAGTTCCTGAGATGTGGAGGCACGTAAGACATTATCGTTTTCTACCTTTCTTTACTGATGGTAGGAGACCAGAGTAGAGAGAGAGAGAGATGACGAATTTGATTGTGAGGAGGGGATAGGTCATATAGGAAATATCTGGGAACCAGGGGATTATACTAACTTGCGCCGTTTACTTATGGACGCATTGGTGGCGCTCCTCTCAATACATGTGTCAAATAGCCATTTTTTTACTTTTTTTAATTTTTTTTGTCGTAATATAAATAGAATATACTAAAATTATTAAAAAATAATATTAATAAAAGTTAAAAATAATATAATAAAATTAGTATTTAATAAATAATTAAAATTAAAAAAAAAAAAAATTAATTTTTATTTTTATTAAATATTGTACTATTTTTTAATTTTATTATATTTCTTAAAATAAGTTTTATCTACATATTTAGGTAGTTATTTTGGCCTTATTTAGCTTAAATTTTGTAAATTTTATTTATTTTTATTTTTAAATTTTTTTTTATCTTTTGACTAATAAATTTTATTTTTTTAAATCATCTCAATAAGACAAATCAAAAAAATAAATTTTTTTAATGAAAGATGAAAAAATTCACCAAAAATAAAAATAAACAATATAAAATTTAATTTAGACTTATTTTGATTTATTTTTGTTTTGTCTAAGTTATTTAATATTTTGATTAATATTTTTTCTATTGCTGACTTATCTCGACGAAATGGGTCAAAAAATTTTATTAGTTTAATTAAATAATTTTTTTTTTTACAAATGATAAAAATAAATTAATTAGGGGGGCCTTCATGTAATAAAAAACGAGACAAAAAAAACATATGTGATCTCCACTCCACATGTTACAAAGAGTAAAAATAATTTGTAAATAACAAAACAAGGGCAAAAAAAAGCCATAAATAACAAATCGAGAGCAAAAAATCCCATAAATATTGAGCCAAAACATACATAGCGTTACTCCAATGAATTGACTGACTTAAAATTTAAAAATTTGTTCTCTCTTATATCGTTCAAAACAATTTTGGTGTTATTAACTTTTTAAGATTAATTCATATAAAATTTTATCTCAATTTTAATTAAACTCTCTAATAGTAGATGATAAAATTAATATTTTAAAAATTAATTAAAATAAGCGTAAAATAGCCCGACTCTACCAATGCACTCCTTCCATATTACAAACACAGTGGTCCTGTTTAAGCAAGGCTAGACAACCGAGCCGGTGATATGACAATAGTGGTTGCTAAAGTCCGGCCCACATTCAAAATTGACCCTGGCAGTTGTATTTTCGAGCAAACCCCCAGCCAACCCCCCCGCGGCTTCACACGTTCCTTGTTTTGTTATTTTTTTCCCCTAAAAACGGTATTTACTTTTACTGTTTTGATTTATTTCAGCTCGTTTTTATATAAATATATGTATAAAGTTTGTTTTTTTAAATAAAATAAAATAGAATAAAAAATATTACATTTATTTCTTATTTTTACCTCTATTTTTTTATTTTTTAATAATTTAATTCTAATCTTTTATTAATTATTAATTTTTTTGTTATATTAATTTTAATTCTTATTAGTAATATTATCTTTTAAATTAATTGCCTTTAACATGTCCAGGTCTCGACTAATTTTTTGATTTTCTCTATTTTGTACCATCACGATAAGATAAGAAACACGTAGCAAAAATGACAAACCCATTCTTGACTGGCCGCATTGCTATTTTTATGCATGCAAATTGGATATATATGAAAAGTAGGAAACTTACTGCTACATTTTACAATTTAAAAATATAATTAATTTAACAGATTTAATGTGCCTTTAAAAAAAATCGTTTTGATAACTTATTTTAACTTATTTTTATCTCTTTAATTTTTTATCTATTTGTTTTATTTTTCAACCCGTTCAATTAGAGTAGCCAAAAAAGTATTTTTTTTTATTAAAAACAGACAAATCTACTAAAAAATAAAGAAAAGTATTTATATAGATAAACTATTATTAGGCAAGAATTTTGATACGCATAGTGCATTTATACTACGTTTCAAAACATCACAACAGTTTTGATGGAATGTTTGTCCTATATGCCAAATTTAAAGACTAAAGTTTGTTTAATTTGATGACTAAAAATATAGTTTTCTCTTATTTTGGTTGTTTTACTTCTACCTCACTCTTCTCCAATACTAATTAATTCTCTTGTCTCTATCTTTTAAATTTAACTTTTTTCATTCTCTTGCATCGAGAAAATTAACAAAAGTTATGCCCTGTTTTGTTTTAATCGTAAATATTTTTGCAAAATATTTTTTGGCATTTAATTAGTGCAGAAAAAATTAAAAATTAACAAAAAATATTTTTAGACTCAACAAAAAACAAATTAATTTTGACAAAAAAATATTTTTATTTTTAAAGGCAAGAAATATTTTATATACCTAATAATGAGACATACCATTAATACAACATTTCATCATCACCATTGCCATTCTACCGCCAATGCCACCACCCCCTCACCACTTCGCCACCCTCTTGCCATCACCACTGCACACCCCCACCACCACAGTCACTACCAACAACACCACCACATTCCCTCACTATCCCAGTTACCACCATCAATATCATTGCAATCACCATCACCATTTTCACCACCATCTAACTGCAACCCACAACAACTACTACCACCCGCATTACCCCCATGACTCCTGTCACCCTCATTGTCTCCACCATAGCGCCGCCACCACCACTACAACTATCATCACCATCGCCACCACCCCATTACCACCTCAAGAGATTTGCAAGAACCAAAAAGTGAGTTTTTTTAATTAAAAGAATAAATAAAAATCTTAGATGAGATTAAAAACCTGTTAGTTTTTTTTTAAAAGTATTACTGTTGTTAGCTTTTGATCATCATTTTAGGAACTTGTGTCAATGAACGGCCAATGAAAGAAAAACAGACCTTAAGTGGCCAATGAACACTGCGTCAATTAGAGAAGCAATGGGATCAGCAGCTACGGCAAGGGCTGTAGAGAATGCAATCAGCAGTATCTCCAATCAGGGTGCATCCAACTTGAAAACAAGCTTAGAAGACATTTTCAAAACAAGTAACAGCTGTTAAAAGCACATATATTCCTCTGTTACGTACCTTTCTGGACATGGAAATAACTACCAAAATCATGTCTCTTATATTAAACAGACATTTTGCAACATTAAGTAGCAAACTTGAGACTTGGAAATCATGTGTAAATTCAATAGTGCAAAACTGTACCTAGCATCTTCGAAGAAAACAAAGAGCAGCAACTTCCACTTTCTCTCCTAGAGAGGAAGATCGCCCTTCTCGGCTATAATTAACTTAGGCAGAAAACCTCTAGTGGTCTCTTCATTCTTTAAGCACTTTCAACGTACCTAATGCAACCAACTTTTGGTGCCCCACAAAATCTGTAATTCTCAAAGGTTGAGATCTGTAAGTCCTTTTTGTTTCTTTTTTCTATTTCTCCTTTTGAGAAGAGAAAGCGGGGGAATTTACTTTAAGATTCTCAATTTGTCAATGAAATTCTAGAAGTCAAAACTGATTTTATCTATGCTAACTAAAAAATTACCCATCACAAAAATAGCCAATTTATGTTTGCTAGAATCCAACTTTGATGACCAATTTAAGCTAGAAATTTGCAAGATATCCTCATCACCTGTGAATTGAGCAATTTAGACAGCTGGATTCATTGTTAACCAATTTCTGGAGGATGATTTACCGATTAAAACATATGTAGATGTGCAATAATAGGACGACCTAAGATCACAGTTAAGGTAGCAGTAATCATGATAAAAAAATCACGTTATAGACCTAATTGGATTGACTATACAAATTTAAAAGGTAAAACAGTAAAAAAGGGATGTTTTTTTTGTCAGCGTATGTTTTAAGGGAAGTTACTTACAATGGGAGAGATGCAAAGGGGAAGATAATGAAGATTTCATCATTTTGACTAAACACATCAATCTAGCCTTTCAAAACTAATACATGTGCACACAGATAACGAAATAATATTTTTTAGATTATTTACCATGAACGAACCTAAAATTATTAATAAGACCTATAAATAACAAGAAAATAGAAGTATCTAGAAAGTTCAAAAAAACTACCCTTCGTTTGGTTTCAGAGGAAGACGAGGGGGAAAACAATAGAAGAACAAGTGTAGTGAAATTCCCACGAAATCGCTAAAAATATTTCTAGAAAATACATTGCTTCCCAAAAGCAAAAATACTAAACGAGGAAATTTCCCACAAATCGGTATCATTCCTGCAATTATACCACAAACAATTGAAAAGAACCAAACAACTGAAAAAGAACCAAATAGCATATGGTAAGAGACAATGAGAGAGAGAGAGAGAGAGAGAGAGAGCTTACAAGTTTTGGAGGAGGGTTGCGATCATGGGCACTAAACGGAGGAGGTTCGCGATCATGGGCTTCGCTGCCAGTGCAATAGTAGTAGAGTAGGGTTGAGACGGTAGTGTTGAGGGAGGGCGAGGGGGCCAAGGACGGACCGGGGGGAGGGGGGAAGTTTT
>JAOTRH010000022.1:14139735-14176380 GCA_034768845.1 Heliamphora exappendiculata
TATAAGTTCTTGTGAGTTCTTGACCGTTGGAGGTAGGTGGGGGTAATAAATGCCAAAAATTCAACCGTTGAGATCTGCTGTATTTTGAATTTCTGTCTTTAGGGTCGACATAAATAGCTTTGGTGTTGACACAAAGTGTCTAGGGCAGGGTTCTTCAAGTGGTTGGGTCGACACGAATGTTTTGAGGGGTCAACACAAATTCTGCACTTTACCTTCCAACGTTCTGGGATCGACACAAATGAATCTGGTGTCGACTTGTTTGAAACTTCAGCATTCGGAGGAACCATTTGGTGTCGACTCAAATTGTCTCTGGTGTCAACACTAAATCTCTGCAAGAAGTTTCGGTAGTTTTGTGTCGACACAAATGTGCTTTGGGGTCGACACCAAAATTCTGCAGCTAGCTTCGGTAGTTTTGTGTCGACACAAATCTTTTTGGGGTCGACACCAAAATTCTGCAGGCAGGCTTTGGGACTTTTGTGTCGACACGATTTGTCGTGGGGTCGACACCAAAAATCTGCAGGAGGTCTCAGTTGTTTTGTGTCGACACAATTTTTATTTGTGTCGACTCAAACTTTCGAAAACCAAAAGTGAGGATCACTTCTGTGTCGACACAAAATTGATTTGTGTCGACTCAAAATGAGTCATAGGTACTTCGGTACTTTTTGTGTTGACACAAAATTAGTTTGTATTGACACTAACTTTTTAGTACCTGAAGATCAACTTGAAAAACAATTAGGGTGTCAAAGCATTTGATCAATTGGTGTTAACACACTTGATAGGCTTCAAGTATACTTTTCCTTAAGTGTTTGACTTAATTTTTAATTAAGATCAACACAAAAAAATTCTAATTAAAGAATTCTTAAGTATTTGAACATTTTGAGATAAAAGTAATTTCTTTTTGGCTAAGGTGTCAACTTTGATTGTTCAAAATGTGCTAACACTTTCATTTTGGAAGTATAAAATATTATCCATTTAAAACCATTTATTCTTAGAAAATGAATTATGAAAATCATCAAAATCAAATTAAAAAGCTCTTGGACTAACAGAATCGAACCGTAGACCTTATCGGTATAACAGATCAAACTGATTATTATCAAAATGATCTAAACTGTTTCAAAAACCCAACATCTATTTTTTTGTTACATTGGGCTCTTTCATTAACTGATATAAATATTAGTCAGTCCGCTCGCACCGCGTTAATGAAAAACGATAGCTAGGATCGGACCGTTTCTCCCCTTATATTCCCCCGAGTGGGGAGACTGGTTTAAGCTTGACTTCTTTAAATCCTAAGCTAAAGACCTTCTTTTACTTTTAGCGATTTAAGGATGTCATGCTCTTGCCCTTTTGAGTTAGCTCGTTCCCGCAACTACTTTGGTACTTTGTTTATAGCTTTTTTAGGTTATGCAATAGAAAGGGGGCTTGCGCTTGAATTGAAGTACCGTTAAAGTGGCACATAAACGTCACTTTCAACGTCTTGCTATATTGTGTTATAGATATTATAGATTATGGAGAGAATTGTGAGTGATATGTTATACCATGAGAATATGAATAGAATTATGGAGAAGTTATATTATAAAATTATTTTTATATTTGATTAGCATGAGATAACTAATTGAATAAAGAGAGATACTTATTTTGACACTTAAATTTAGTAGGAAAATGGTCAGTGGAAATCTAATCCCTACAATCCCACCCACCCCTTAGTATTAATTATTCGTTATCTAATCCCACATATCTAGGATAACTCATCGAAGTAGAATTGTCTCAGTACTAAATTTGACGAACCAAACAATAGATTTAAAAACATTTTTTGGAAAATAGTCCCCATGTTTATCCCGCAACCAAACACAGGAATAAATGTCCAGATGGGACGCATGTGCCCCCTAATCTTTATCTCTCCCCTTTAGTCCTTCAATCAAATGCCCTCTCTTCTTGTGTCTTTTAGCACTATTACCTTTTTTGGTTAATCAAAGAAAGTATTAGAGGTTAATTCATTTCTGTGATATATAGTTATAGTTAATTGAGTTCCTTCAAGACTTGCAAGTGTTAGTGCTTGAAACTTGTTATTTCTATAGTGATTGTGGTTGTGTTTCTTATGAAGTTATAAATTCAGTGAGATGTATTATTGCTTTTTGTAGACATTAGACAAAACAATTTATCTTGTATTAGCCCAATAAAAGAAAGATTTTTTTTTCTCCCTGCTCCTGAAATTCTTCTGTCAAACAGCTCTTTTATTTATTCATGTATTTTTGTTTTTGATGATATTGACTTTATTTTTTTGTTTGGCCCATGCTTAATGTCACCTTATTTGGCCACTAGATCTGCTTATGAGAATTCAGTTTACTGTGAAACATTCCATCTCGAGGAATCTGGTTGGAGGGAATGCGAATTATGTGGAAAGGTAACTCAAAGTCTGATTGTTCTTATCTCATCCAAACACTATTTATTCTATGCTTTCTAAGTCTATTTCAATTTGGTGTAATAGCGTGTCCACTGTGGGTGCATTGTTTCCAAGAATTTGCATGACTACCTGGATTTTGGGGGTGTAGGATGCATAAGCTGTGCAAAGAGTTTGGAGACTCACTCGATAAGACATATTCAGGTTAGTCAGCTAACATGTTGAAATTGCCTCGAAAAGCAATGTATTACCCGAATCAGATTATATTTTGTAGGTTTTATAGGCATCAGCCCTGTTGTTTGATTAGAAATGATATTTTGCAGAAGCAATTTTATTGTGCACTATATTTCACTGAAAATGCCAAAAGTAGATTAGTAAGATTGTCATGGGCTGTGGTAAGCTTGAAACGCTAGAAAGTATGCATGTCTGTCTCACTTACCTCACAATTTAAAAAGAAAAAAGATAAACGGTAAAAAAGATGGGCTACATTAGTGATTATACCATCAAGTTTAGCGAGTGTTCATTCAATCCATCCAAGTTGAACCATGCGAAGTGATTGTTTAGGTTGTGTGAAGCCTGATAAATATTGTACTACGTGGGTGAACCATGGAAATCTTGGGTGTGTTCTTGTTCTTTTGTTCTTTCCTTCTGCATTCATCCCTCAAAGATCCTGCGTAACCCTGTCGGTGATGTGTATTCTTAATTAAGGATTTGACATTCTTGGCTTTAATACTGTAGTGCCGCTAATCTTACACGAATTCGGTGATAGATATTGATATAGCAGTTGTTGGTAAGCCTTGTGCTTTTTTTATTTTTTTTTAAATGAATATTCTTTTCCCCTATCATAACCTGTTTTCGTTATATTCCTGTATGTTCTCAGAGTGTGGATGTTGTAGACACGGGATACAGTGGCTTGTGTTTAAGTAATCAGTCCTTCAAACATATTAGTATCTCACATCCTTCTTTAACTTATTTGTGCAGATCCCAAATGATGATATTACTAATGAATCTGGCATGTTGGCAACAAACAACATCAGTGATCCCCAATCCTCCTTTGTTGAAAACAGAACGGGTGGTCTCGACGTTGACAAGCGGAAGATTTTGAAGTTGAGCAAGACAATGGATACAAGAGAGCTCAGCCACTTCCCTCAAGCTCAGAGGAGTGACGCTAACATATCTATTAGGAAAGTCAAACGGGAAGAACTCGCGCATCCTATTGGGGAACTTGGTACAGGGTTTCCAGATGTGATGCAACACTCTGTTAGATCGTCTATTTTTGTCAAACGAGAAAATAGCAAGCCAATACTAGGGTTGAATGATGTGTATGAATCACTAGCTGAGCCATCCTTGAGTTTCTCTTTGACCACTCCTTCAGATGCTCCAAATTCTCTAATTCCTTCTCCTGGTTGGGTTGTGGAAGGAAGGGAACAGAACAAAACTCCTTCCTTTCAACAAGTGCAAAGGATACGCAAGATTTTTCCCAAGCCCTCCAAAACTGCCCCCACCAAAGGTACAGAGGCAAATAATGTAAAGGTTTCCCAGACACGTGTTGCAAGGCCTCCTGCTGAAGGGCGAGGCCGCAGTCAGTTACTACCTCGATACTGGCCTAGAATTACAGATCAAGAACTGCAGCAAATATCTGGAGAGTATCCATGGTTATGCCATATTCGTTTTTTTTTTTTTGAATTACTTGTATTCAGATCTGTTGTGAGGTTTATGTAGTTGTTTTTGTCCATCCATTGATTTGAACGTAGGGTTTGCCTTAAAATTATCAACTTAAAGCTTGAATTCCACTATTGTGCCATTGTTTGAGAAGGTTTTAAGCGCTAGTGATGCTGGTCGCATTGGTCGTTTGGTGCTCCCCAAAGCATGTGCTGAAGTAAGTTAAATAATTTTCTCTATAACTTTTCTCCCTCGTAATTGGGCTACTGCCATCTTCTGCTTCTTCCCTTTTTTGAAATTCTTCTTGATCTTCCATTTTGTGGCCCTTCTTCTCCCGGATGAAGTTTTTTGTCTTTTTCTCATGCCTTTAAATCTGTATGAAATGTGAATTGATGCAGGCATATTTTCCCCATATTTCTCAATCAGATGGTTTACCAATAAGAATCCAGGACATAAAAGGGAAAGAGTGGACATTCCAGTTCAGATTTTGGCCCAATAACAACAGCCGGATGTATGTATTGGAGGGTGTAACCCCTTGCATGCAGAATATGCAATTACAAGCCGGTGACACTGGTATTCTTTATGCCCTTTTTTCTTATTGGAGATTGTATAAAATGCGTCTTCTCATAAAATATATCACTTATAACATTATTTTCATATGAATGTATTCTAACCAGAATTTTGATTTCTTGTAGTGGAATTTTTAACTTTATAATCTTTTAAATGTGATTACAATCCCGGATGATTATATAGAAATCTAACCAGTGTTATCACTCTTGGTTCATATGTTGTATTGAAGTTTTTTAGTTTTTGTATCTATGTCTATTTCCTCCAGGATCATATATCCTCCCGAGTTCTGATGATTGGTGCAGGGCACAACTTGTCTATCTCGATATCTGAAATGTTCTCCTTATTTTTAATTTGGTCAATGTCATCCTTTGATTTAGTTGCTTATCCTCTTTACAACATAATTTGTTTAAGGGAAGTTGATTACTCCTCCACATTTTATTATTTCGTTCATTTGATATGTATTTGTTTATCTTTTATTACATTTTTGCAGTGATTTTTAGTCGTATAGATCCTGGGAGCAAACTTGTAATGGGCTTTCGGAAGACATCAAACTCTCTTGATATGCAGGTCAAGCCTTTGCAGGCATCAATATCCTCCTATTATCTTATGCATTTAACATTCTTTTGCTTCTCGTATGCTAACAAATTGATATATTGTTTGTATCAAACAACCAGGAAAACCAAACATCTTCCCTTCCTAATGGTGCTTCCCATGGAGAAACCTCCCATTCTGGTGTCAACGACAACCTGCCTACAGTAAGTGGTCCCTGGCCTTTCCCAATGGCTGAAAAGGAATCTCCTTTTTGCTTTGCTTCAATTTTTAACTTGCTCTGATTGGGATACCTTTGGTTGGCCTTAAATGAGAAGCATGGAGGCAGGGAAAATGAGGACTCGTCACAGCGGCCAATGCTGATCACAGAGAAGAAGAGATCTCGAAACATTGGGTCCAAAAGCAAGAGGCTACTCATACGCAGTGAAGATGCTATGGAGTTGAGACTCACATGGGCAGAAGCACAGGAGTTGCTCCGCCCACCTCCAAATGTCAAGCCAACCATTGTCATGATTGAGGGCCAAGAGGTTGAAGAATATGATGTAAGCAACCAGTTGGCAGCCGTTCCTGTTCGTATTATATGAGGAGTCATTTATTTGGTCTTGCTACTTGGAAATTCAATTTACCCCCCACCCCAAAGAGTCTGAATTACAGACCTCACACTAATTTCCATGTGCCATGATTGGCAACTTGGCTTTTTGGCTTTTTGGCTTTTTTAGCCAAAAAGCTAAAAACTCAACATAGCTTGTTTGGCAAAAATGCAAAAATGCTAAAAGGCCAAAAAAAATCAAATTAAAATACTAGTTCTTAGAATATCCTATTCAAACTCCCAGCCCATTCTAAAAATCAACAATACCCTTGCTTGAGAACTTATTTACTATCAATGATAATTATATATGTCGTTATAATTAACTATATAGATTAGCAATACCGTTCAATTTGAACAAAAAGTAAAAAAG
The DNA here is from genome assembly GCA_034768845.1 of Heliamphora exappendiculata. Classification (NCBI taxonomy): domain Eukaryota; kingdom Viridiplantae; phylum Streptophyta; class Magnoliopsida; order Ericales; family Sarraceniaceae; genus Heliamphora; species Heliamphora exappendiculata. The sequence goes on from JAOTRH010000022.1 coordinate 14,145,874, forward strand.
CTAACTTTTTACCTAATTAACAAATTTCAAGAAAACTAGATTAAAAGGTAATTTACTAAACAACTTACTTTGAACGCAATTTTGCTTTTTAGCTAAAAATGCAATAAAAATTGTAAAAATGCAAAAAAGCTAGCTTTTAAGCTAGTTGCTAATCAGGTTCGTAATCTGCATTCTTACATTTTTTGTTGGTTTGTTTGTGATTTTTAGGAACCGCCAGTTTTTGGAAAGAGGACTATATTCACAGCTCGAGCATCTAGGTAAGGATGTTTTGTTAGAATTTGTCATAAATATGTGTTTTGTTAGAATACAAAAATTGCAAAGAGAACTCTGGAGGAACATTCTGGCAGATTTTAGATAAAATTGTTTGAACTGGAACATTGGTGCTTGCGCCAACCTGGAAATTGGAAACTAGTACAATGTGGTGGAAGCATATAGAGATGTGGTATTAGCTTCTTTTGCATGATGACTTGGCCTTCGTAGAATTCTCTTATTTGTATGTCCGTCCTCGTGTCTTTGAAAAGTCAAATAGTGAGATTAAAATGAGGGATAGAGCAATGCTTTGTACTCTTGCTCTTATTCCCCTTCTTCTTTCTGACATTTTGTCTTTTGCATTAGGTCCTTTGTGTATGAACAATGGAGTAGCCTCAATTTGGTTCCCCTTACTTCTCATGTTGCATGAACTAGAAATATGAGGACCATGTTGTCTGTTCAATTTCAGCACATACATGCAGGATTGAGGACATCCTCATTAAACAAAACATCTTCCCCTTGGGGCGGGATTCATACCCGCAGTGTGGCTTTAGCACCTCTCATTGATTGTTTTAGTGGGAATATATCAATCTAGTCTGAATACATGGAGTGTTATTGAACAGGGAACAAGAGCAATGGGCTCAGTGTGATAGTTGCTCCAAATGGCGAACGCTGCCCGTGGAAGTTCTTCTCCCTCCAAAGTGGACGTGCTTGGACAATATTTGGGATTCAAGCAGGTCCGCAAAGCATTTATTCCCTCAGTTTTCATTCTATCACGCGCTCGTATATATGAACGGTACATGATCTGCCAATTAAGCTAGCTTGATGTACAATGACATTTCCAGAGTGACCTTCCTACGAGGTTGCAAGCTGAAGTTGAGGGTTCAGCTATTTTTGCACAAATTTTGTAATTTTGTACCCCTCTCATTACAATGTGCTTCCAGATGTTCATGTTCTGCGCCTGAGGAGATAAACCCGAATGAACTGGAAAGTCTTCTCAGAGTTGGCAAGGGTATGGCTCAACTTTCTATATTTTGTCTTTATCCAAACAAAACTTTAAATTTGACACTCGTCGTTTTAAGAAAATATTATTTTGAGAATCAAGAGACGAAGAACGATACAAAAGTTTGAAAATTTTCATATGTTTATGCACATGTTTTTGGTGCAATCCATTCAGATGCTTGGCGCTTGATTGCTTGCTGGTTGCTGTGATTCCACAGAAAGACATTACAGACCTTAAATCTTTGTCGCCAAATTATCTAATTGTTTGTTTACGGGATAACATTTTCCATATTATGTTCATTGAGCAGCCGTGTTGCTTTTGCACCTGATAATAGAACTGTATGAGTATCCAGCACATATACCCGTACCCCATTCATGTTGCTACTTTGCACATTTTGAAGTATCTGTCAACCTTGCTGGGTTTTGTAACGGTTTATTGATATTTATCCCATTTATGATGTTTGTTATATTGTGGTGCGCAGATATGTATTTGTTCAGAAGTGAGAAAAAATTGGATGGATTGTGTCCCTCGTATGTTATTTTTATTGTGGTAGGAGAAGTTATCTCAAGTTGGAGAGCCACATGTCTTAGAAACAAGTGGGGTCCTGTAGGCATATGAGTTGACATAAAACTATTGGCAATCTTCCAAGCTCATCTTGCAATGTTCCAGACCAAACAACATGGGTTTAAAAATCAACCATTACGTATCATATCAGTCAATACGTAACAGGATTTTGTAACTGTTGATATTTACCATTGTATCGGCCAATACCGATATCTTTTCCGATACTGTAATTTTGAGCCAACAATGGAATTATTCTGATAGTAGATGTTATTAGTCCTCCTTGTTTTCCATGACCTTTTTGGCTTTTAGTTTATTTGAAGTCTTCTGGTTCATTTTGTTTTTCTTAAATAAAGGTTGTTACTTTCTACCATGTATTTTTCTCTCTTTTGTTATCCAGAATTCAAGAAGCGGAGAATCACTGAAACCCCCGAGATAGCCCAAGAACACGAGCCTTCTGGCTTAGATGCCTTGGCTACTGCAGCAGTCTTAGGAGAGAATGCGGAAGACACAGTGGGCGAGACTTCCGTGGGGGCCACTACCAAACATCCCCGGCACCGCCATGGCTGCACTTGCATTGTGTGCATTCAGCCCCCAAGTGGAAAGGGAAAGCATAAGCCCACCTGCATCTGCAATGTTTGTCTGACCGTGAAGCGCCGCTTTAAAACCCTCATGTTGCGCAAGAAGAAGCGCCAATCAGAACGCGAATCAGAAATTGCTCGGGGGAAGAAGCTGGTGGTTCCCCACGAGGATGAATCAGAAATGGACGTCGCTGCATTTGGACGTGTTATGAATCCGTCGGAGGAGGATGAAAGAAGCCGGGATAGAATTCCAAAGGATGTTGCTGAAACCAGCAAGGGACAATTAGACTTGAATCGCGATCCTAACCGCGAAGATGACGTGCCGGGAGAAGCAACGGGCTCGAGCATGATGAGCCTTGTTCCTGCAGCAAGTCTTCCGGTGGAGCTGTATTTGAAGCAGAATGGCATCAAAAACTTGGGTGCCGGTTTGCCCTTACAAGCTGCCACCGGCGGTGAGAGTGATGGCCGACCACCTGAAGAAGGGTGTCTTTCATCTTTAGTTGGGGAGCATGAGAATGCGGCGATGAAGGATTGAAGGGTAATTGTGCTTTTAATTTAAGACTTAAAAAACTTTTTAAAATAATATTTTAAATATTTATTTTTAAATTTTTTTTATACATGTACCTTTTTATTTCTCCCTTTTGAATTATATGTGCAAGTGTTGTATTTCCGTCATACCCAGCGTTATACATCTTAACAGTCTATAGAGTGCCTGTGTTTTTGCTTCTGGTCGGTCGTTTCTCTCTCTCCGAAAACTCTTTTACACAAAGCAAAGGCAATTTGTTTCCTTTACAATTAGAAAGAAGCCTTAAATACACAAAATTAAACCATTCGTATAAATATTGAATCTACAATACATGAGAGCATTTTCTGTAATTAATTCTGTGATTGGTTCTGTGTAGTAGAAGAATTGTTACAATTAACTCTTTTGTTCTGTTACTGTGAGTCATAATAAGTGAAATCTTTTTTTTTTCCCCCTTCTTTATGATAGAGGAATCCTTGTAAAGAAATTTTGGATTTACACATAAATTTGGTAAAGTCAACTTATCAGAATTACGGGAATCTTGTACAGGTAATCTTGAGAAATTAAGAATACTAAAATTATAAGGGTGTGTTTGATTGATCGGACTAATAATAAATAGATATATAATTTTATTTGATAAGGAATCGCATAAAATTAGTAATGAATGAATTATTAATATTATATTTTTTTAAATATTATATATATTTTATTTTGTGAGATTAGTTATTTAATAAATGTATAATTTTTTTACTTTTTATTGAATTTGAATAAAAATATATAATTCTATAAAATATATATCTCCCATAAACCAAACACATAATGCTCACTCATCTCATGCATAATGGATCTCCCTCCGTTTATTTCGGGGGAAGTTATTTTTGGAAAATTAAGTTATTTGCTTATATTTGACTGCAAGCTTAAAATAAGCCGGAAAATATTTTCCAAACATTAAAAATTATTTGTACTTTATGTACCTAAATAAGGATTTTTAAGATTTTTAATCACGATCAGTTTATTATTGATAGTTTATTAGTGCAAAATCTTTGAAATTTTTCTAAGTCTACTTGTTTTTTCGATATATCATCGTTTAATCCTATTGACTCATCATATTTGTCATAGAAATTTTTCTCAACCTTTTAAGATAAGAAAAGTCAGAAAACCTTTTAAAATAAGAAAAGTCAGAAAAATAGTATGATGACAATAGTGGCAGAGGAACAACGGCAATATCAGTGGTGGTAGAAATGAGATGGTAATAACAACAATGGAGTATGGTCGACTTAGTTTTATATTTTTTTTAATAAAAAAACTTCTACATCTCTGATAATGGGAAATTAAAGCCTTTACATGGACTAATTTTGCCTTTTTTGTTCTGTCAAACACAAAATATATATATTTCTATTTATATTTATGTTGGGAATTTTAACCCTGATTTAATTTGTTTTTATTTTGGTAAATTTGTGATAAATTATCATTTAAAATATTTATATTTTATTCTGTGATATTTGACACTTGATTTATGATAAATATATATTTATTTTACAGCAGAGTAAGAAACGAAACTAAAAATGTCGAAATACAACAAACGGTGTCAGATTGCTCGATAGACCGATCGAGCAATTCCATCGAGTCATCAATATGACGTGAACAGATTTTAAGTTGCAATATCAATTAGGATTTTCGAGGTGTGTTGTATAAATAGGCGGCCATGGTTTTAGTTTTAAAGTGATTCTTATGTTTATATTGAAACCCTAGTTGTTGAGGAGCCTTTTCAAATTGATTCAACATACTCGCAAGTCAGTCAACAAGCTTGATGAACATTTATCTTCCGCGCATTCAAGAACTTTATCAAGCCAATCAAATATTCAACGATTTGTTCGTGTTCATAGAGTCACTTAAAAGGATTATCAAGTGTTTGAAGTTTAGTGGAGAAATCCGTCAGCATCTAAAGTCCGGTAATGAGTTCAAGCAGCAGTTAAGCACGGAGTTGGTGCACGTGGATTCGGCAAATATAGGCTTATTACCATTGGTTGTGGGTGCAACGTCGGAATTATAAAATTTTTTTATAACCAACGTTTGATGTAATATTTAATTTCCTAGATCCGAAGTTATCTCGTGATTTTTATCTAATTTGGAGTTTTTCACGTAAAAATCAATCTCGTGTGTGATTGTGATTGCTTTATTTTTTCGCTTGTGTGTTTCATTATTTGAAAAATTAGTCATAGGTTTTTAAAGTAACGTCGATTTTATTTTTTATTTACCATAAAAAATTTTTACTGTGCGAGATTCAATTTTAACGCGCGAGATCCATTGGGACGCTTGAACAGATAAATTTATCTGTGCAATTTTCAAAACATATAGATAAATTTATTTATTTTGCATAAATAAGTATTTAGATAAATTTATCTATATAAAAAATACTGTGTATTTTCAAAACACGTATAAAGTATGTAGACAAATTTATTTATATTGCATAAATAAGTAGATAGATAAATTTATCTGTATGAAGAACATTATACATTTTCAAAACACGTATAAACACACACAGATAAATTTATCTGTCAAATTATACTTGTTTCACTAAACAGATAAATTTATTTATCAAGCATTTATTAATACTAAAAATGAACAGATAAATTTATCTATATAACATTTGTCAATGTTAAAAAGGAATAGATAAATTTATTTGTTTAGCAAATTGTGTTTGTTTCACGAAACAAATAAATTTATCTGTTACTTGTAAATTTATCTATTTAATATCTGTCAATACTAGATAAAAAAACGATAGATAAATTTATCTGTATGTATTATATATAAATTTATCTGTTTGTGTTAAATTTATTTGTGTGGTAAGCGATTGAATCTCACACGTTAAAATTTTTATTGATGAATTTTGCGCGTTAAAACTTATTTTTTAGATATTTAGCTAAAAAAACCCTTGATTATTTAGCTTTATTTGTGATGTTTGACTTGTTTAATTAAATCATTCAGTATAATCAGTCTACAAAACGAAATTTTTTAATTTATATATATATATATATTGCTACAAAATTTCCACGCAAAGAAACAAAGCGATAATCAACTCTTAACTTACACCTCATCAAGGTCTTCTACACAAAACCAACCAACCGCTGTTCCCGACTAAACCCTATCAAATCCCTCCTCTATATTAGAAGTTGAAGGAAGTTCGGATAATAGTTGCCTACACGTTGGACACGACGAGTGCGACAGTAACCATATATCTATACACTTCACATGGAAACCGTGATTGCATTTGGGCAAGATCCGCACCTTCTCTCCTTCCGCAAATTCCCCAAGGCAAATCGGACAGTCCGTCGCCGGAATTCCGAGTCCCGATTTGTACGCCGCCACCGGAATCTGACTCAGCGCATCCTTCTTGAGCCCCGTCGAGGCCAATCGCGCCGCAGCTCGATTTGGGTCGTCGTCGAATGCGAATCTTTGGCTGAATCGCAAGGCGCAACGCACGATTGAGTTCAATCCTAGGGCACATATCAAGGCGCAGAGCAGCGCGGCCAGGATTATCACCATGTTGCTGTCGAAGTTCGCATCGCTGGCGTACGAACTGCTCGGCTTGCTTCCGTTGGCCGCCGGCGGCACCGCCGCCGTTTCGGTGTCGAAAAGGAGACGATGCAGGTGGCTTTGTTGCCTCGCCATAGCCGCTGATCTTCACTGCACAACCTCTCGTAGCCTATCGATAAATGGAAACCGAGATTGACGCGCTAAAATTTCAGATTTCAAACTGCATAGATTTGGCTCTTCGTTTACTTGGATCTCATTCACAGATTGTTTGCCGATCGATTAATGGAAACCGAGACTGACACGATCAAACTGCAAAGGTTTGGCTCTTCCTTTAGATCTCATTCACAGATTGTTTGCTATTGTAAATTCGGAACCATATACAGAACACCGGATTCCGACCTCTTGGTCGGAACTGGTCCTCTCTTGCCAAATTGATTTCTCAGAGAGAGAGAGAGAGAGAGAGAGAGAGAGAGAGAGAGACTACCTTACCTGAGCTCCATCATTTCTTTAGATCTAGAAAACCAGAGACTAAAAATCTTCTCGTCGTCATCATCCACATCCATACGAGTGACTCTCTGTGCATGGCACAAAAGATTAGGGAAGGTTCAGTGTCTTGCAAATGGCATTCATATATAACAAAGAAGCCCTACACAAACTGACAGGATAGATATTTTTCTTCGAGTGAGGTTTACAGAGAGTTAGGTGACCTTTCAATTTCTCAATTATTTGGCCCATTCCGCAAAATGATAAAACCACACCAGCTACTGTAACAGGAGAAACAATAATTTTTTATTAGGAAGCATGGTATGAATTAGTAAGGGTTTTAGGGTTTTTGCAAGTTAGCTACAAAAAATCCTTCTCTGAGATTCTTTCTTAAGGTTGACAGCGATTTTTAACTATCATATTTTGAGCTCATCCTCATCTTTTTTTTCTAATTGATGAATACTCACCTTTTTACTACTTACATTTTGGGTTTATTTGGAATGGGAACTTATTTGTTTATTTATTTTTAATATATTATTTTTATTGTTTGGTGGTACTATTATATTTTTACATATCAAAAAACTAAGTATTTCTTAACAAAAATATAAAAAGATTTTAAAACGGCAAAAATTAGGCCGGCATGTCAATCAAAAACGCATGTGCTATTTGTCTTTGGTCCCAGGTTGTTTATAAATTTGTAGGGCCTCCAAATCATTGATGGCTCAATATTTGAACTCACCGTAGTAGAAAAATTAAAATGAAGGTCCTTTTGTTTCGGTTGAAAATATTTTTTAATAAAAAAAATTTTTGAAAAATAATTTATTTTTTTGGTATTTGATTGTAATATAAAATATTTTTCATAAAATATTTTTTGTTATTTGATTTTTATAAAAAAATTATTAATATTTTATAACTCATAATTTTTAAAATTTAATAATTGGACAATTCTACTGCCACCACCATTCTATTAAGTAAGATAAAATATAAAAAATAAAATTATTAAAAAAATAATTAGGCAATTACCGGAGCCCTTAGATCTCTGGGATGCTAGAACTCCAGATCCAGACCCGAGACCTTAGACTCTCGGGATCTTGGTCCTTCGAGACATTCGGGACCTCGGACCCTGAACCCTCGGGATTTCGAGACCTTAGAACCTCTGGGACTTTGAATCTTCGAAATCTTAGACACTCTAGGAATCGGGATCCTGAAATCCCAAAACTCTTAGATCTCGAGATTCTGGGACCTTAGTAATTTGGAAATCTGAACCCTCAACCCTCTAAATCATAAACTGTTGGTGTGGGTGGTACAATGATAGTGCTGGCCAGGTGCGGGGTGCGATGGTAAGGATGAAAATTATTTTCTAACATAAAAAAAATAGAAAATATTTTCTACTAAAATCATTTTTTTTTTCATTGACTTGAAAAGTATTTTTTTTTAATTTTTAATTTTTGTTGTACCAAACACAAAAAATAAAAAAAAAATTTCTATCAAGACAAACAAAACCTAAATATTTTAAATTAAAAGAGTCCAATCCAATTGTAAGTCAAAACCAATCAACAGAATGAAATTCAGTTGTCCAAATTTTAAAAGCTGTTGAATTTAATTTGAAATAAAAGACACAAAATGTTCATTGGTTTGGTTTTCCAAACAAGATCAAGTTTGTTGTTATTATTGGAAATCGACTAAAAACGGGCAATTTTGTTCTGAATGGTACTCTTTTCTGGCTCGTAAAAAGATATTTTTTTAGTCTGAGTAAAACTGTAAAAGGAAAAAATGCAAAGTGTAGAAGTACTAATTCAATATTAAGTTAACTATTGATTACTTTTTTAATAGCAAGAATCAAATAAAGAATTCAGACCACATGCAGGTTCAATTTTTTCTACTATTTTTTTTTTTGATGTTGATTTTATTTTTAAAATTTTGGTTTAGAAAAATATAGAGAGATGCCTATTTTGGAACTCGCTTTGAGCCCAAAAAGATCATGAACGACACTAATACAAAAATAAAGTTAAAATAAATTAATAAATCAGATTTTTTTATTTATTTTTGTATTTTATAAAAAAAATTAAATTCTCAATTTTTGTCATCAAAACGTTTCGTTAAAGTAAAAAGTGTTGATATAAGATGAAAAATGTCCAAAAAAAGACAAAAATAAACAAAACAAAAAACCACAAATTTGCCCAAACGGACTTATTTTATGACAAAGCTTAAATCCTTGACGTCCTGTTTTGGAGCTCTTCGTATCATAATTCATAAGCCATCTTTCTTCAGGTGATTACAACATTAAAGCGACTGAGTCACTTGAAGTCTTCTTTTTTTTTTTTTTTTTTTTAACTTTTTCTTACAATTTATGTCTACGAAAATTTATTCTTAGACTTGTATGCGGCGAAAATGCGCTTTCAGCTTATCGTTTAAATTCGGTTTTGAATCTTTTTAGTTAAGACTTAAAAAAAACAAAAAAATCAACGGTCAAACGGTATTTCTTGTTGTCTTTGTATTGACGGTTAAGATATTTTTGGTTAAATCTACTTTCTATTTATTTAGCTTAAAATTTACAAAAAATAAAGAAAATCAAATTTAATCAGAATTGCAAAAGAAGCTTCTACGGTGTTCATGATTAAATATTAAAGAAATAATAACACCCTCCAAGATGGTAAATCTAATTTTCAGATACGTGCATGTCACCTTTGTACATAGCTATACTAACCTTCTTGTATCGACCCGATTTTATTAGATACAACCAAAGGCACAATATTTACTAATTTCTTGGAATTAATAAAAATTTCCTTTAATAGAAGAAATTTTTTTTGTTATCGAAATAATACTAATTATTAATAATTACATTGAACTCTCTAGAGTTTTACTATAGGAATGAGCTCCTCTCAAGATTTGGTTTATTATGTGAGTCCAACTTAGGTCCAAAACAAAAAAAATTGAATTGTTTTTAACTTGTAGGCACTATAAAAAAATACAAAAATACTACGTACATAGATAATCAACTATAGAAATTGAATGTTGACTATTCATTTGTTTTAGATTTCACAATATTTATTAATTTCATTACAAATGAATGCATAGTCATGATCAATTTTTTGTGATTATTGTGATTTTTTGTGGTTGATTGTTTATATACAAAGCATTTTTTTAAAGGAAATTATATATGCTAAGATTGAACTTAATTAAATATCGATAGTGACATAATTTTTTATTTTATTTAGTGTTTAAATTTAAACTATCTAGTGTATTAAATAAAATGTGATATGGGGGGAGCCTCGTACACCTCCTTTAGAGTCCCCTCCCATCTGTATGAGTTGGACCCCACAACATCACTCATCGCGATCTATGGTGTTTTTTTTTTCCTCATTTCTTTTTTTATTTTGTCATATATATTTTAAGCTATTTAGGTTCATTTATAAGCATTTCGACTAATCTTTAAAGAACTAATTCCACCATTCACTAGAAAAGGGTCTAATTAAAAACGAGGCAAAGCCTACGTGGTATTCCCTTAGCCCCATCGCAACACGTGATCATGTTGGTTTTTTATGTGTAAAAATGAACCTCATGTAATTGTGTGGTATCTAAAAATATTAAAAGACTATGATCATGCTTGAAGTGTTAGATTTGAAGATTGGACTAAACTATTAGTTTAATAGACTATTTAATTCTATATTTATTTACTAAAATAATGATTAGACTAATTATTTTGAATGGCTCTCAATCTCATAAATTGGGAGATAATTAGTCCATGGGAGTAGGTGTGGAATACAAAGTTTAGGGATTACAAATCCTATGGAATTAATTATAAAATTACCTATTTATCCTCAAATATAAACCTCAAATTGAAAATCTTTACTATTTTAGTCTATGGTTAGACATTATTTGGGTTTGTCTTAATTTTTGAGAATTTTATATTTGGCTTTTGAAGCTATGGGCTTATTTGGTAATTAGTTTATATTGTTTGGATAATTATGTGATAACTATTATTGATAATTTTGGACACATTTAAACTTTTATTTATTTGTATTTAATTTATTATTTTTGTAAATTTTGTTCACGGTAAATAAACATGTTTATTGGGTAGTCAACCATTTTTTGTCATTTTTCAATTTTAATAATATTTATTATTTTTAGTAAATGGTTTTTTTATTTTTATTAATCTCAATGAAATATGTTAATACATCAAATTTTATATTATTTATGACATTACTTATGTAGTATTTTTGATAAATAAATATATGTAATTTACATTAAGTGAACCAATCTTGTTTATTATCTATTTGACAGAGATGTGTCAATATTATTTTTATGTTTTTATAGGAATGTGTTTCGCTATGTAGTTTGATAGAAGGATGGACGCATCCATGCATGCCACAGTCGTTGTGGTGTTTGGGATTTGGGTTTTACAAAAACTGCAAAAAAAATTCAAGAGTTTATATTAAAAGATTTTTGTTGACACTTTGAAAATCTATTATTTTTAGTAAATAGGTTTTTTATTTTTATTAATCTCAATGAAATATGCTAATACATCAAATTTTATATTATTTATGATATTGCTTATGTAGTACTTTTAATAAATAAAAATATATGATTTACATTAAGTGAACCAATCTTGTCTATTAACTATTCGACAGAAATGTGTCAATACTATTTTTATGTTTTATAGGGAATATGTTTCTCTATATAATTAGATAGAAGGATGGACACATTCATGCATGCCACGGTTGTTGTGGCGTTTGGGATTTGGGTTTTACAAAAACTGCCAAAAGAGATTCAGAGTTTACATTAAAAGATTTTTGCTAACACTTTGAAAACCAAAAGTTTTTTAAACTTTTTATTTTTTAAAAAAAATAAAATCATCACTTGATTTTAAAAAAAGTCAAAAAAATAAATGAGCCACTTATTTTTACTGTCAACAAGAGAAAATAGTATTACGATTGTGAGCCACTTATTTATTTGTTGGTTGCGATTGTGAGCTTTGTAGGCACTGTTTTGTTAAATTTTAAAAGGACATTGTGTAGGGTCCAAGCATACAATGTGTCGAAGTCGATTACAAAAACTTATAAAAGCAATTTAGATCGCAACAAGATGGAAATGAATTATAAGTGTGCCAATAACATAATTACAATGAGAATTGAAACCAATGGGAGATAGAGAGAGTGTGAAAGGGGAATTGTCAGAATTCCTATGATGATACCTACAAGATGACAATCTGGATAAATCATTAGGTCGTGGAGTGTGATATCTGTCTCTCCAATCATTGGGGAAGCTTCAATTCCAGTACTTTGAGTGAAAAGTGAGAATTTTGAGTTGATATTCCAGCAAAGTATTGACAAGTTTGGTTCGTCTGTCCTCCTTTTGAAATTTGCGGTAGGGAGGGTTGAAAGTTGAGACCGCGCCAACAATGAAGGTGACCGTGAGATTTGCAAGGGTTTCTGAGGGTTTTTAGTGGCGGTCGAGACGACGAATTGTTACAATCGCAAAGAATTAATGCATGACTGTTACTATTGAGGGGGATGATATACTAGGTCGCGAGGTTTGAAGTTTACGGCCTCAAAGTTCAAATGTTGCGGTTTAGGAATTCTTTTGGTGTATCGGTTTTGAATTATTTTTCGACAATTGTTCGAAGACTTTGAACATTATTTCTCTTCATTTTCATTAATGAATTCATCCGGATAAACTTGAGATTCGGCACATCAAATCGAGGTGTCTACACTATACTAGTTTCACTGGACGTTAAGTATTCGCCACATTGCCGATCACTAGGAGGCATGTGAAAAGAGCTATTATTTTTTGTCTCCGCATTGCTCCTTATAAATTTGGATTACATATTTGTGTTAATTTTATCACTTTTAATATTTACACAAATATGTAATTTAGATTTATTTAGGGGAATACAGATTGGGACGCTGAATAATTTTGCCATGTGAGGGCACAGCTCTGCGCTGATTGCTGCCTGAGTCTTATCACCAAGGGGAACAGAACAACTGATTGGGCCCACATATGTTCAATCCAGCCTACTCTTCTTACATGATACTCATGTGAGCATGCTGATAATAATGTTTAACCGAAAGGCACTGGACCCACAATATTTCTGCAGTTTTAGAAACGACTAGCTGCTTCAACTTGAGGCCCAAAGGTGCAAACCCTGCAAATGTGGTGGTCTTAGAATTTGTAGGGTTTTTGGTTCAAAACCCTACAATTTTGAACCAAAAATTTTTAGAGACAACAAACCCCCAAATTCTACAAGATTTCATCTCACCTTTAATTAGGCCTTTCACTAATAGATAATAAAATTAGTTTGTCAAAAATTAATTGAAATATACATAAATTAACCCAAAAATATCAAAATTAAATAATAATACGTCCATTTTCTTTATAATAATCACTACTCATTCATTGCTTCAACCAATTAACTCAAGATGAACCCTAAGCGGTAGCTCAACTAATCCAATTTTGGATTTGCTCTCCAATAATTACTAATTCGAATTTTTTTAGAATTACTAGAGATTTATCTGGTCGTTAACTTTAGAACGGTATAATTGGTTGAGATATGCACAAATAGATCCGAACACTCAATTATCAAAAAAAAAAAAAAAGAAGAAGCTCAAGATGGATTGCTTCCACCCCGGGGGACCGTTACAAGTTGAGATGCATGAACTGGGTCGGCCACCTCCACGCCATGGTGACGGAGGGTATTCACAAGTAGCCTTTGAAGACCAGCCTTTGTGCTCTGATATTTATATGGGAAGGATAAAAATGTCATTCCATAATTAATCTTATAATCCTTTTATTTCCATAACTACCTTTCCTCTCTGGACTTTCATATGGAGTCCCATCAAGATATAGAGTTTAAATAGATTTTAGGTAAAGTAAACACGGGTATTTGGGAATGTTATTGTGGTAACTTTTGAGATATAAGTTATAATTTATTTTAAATGTTAATAACTTTTGTTATAAATTATAATTTTTTTTTATTTTAACTACAAATTATAGTTTTTATTAAATGCTTATCAGCTTTTGTTATAAGATACAATTTATAAATTATTAATTTTAACAGTGTCAAACAACACCATAGAGTTAAAAAAAATATTTGTAACTAATAGTTCAATTCTTATGCACCAGATAAATCGTTGGATTCATTTCACCTAAGGCAATAGAAGAAAACAAATAAGCAAAAATTAAAGAATATATGATGCGTCTACGTTCATGAAAAAAAAATCAATCTAATATAATTAATAAAAATTACAAATTTCTCATCCCCACTTACCTCTTTCTTAGTCTCTCTCAATATATTCTTTCAGTATAACTGAACGCTTTTGACATTTTTTTGAGTCTTTTTAATGTATCACTTAAATTTTAGACGAAACAAATGGTATTTTTATATATTTATGCCTCTCAAAAAATCTTAAATCGTGCCTCTAAGATAGTGCCTTATGGGCGAACTAAAGCCCATACGAAAAAACTCGTAAAAAAAACCTTCGTTGCACACCGACCACCTCCACCATTTGGACACTCTAAGGCTCTGTCCGAAAGAATTTCTCCAAAACCTAAAGCATGTTTGCTGCCTTTCACCGTTCAGATGGCCCAAGACCCCATCCGAACAAAATCCTTCACCACAAAATTCAGGACAATCCCAACACCAACCTGAGCCTTTTTATCTAGACTTGAAGCATCATGGTATTGTATTAGTAAGAGCAAATATGGAAGCACCCCAAGACCACTGTTTACACCATATTTGCAATTTTATCGATAGAGAAGTAATAGTTAAATAATGTCCTGTCGAGTGAAATAAATGTATCTTTATAACTTTGTCAAATAAAAGTTCTATCGAGTGTTAATTATTCAACAAAGGACTTCACAACTACTTAGAAAAAAAAAAAAAAAGAAGGGACAACTATTTACTAAACGAGTAAGTGCTCCCAATATCAGAGCAGTTAGAGGCGGTTACTACTTCCCATTCAAAAATAGAGGCATAGAGGCAGTTAAATTTTGACAAAAATAGAGGCAATTAAATTTTGAATTCATGGACGGAAAAGGATTAAGGCTTATAAATAGGCTTGCTAGCAAAATCGGCCACTTTGCTTTTTCAGTACTTTGTAATAGGTTTGGAGTTTATTTTCTTACACTGTAAACTTTTCATTTTCCTGGCAATTTTTTTTTATTTATGTTTAAAGTTCTTGTGTTTAAATTTAAATTTAAATTTTATTCTAAAAAAATCTTAAAACAAAGTATCGAACAGCATCGAATTGCAACATAAACATAATATGTTGATAAAAAATTATTTTGTTGGTTAACAATCATCATATATTTTTTCAGTAATACTATGAACCCAGAAACGAAACTCAGAAAAATATTCAAAAAATAATTTAGATGGTTGATATTCATATTTAATAGGATGTGGAACACACTTCAATGAATCTCAACCATCTAGATCATTTTTTAGGTATTTTTCTAAATTTCGTTTGTGGGTTCATAGCATTACTAATATCTTTTTTAGGTCATATTAACTACCGCTCAATGGGCAGTGGTTAATAAGTTAATGAAAATAATTTTTTTTAATATTAATATATTTTTAGAGGTAGAATTTATCATTTTTAGAGATATCAATATATTTTATACATATATTTATATATTATAAACCCATTATTTACTGCATATTGAAGGGTGGTTAGTATTTTTTATTTTTTTTTCGAAGTAAAAAATGCAACAAATATCCGCTAGAAATGCAAGATGTCCCGAGACTTTTGATCGAAATAATTTAGTAAAAGGAGGAGCAGGCGAATTGGGGTGGATGAATGGGATGTCTTGAGTACTTCTATTTTTTTTTCTTATTAAAATCTTTTTTTTATATTCTCAAAAATTACAAGATAAATGCAAAATATGAAGACAAAAATTCAAATTATTTTTTTCAATTTTGTTACTTATTAAAAAAATTACTTTAAAATTTTTATAAGAGCTTTTTTGTCATTAATAAATTTTTTTAACTTTAATTAAAATAATTATATTTTTAAATTCGTTCTATTATGAAAAAATAAAAAATTAAAAAATTTAAAACGAATGAAAAAACAAAAAAGATTAAAAAAGTAGTTTATTAACTTTTAAATTTTTTTAAAATTCGTTGATTAGGTAAAAAAAATTTATTTTATTCAAAGTAAATTGTTTTTACATATCACTACATGATAATATTTTCATATACACGCATGCAATGAGAAAATCTGTTATGTATCAAAACATAATAATATTCTCATACATACATATGTTATTAAAAATTACTCATATATTACTACATAATAATATTATCATATACGCATATACTATGAGAAATTTTCATCTATCATTATATGAGAATATTCTCATACACACACATGTTATGAAATTTTTTTTCATATATCACAAATGATGAAAATATTTTCATACATACACATACTATGAAAAATTTCACATACATATATTAAGAAAAATATATATGAAAAATTTCTCAATAATTTAAAAGAACTATACTAAGAAATTTCTCATTCATAAGTCGTTCGTTTCTTTTAAAACTAAGATTGACAAAATTAAAAAAAATATGTATGAAATTTTTTTTATACATATAAAAAAATTATAATGATAAATTTCTCATTTATAAGTTGCTCGTTGTTTTTTAAATTAAGAATGACAAAATTAAAAAAAATATATGTATAAAAAGTTTCTCATACATGTAAAAAAATTATACTGAGAAATTTTTTATTCATAAGCTAATTATTTTATTTAAAATTAAAAATAAAAAAATTAAAAAAAAATATGCATGAGAAATTTCTTAAATTATGTATGAGAAGTTTGCGAAATTTTTTATTCATAAGTTATTCATTTTATTTTAAACTAAAAATGATAAAATTTTTAAAAAATATGCATGAAAAATTTCTCACACCATGTATCAAGATGAAGATATAATTTTTTTTAAACAAAATTATACTTGACAATTTTTTCATACTTTGCGTAAAGATTTTTTCATACTTTGCGTAAAGGTACGAGAACGTTCTCATAATTTGAAAAAAAAAATTATATCGAGAAATTTTTTGTTTATAAGTTATTTATTTTATTTAAAATTAAGAATAACAAAATTAAGAAAATATATGTATGATAAGTTTCTCACACTATATATGAAAAATTTCTCATTAAGTTGCTCATTTTATTTAAAATTAATTAAAAATAATAAAATTTAAAAATATATAGGTTTGAAAAAAATTTCATACAAGATTTTGAAAACAGTTCTCATTTTTTTCTTAAAACATAGATTTTTATGTTAATTAGGATAATTTTGTTAAATTAAATTTTAAAATATATTTTATTTTTTAGGTAATAACAAATTATCGATGTAATCAATTTTTTCGATACATGAATTCTCGTTGCAAAATATTTTACGTACTTTTCAATACATTTTAAAAAAGATTCAACGCTTTTTTTTCTTTAACAATGTTTTTTTGTACACATAATTTTATACATATTCATTTCTTACAAAAATGCTAAAATGTTAAAAGCCTTTGGATTCTCAAATGAGATTTTTTTGTTAATTTTTTTAATTTTAAATCAAAAGAAAAAAAATTTAATTTTAAATTCCTTGCCAAACAAAACCTTAATAGTATAATTTATTTTTATTTTTTTTAGTTTTTGCTTCTTAAAGAACCATAACAAAATAGAAAAAATACTAGGGAATCAGCTCTAAGATTTATCCTTTCAATTTGAGTTTATATTTTTATGATTAATGATATGGAGATCTTTAGTATTATCATTTTTTATATATTTTTATTATAAAAACTATTTATTATATAATATTTATTAAGTAAATTATTTGGGCAAAAAATTAAATTTATCGAACATTAATAATTTTTTGAGTGGGTCACATCTTTTAAAATATAAATGAATGGCAATATAATTTTATAAAAAATAGTGATATACAAATATAATCATTTCATATAGTTACAAATATTTAATTAATCTAATTTTGTATTTGAGTAATAAAATTAATAAATACTACAAAATAAATAATTTTTATTATAAAAATATATTAAAAAAACACAACACATAAAATCCTCTTGATAATAATTCAAGAAATATTTGGACGGATGAACGCACGGTGAATTATTCATTCTGTAAATCGTTTTAAGAAATATAGCATTTTTTAAAATTGTTTAAAAATTCGTCTAATTCGTCCAATCACTCCGCATCTTTCCACATGACCCAAGCAAATTAAAAATAAAGGGCAAGGCAAATTGGAAGATTGAGAAAGATACCACATGGGTCAGTTGATGGTGACGGTTTCAATCACTTTCCTTTGCTATTCAACCGATTCGTCCGTATATAATACTTATTACTTAATTATTTTTTATTTTATTGTTAATTTATAACTCATAACTTCTAACGTAATTATTAATCCGCAAGGTATAAATAAAAAATAAAAAATTCTGAGTTTCAATGTTTCATACCAAAATATCTTTTTAATTTTTTTAATCTTAAAATATTTTTAATTTTTAATTTTCTATAATAGTGAGTGAGTAGTTTCCTGAGTAACTGACCTATGTTTATTTATTTATTTTATTTTTTATTTAATATTTATTACCTTATATCATGAATGTAGAATGTTTGTTTTTATTAGTACTCAAATGTATTGTTGAAATATTTTTTTATTTATTTAAATTAATGTAATATTTATTTTGATCTTAAATTAATTAATATTTTAATAAAATATTTATTTAATTTTTAAACCGCCAATATATCTAATTTGTCATTACAAAACGTCTTTAAAAAATAAATAATTTGTTAATTTTATGAAACGAGTAATTTAACAATAAATTAAAATTTTTATATTATTATAAATAATTTAATTAATACATTTTTATTTAATTCGTACCGCGTCAGCCCGCGTACACGCCTAGCATTTGCCGATGTCAAAAGTCAACGGAAAATAGAAGGGCATATGGATTTGTTAAAGAATTATCGCTATCTCTTTTGTTGAGTGTTTTCAAATTTTCCCTTTTTAGGAATTGGAAGACCCCCAGAAAACTCGACGTCATCACCGCCATTCTCAACGTTCATATTTAACGTATCCAATGGTTTCAACACAAAACCTCCCGTCCCTCCGCCAAGAATCGGCATTTGTTGGGTATCATCTCCACCTGAGAAGTTGAACTGCATTCTTCTTCCCAATCTCGAGAGGGAGGTGGGCGGCAGTGGCCACAGCATTTGTGCCCCGGCCCTCCCAATTTTCTCTCTCTCTCCTCACCCTCCCCGCAATGTCGACGGCGCAAAAAGCTTTTCTCCTCCAACACCCATTCATTTGGGTTGGAGAGAAAATAAGCATGTAATTCCAATTCTCAAATGGAAATCCAAGATCCATCATCATCATCATCATCATCCCCTCAACCTATTTATTATAATGATTATATTTGTGATAATGTGAATCCAATTTCGTCTCCATATACCTCCAACAACCCTTCGCCGACGACACCGACGGCCCCGCAAATTCCGCTGTTGTTCGGGAAGTCCGACTCCGCCGCCGCCGCCGCTGCCGCCCCTTCCTCCGCATTCAAAGGGCTCTACCACCAGCGGGCTTATTCCGATGGCAATTTCCAGATCGTTGCTGATGATGTCGTAGGCATCTCCGGCGAGCTCTTCAACGGCTTGTCCACGCCGACACTGGAGGAGACAGGGTCCGAGGATGACCTCGTGTCGGCATTCCTGGACCTTCAGAAGCTCGGGCGAAATGAGGACCACGGCGGCGCCGACTGTTTTATGGATCACGATCACGGTGGCAGAGGCGAAGGTGGCGGTGGCGATGGCGGAGGTGGTGGCGGTGGCGGTGAATCGAAGAAGAGTTTCAGGTTGCGCCACCGTTATAGCAATTTGAAGGAGGGATTGGGAGAAGTTATTGAGGTGAAGAAGGAAACGCCTCCTGAGAAGGTGGCTGAGATTTGCGCTTTGGACCCCAAGCGCGTTAAGAGGTGCAAATTAGGATACTTATTTCTAATCTTCATTGCATCTTCTATATATATATATATATATATATATATATATATATTTCAGATGGTAGTTTTCATTTTTTCTTTTCAACAATTCAACAATAATTACTGTTGACTTGTAGTGAGAAGAAAAGAGAATAAAATAGAATTTCCTCTCCAGTCACTTGTTTTGTTTAGATAGCTTCTTTTTTCTTTTTCTTTTTTTGTTTTTTTTGATTGGGACTTGTCTGGATAGCTTAGGGAAGAAAAATGGGAAGGAGAGAGGAAAAGAGCAGAATTACTTATAACTCACTTTTTTAAAGCTCTCCAATAGTGGAAAACTTTGGGAGGAAAAAGGAAAAATATAGTTAGTAGCAAGTGCTATTTTGTTCACTCTCGTCACAAATTAGGTGAACATTATACACTTTTGTTTAGTTAGGAATATTATTGTATTTTTGATGTACTTGTCTTATTATATAAATAATAGTGGTAAGTGAACTAACTCTAATTTTGAATGCTCTCTCTTTTCACCGTTAAAATAATTCTCTCCGTTTCTCTCTAAACGTTTTTTATTGTTCTTCGTTCATTCATCAATCTTAACATGGTATCAAAACAAAATCCTATATAATTGAGTTTTCTCATTCATTGTTTCTTTTTTTTTTCTTTTTTTTTTCTTTTTTTTTCCATCTCAGAATTTTACTTTTGTAAAAAAAAAAAATTCTTCTAGAGATAATCGACTGGATCTAAGGATCCATGCTATGATTTTTTCAAATTTTTCCTGGCATGTTTGCTAATTTTTTTGGTTTTTTTGAAATTTTCACCGCCAAACCCTAGTTTTTCAGAAATTCGTGATTGCGGCTGTTTCTTCTTCGATCGATGGTTGATTCCTCTTCCATGGGTTCCAACTAGGGTTATACAGGCCTCTATAAGGATTGAATCAACCCTATTATTGAGTTTTGGTTGATTTTTTCTTGCGGCAAGGGTACCTGCGGCTTCTCCGGTTCGACTTTTTCCACCTTTTTTCATTCTGTTTTGATTCTTGAAGCGCTTGACCAATGTGTTTGAAGGCTCTATTTGGTTCACCTCTGCCTTCCAGTGTTGTTTGATGGCCGTGACTACATCTGCTTAGGTCTCCAACCGTCTGTTTGGCTTTTTTCTGACTTTGCTCCAATCTGGTATGGTATTTTAGCTATCTTTGGTGGTCTCATGGTTCAGTTCTACCTTGATTTGCCCATGTTTCATTATTTCTTGCTTTCGTTTGCCTCGTACTACTTGTTCTTGGTTTTACATAACTGCGTCGGATTTTGAAAAGCCTTCTGGTGGTAATGTGGACACTGGCTTGATTCGTTCAGAGACTCCTACTGATAGTCTGTCTCTTCAAATCAGTCTTGCCAAGTTAGATGGCAGCAATTATTTGATTTAATCTCGTGCTTGTAGTTTACCCATTGCCGCTCGCGGTGTGCCTGGGTATATCACTGGTAAAACTTCACAGCCAACAGTTGTAGGGCCATCTTGCACACGGTGGGTAGAGAAAAATACTCTTATCATGTATGGCTACTCCATTCTATGCAGCCATCAATTAGTCGCAGTTTTTTTCTTCTGGATACTGCACATAAGATTTAGTCCGATGTTGCCCAGACTTATTTCCAGACAAGCAATGATGCTCAGTTCTATGAATTGCGGAAGAAACTCCGTGGGTTAAATCAGAAAGATTAGTCGCTAGCCCAGTATTATGCTGAGTTGACCAGTTTGTGAAACGAGATAGATTATTATCAGGATTTCCATGCCATTTGAGCTACTGATGTTTGGGGTCCTTCACCTGTTACTTCTATTTTTGGTTATCGATGGTTTGTGACTTTTATTGACTGTTATTCTCGTGTCGCTTGGGTTTATTTACTTCATGCTAAAAGTGAAATTTTTTCGTGTTTAACATGGTGCATACCCAATTTGATGCCACCATCAAGATTCTTTGTTTTGATAATGGGACTGAATATCTTGATGGTGGTTTCCGTGCCTATCTCGAGACTCATGGTATTCTCTTTCAAACGAGTTGTGTTCGCACTCCTGAACAAAATGGGGTTGCGGAACGCAAAAATCGTAATCTTCTTGAGGTTGCCCGTTTTCTTCTCTTTACTGTACATGTTCCCAAGTCTTTTTGAAGTGACGCAGTCCTCACCGCTACCTATCTTATCAACTGTTTGCCTTCTAGTGTCCTTCATTTCAAAACCCCTTTGGAACTTCTACCCTGATCTCTACCTCTCTCTTTTCTTTCACCTAGGGTCTTTGGGTGTACTTGTGGTTCATGCACCTAAACACTCAGATAGCAAATTGGATTCTAAGGCTGTTAAATGTATCTTCATTGGATACTCTCCTACTCAAAAGGGATACAAATGTTATTTTCCTACCACTCACAAAGTGTCTGTCAGTATGGATGTTACTTTTTGGGAGACTAAGTTCTTTTTTCGCCTTTCTGAGACATCTCTTCAGGGGGAGCCATCTACATTGGAAGAGATAGTGCAACGAATACACTTATTCAGCCTAATCAGGAGTCTCATGAATTAGTCTTTCCAAATCTTATACACTCAGACCGTATTCCCACTGAGGGGGAGAAGGAAGGGTTGGGTGAGGGGGAAACAGAGCTAGATACTGTTGGATGGTTAGATCGAACTGATCTGCATACTTATTCTTGACGTCGGAAGGATCAGTCTGCTCATACACCACTACCATCTTGCCAGTTGCTCTCTCCGCCCCCTGTTTCAGTCTCTTCCACTGCTTTATCTGGTAATGAATAATCTGTTGTTAATCTTGATACTTGTGATTTATCTATTGCCTTTCGAAAAGGTGTTGGGACATGTACTCAACATCCAATTTCACAATTTGTCTCATATGACTTATTATCAAACCCATATTGTGCTTTTGTCTCGTCTTTGTCCTCTATGTCAATTCCGTAGGGTTGGAAAGAAGTTATTGTCAACTATAAGTGGAAAAGGATATGATTGAAAAGATGAAAACTCTAAAAAATAATGGTACCTGAGAGTTAGTCTCTCTTCCAAACGGGAAGAAGCCAGTTGGGTGCAAGCGGGTGTTTACTATTAAATACAACGCAGATGGGTCATTAGAGAAATTGAAGGCAAGACTAGTTGCTTAAGGGCTTTACACAGTCTTATGGTATTGATTATCAAGAGATTTTTTTTCCAGTCGCCAAAATGAATTCTATTCGAGTACTCTTGTCTTGTGCTGCTACTATGTGTTGGGCTCTCCAACAATTGGATGTGAAGAATCCATTTCTCCATGGGGACTTAGAGAAAGAGATTTGTATGGATGTACCACCAGGGTTCTCATCCCTTGAAACTGAAGGGAAGGTGTATAAATTGAAGAAAGCTTTATATGGGCTCAAGCAATCTCCAATAGCCTAATTTGAAAGATTCTTCAAGACTATGTTAAGATTTAGATACCGACAAAGTCATGCAGATCACATCATGTTTATCAAGTGTAGTAATAATAAGATCACAATTCTTATTGTATACGTTGATGACATAATTGTGACAGGGAATGATGAAGATGAGGTGTCTCATCTCAAGGCAAGTCTAGCTAAAGAATTTGATATGAAAGATCTGGGGGCGTTACGATACTTTCTTGGGATTGAGGTTGCTAGATCAGAGAATGGCATCTTCATTTCTCAACGAAAGTATATTCTTGATCTCCTCGAAGAAACTGGCATGTCGGGTTGTCGACCAGCAAATTCGCTTATTGAGACTAATTATCGTCTCAGCAGTGGTGATGGCAAACCAGCTAACAAGAGCAGATTTCAGAGACTTGTGGAAAAATTAATATATATATTCCATAGTAGACCTAATATTGCATATGCTGTAGGGGTTGTTAGTCAGTTTATGTATGATCACCGTAGTGCGCATCTTGATGCCATTTATCACATTTTGTGGTATCTTAAGTCTGCTACAGGAAATGACTTCTGTTTTCTAATCATGGTCACATGAAATTAGAAGCATTCATGAATGTGGACTGGGTTGGTTCAGTTGATGATAGGCGATTTATATCGGAATATTGTACGTTTGTAGGAGGTAATCTGGTTACTTGGCGAAGTAAAAAGCAGACAGTGGTAGCTAGATTAAGTGCAGATGCTGAGTACAAGGCTATGGCACATGGCATTTGTGAACTTCTCTGGCTCCGAGTTCTATTGAAGGATCTGGGATTTGAGTGTGAAAATCCTATAAAGTTATATTGCGATAATAAAGCTGCCATCAACATTACTCATAACCCAGTACAACATGATAGAACGAAGAACATTGAGATTGACAGGCATTTCATTAAGGAAAACCTATGCAAGGGTTCAATTTGTATACCATTTGTGAAGTCTGCAGATCAATTAGCTGATACTTTTACTAAAATGCTTAGTAGTAAGGTGTTTCACTCCATTATATGCAATATGCAAGTTGGGCATGAAAAATATCTTTGCATCAACTTGGGGGGGAGTGCTAAGTTAGGGCTATTGCTGTATTTTTGATATGCTTATTTTATTATATAAATAATAGTGGTAAGAGAGCTAACTCTAATTTTGAGTACTCTTTTTTTTCACCGTCAGAATAACTCTCTCTTATTCTCTCTCAACTCTTTCTTATTGTTTTTCGTTCATTCATCAATCTTAACAATTTTTTATTGATCTAAACTGTAAAACTTACGATGCATTTGACAGTAGAACCATAGTTTAAACCGATCTTAACAACTTTTTATTGATCTAAACTGTAAAACTTATGATACATTTGACAGCAGAACCATAGTTTAAACCGAACCAATATTATTGGGTGAACAAATTTATTAGTTTTGTACCCGTTTTGTTAATTCCGTTCCTGTTTGTCCCTTCATTTGTAAGTAATAACTTCGTTGTCTCCTACTTTCTCTCATTTGTCTTGCCAAACAAGAGGGAAAGATAATTCACTTTTTCCCTTCTTTTCTATTCTAAAATTTTCAAATCATTCTGCGTTTTCTTACTTCTCTTTGCTTTTGTACTCGATCACTTTTTTCTCTTCCATGAATTCCCAAATGGACTGCGTCACTGCAAGTTATATATTAGTCAGAAATGGTAGATTACTACCACAAAGACCCAACCACATATATGTGTATTTATGCAAGTCATACTCATACCCATTTCACCATCTTGATTTCAAACCCTTTTGGAGTTTCTGCTAACATGTTTTGTTATATTAACTTTCAGGATTTTGGCAAATAGACAGTCCGCTGCTCGCTCAAAAGAGAGAAAAGCGCGCTATGTATTAGAACTTGAGCGACAAGTTCGGTCCCTTCGATCGGAAGTAATTAATTTATCTGCACAACTCACTATATACCAGGTTTGCCCCACTGAATTTCTGGCTATAATGTGAGATCCATTGTTGATTCCCCGAGTGTTAAAACAGAACAGACAGATGCTGCACAAGCTCTTTTACCTCTGTGCCATAACGAGTTAACTGGTGATCAATGAAATATACTTTAGCTTCACTTATGCAAATATTAGCTATATCCCTGGTCAAGTCAAAACTCATTACAATTTCAAATTATGTGGCGACTTTTTATGTTAATTGAGTTTTAAATTGTGCCAGTGATCAGAGGTTTGTTTATTGTTCATATACTTCTCGAAAATTGCAATGCCCTCAAGCATATTCGTGCTTGAAACATGACATGAGATAAGACATTGTACGCCCTATGGGTGATGGAGCCTTTGTGCTCAACGAATGTGACAGAATCAATTTACATGGAACTTTGTAATATATAATTTATTCCTGCAACTCTCTTAAATGCCTTGGAAATATTCATTGATTTGGTGAGTTAGAAACTAAGTTCAAGGTAAATTAGGAATTTTAGCAGTCGGCCTTTCTACATCTTCTTCTTCCACTATTCTTCATCCCTGCTGACATTTTGTAGGTTTCTTTCAAGAGCTTTTGTTGTTATGGAAGTTCAAAATTCATTTTTGAATTCATAATTTATCATATTTATTTTTTTTGTTCACAAGCACACATTCTGCACTTGTCCGTGTACGCAAAAAAAAACATGTATGTTAGGTAGACAATAAGGTTATGGCCTTATGTTTTCTTGTTTTCCTGTTTAGAGAGACAGTACAGGTCTGGCCACAGAGAATGCTGAGCTCAGAATTCGACTACAAGCTATGGATCAACAGGCTCAGTTTCGTGATGGTAAGTTTCATGCAATCTCCAATAATAAGATCATTAACAACTTTAAGAGAAAAGAAAAGAAGAGAAATGCCTCCTCTTAATGCAGTTTTTGTGAACATCTATGTTGGCAAGTGAGGAGCTTTTCCTTCTGTTGAAATATTAGCGATATCCTGATCTTTTTTTGCTGGTGATTCAAGTGCGCAAATGTATTGACTGCTATAATTATGTGTATGGAAAATCACACTTTGAGTTGATCTTTGTTTATGTGGCCATTGATTTGAGATTCAAATGCTGGCCTTGCATAATTGAATCAAATGAGTGACAGTTCATTACTCAAACTTTGTGAATCTTGTGCCTTTGGCATGCATGATATCGTCATAAGTTCTGTGTCATAAGAATTAGGGGGGAAAATCTCGTTTGTTTGTTTGTTTGTTTGTGACTTGAGTAGCATTCAAGCCTCTTCTGAATCAATTTACAAATGCAGAGTATATGATTAGACTTGATCTGTTTAACCACATAATTTTAGAGTAAATACTCATACATGGTTTGAAGTTATAGTCATTATCAAATATCATTATAGATCATTCACAGGTTGCATGGTTTGTTCTGACCAATTTACTTTTATATAGTTCCGTGAAAAGATAATTCAACCCAATAAAACCTATATGTGGGATGTCAAAAGTTTAACTAATAAGTTGTTACTCCTCATACATTTTGAACATGGGCTGTGAGTTGTGAATATCACCTAGGAGGCTCCCACAATGCTCAGCTAAGTAGCATCAACACGGACACGTGACACGACACGGAATGACATGGACATGCCGCCACGTTAATTTTCAAAATATGCAAGACACGACACGTCTAGGACGTGTTAAAATTTTATATTTTTATTATATGTTCAATATGTAAATAATTTATTCAATAGTAATTAAAAATATATAACATATCACCAATAAACTTAAGAAGTCTTGGATTTCCTTTTATAAATATTCTAAAACATATTTAGTGTACATAATTTTCGTTTTGAAGAATGCAGGACATTGTTATTATGAAAAACTTATCCCATAAGACGCATTTAGAATTCAAGAAGTATCATTAAAGTGTCCGCCAAGTGTTTAAAAAGTGTATGGTATTATAAATTTAATTTTTTTAATTAAGACACATTTAAAAATTGTTGAATATAAATTTAGGAGTATCGAAAAGTGTTCAAAGACTGTCGTGTCTAACACAGGTGTCTAACACGACACGTCACCTTCGTAGAAGTGTCCGTGCTTCATAAATGCGCAATATGGTTCAACCATACAATTGTGCCAGCTTTCACTGGAACCATTTTCACTTTCTTCTTCAATGAAACAAATATAGCATGTCAACTATGTTACATGGACTCGGGAATGAGCGTTAGGCGTGGGTGCATGCCAAAGGGTCAGACTTAACTTCTAATTGAAGGCTGTCCAAACTTGACAAAAATGATTGTTTTTTCATATGTTAATTTATTTTTTGGTATAAAATGGCGTCTTATATTACATAGTGTGTCAAAAAAGGCATTATACTCATTTTATAGCAATTATGCAACTAAATATACATATAATGCAATGCTAAATACAATTATACGACAAGGGTCCAATGAGAAGTATTAGATACATATCAAGTGTCCTTAAAAGTCCTTTCCTTATGGGCCGGTTGTGGATTTATTTTGAAGAGTTCTTGCAACATAGCATGTCAAGATAAGGTTTTTTGTGGATGCACTCATAGTTGGCCAAATTGAAACCAGCACTAGTGTGAATTTTGTCCATTACTCTGCGTATAGATCCGAAACTTGATTAAAGAATTGCTCAACTGATTGTTGCCTATATAATTTTTTTTCCCTCCGTTCTGGTCAGTCCTCTAGTTAGTCATTATATGCCAGATCATTTGGTGGTTCTTTTTAGACTCATGCTCTTATGTTGTTCTGCACAGCTCTAAATGAAGCACTGAGGCAGGAAGTTGAGAGACTCAAGATTCTCACCGGGGAAATGAGAACTCCGACTGAACCATGCAGCCTGGGGGCACGGCGCTTGCCACACAGCCCATTAGCCTCGCCATCAACCTTGCAACCTGTTCAGTACAGCCCATTGACCTCTCCATCAACCCTGCAAACCATGTCGTACAGCCAAGCAGCCTCCCCCTCTCCACGAACAGCAACGAGCCCTTTTCCACTCCTAAAACGATCAGTTCCCGTGCTTTCCCAGTTGCCACCATTACATAATTCCCGGACCAGCCTGTCACGTCGCCTGTTCAAGCCAGAAAATCCCCAGACTCCTCCGGAGCAGGACTCTTTTGGCAGCTTACATGGGCTCGACGTTGGTAACCAAGGATCAAATCTTTTCAATACAGAAAGTCCTCCAGTTTCTGGGAGTGAAAGTAGCAGCTCCATAAAATAGCTGCTGACTCTCTGATTTCCCAAATGGTGCACCTGCATTCTCTGTTGTCTATACAGAACTGACAACAAATTCAACTAGAAAAGGTCCCGATCAGTTATCCGATTTTTTTCTTACATTGGAGGTCAATTGTTAATTATTTTCCTCTTTTTTTGGTTCTCCCAAAAAAGGGAATCTTCTTCGAGCTTTCTGTATTTCCACACAACCTTTTACTAAAAAGTTTATGCATTCTGGCTAATATGTAAACCTCACCTTGCCAATTTACGTGTTATTTATAAAATGATTGAAGTAATCTCTCTCTTTCCCCTCCCAATCCAACTTATTTCGGGTTCTTTTCTTGTTTGGGTCATCCGGTGGACTTAGGCAAGCAATTGCCCAATCAGAATGATGGAGAGATCATGCATTTGACTACAACTCCATAGCAAATGTATTTTCATGGCTCGAGTATGCAAGAGCGGGAATTGTTTTATCTTTTCTAATGGTCTAGTTTCTCACCATTCATATCGGCTTCTTTTCCATGCACCAACAATGTAGGTGATTATGAAACCTTGCGTGTTGGATTAGAATCAGCTGCGGCAATTGGCACGCAATCTATCCGCGTTTATAGGGGTGATTCTCAGCTTCTCTTTGTGTTTACATCACATGGTTATATTTGTTGTAATCAGAGTCCAGTTCGTGATGAAGATCTACATATTAATGGCGGTATGGCGGTATGTCTTTGCATGGAGATTGTCTTGGACAGCACGTTTGACTACCGGATTGAATTCCAGTAAAATGGGATTGAGAGAACATGTGAACCCAATGGCTCTGTTCTGTTGTTGGAAAAACTATGCCTAAAAAAGTGAAGTGAAGATTTTAAAAAAAGATCTAAAAGAATTAGTTTTCGTCACTTATTTAGCTTGTAAGAAAGTTGATAAAAAATTTTAGTTTTTAACTTTTTCGATCGCGATGTATAATTTTATACATTTTATAGGTACTTATTTTATGGGAAAATGTTTCCAGTAAAAAAAAGTGTTTTTCTAACTCAAATTTTTCTGCATCAACGGAACACAAATGCAAAAAAATAAAACGATTATTTCTTTTCTTTTCCTTTCCTTTGAGACTATGTATTCTCTAATCTTCCATTGTTCCTTGTCTGACGCACAGATAAAATTAGTTGATTATGATTTTACTCTAAAAAATGGGAGACTAATGTGTTATTTGGCATTACTGAAATTAATTATTTATAAATTGTAATTGAAAAAATAATAAGTTTAATTTATAACAAAAGTTATGAGCATTTAAAAAATATTCTAACGTGAAAACTAGTTATTTAAAGATAAAAAAATATTTATAATGCTTGTAGCAGAAATGGTAGGTCTTTAAGAAAAATAACTTAAATTATAACAAGTAGCTTAAAGCTGCACCAGTAGCAATGTCAAATACAACTATTTTGATTTTTTTTATAGGCATCATTTTCACTTAACTTTTTCTTATTTTTTCTCACTAATCATTATAACGAAACATGATCTAGAATAGCAAAATGGATCGAGCAATGGTTCTAGATTAATGCTGAGATATCCAGAAAAGCAAGAATTGGTTTTCTCGGTCCAGAAATCTTGTTAGTGAATTGACACAACTCAAAATATTTCACCTCAAATGTCAGAAAAATAAAACAAAAAGACACTTCATTTTGTACTCTAACTTCTGTTAACAGAATCACAAAATGGGTATTAAATATGACTAATTTTTAGTACTCTCCAATTACCATAGGTTGGTCTACGCAGAATACTTCTGAATACCATACTGAATAATATAATGATTTTTTCATTAATATAGTACGTGCTAGTACCGGTAAAATACCAAATACCATTTTGAATTTATCGCTATAAATTTTATTTTATATATTTTTAGAAAATATTATTCAATAATAAATAGTTTAGTATAACATAATTATTTATTTAAAATAATATTTTAATTAATTAGTCTAAATTAAAATTTAATCTTATTATTTA
>JAOTRH010000022.1:14176480-14188933 GCA_034768845.1 Heliamphora exappendiculata
CCACCCCACCCCACCCCGAAGAGGGATGCTACAGAACAGTTGTTCTTTACCAATATGCAATTAATTGATAATTAAAGAAACTCATTTAATATGTGGGGCATTAATTTCTTATGAGGTTTTCCTTGGAAAATTATGATGGCATACATGGGAAAGTGAGGGGAAAACTATCAATTCTGGGTAAAAGAGAGAATTTACGACGGAAGTTACATCCAACTTCATGTTGCCTATGGAAGAAAGTCTACTCTAATTTATGAGTTTACATTCTAACATTGATTATATGTTAATGCTCTGTCGACTTGAATGAACTTGCTTCCATCACATGTTTGTTTGGAGATGTTAAAGTCAAATTACATTTGATAAATACGCTCATACCCAGTATGCAAGATTTCCACCTATGGCAGGGTAAGCAGCCTTACCACACTAAAACTAAGCCTCTAATTAACACGTTATCCTTATAACCTTGAGATCTCTCCCTCTCTCTCATTCTAGTGGCAGGCATTTTGTTTTCTATTCGACTTGTATACTACTCTTGGAAATGGCAATTTTGTAGCAACACTGCAACAAGATTTCATAATATTGGGGGGGTTTCATTTCTCTAGAAGAGAAAAGGGAATAATCAATAAGTTTCGTTTTTAATAGTGGTTTGCCCGTCATGTTGAATCTTGTCAATGGCAGCATATCGATGATTCCTATCGTTGTGAAAGGCTGATCCCTTCTTTTACTATCATCAGACACAGAGGTATGAAGGAGAGGACAACAATTTACTTAGTTCCCATCAACGTGGTTGATTTGGTTACGTTATATTAAACCATGTGGAAAAAATGCTGATGTCTTACTTCCTCGAGCCTGTACAAAACACTTATCTTATTTGGTATGCATGAATAGAATGACATTGGAATGGAATGTTCAATCTCATTCTATTATTTGGGTGTCAACACGACATGACGTGGGAATGAACGACTTTTTGATTTTTTTCTTTCCTATGTTTGATATGTTAATTTAATAGAACGGAATGAAATGCAAAAGTTTTAACAAATTACCATTCCGATCGTTCTGGCAAAAAACATTTTCATAAGGATTATTTTGCAAAAAGTATTTAATTTTTTTCACGTAAAAATATTTTCTTGTGTTTGGTTGCGATTTTGAATATGATAGTTTAGTGGTTATGGTAGTGTTAGTGTTGGAGGCAGCAGGGGCCATGGTGGTGGCAGTTGTGGTGGGGTGACGGTGTTGGGGACAATGGTGAAATGGGGGTGGGGGTGGTGGTGGCAATTGTTTAGTGACGAATTGAAACTAGTTTAAGTATTACTGAATATTAAATGAAATTGTGTTGAGTTGAACCACTTTTTAACAAGATGGATTTTCACTTAATGAGTTAATCTATTTTGTTGAATATTACTACATGTAGTAATATCATAAATTTTCATTCCAAGAGATTCTGTTCTACCAGCCGTTTTCCCCAATCCTGTAACTTTTCACATCGTGGAGGTCATCTCATTATGCACCCAATTTCTTTTTAATGGTTTCTCCGTTGACATGTATATGAATTGTTCATTCTAACTTATTTCTTTGATGCTTCAGCTACAACTTTGACAAGCTGGCATCTTCTGGTCACGTTTTGTTCCCTCCACACGGCTTTATGGATGAAATTGTTTGAGCACAAGCCTTTTGATCCAAGAGCTGTGATGGGCTTTGGCATCCTGAATGGGACTTCCATTGGACTTCTGAATCTTAGCTTGGGTTTCAACTCTGTTGGTTTCTATCAGGTAAAGTTATGGTTTGAAATCATTGTTTTAACCATTTTACTTATTGACTATTGGGTGGTGTTGTAAGTTGAATTAATTTGTTTCCAACCTCGTTTGCTGGAAATGATTTCTGTTTTTCAATCTTTGCATTTCATACCATTGGTGACTATATTGGCTGTCGGAAAACTGGTTGTGCTACATATATTTGTGAAAAGCATCGCATGTGCTCTATGTTATTCTGCATTACATTAATCATTCTTTCTTGTGCGTTCTCAGATGCTTTGAAATTATCATTCCAGAACATCAACTTGGATTTTGCACATTCAGAATGACAACACTCCCCTCAATAATAAATGAAAAAATGAAAGCCATCCATCTTCATTCCATCATCCATAAAAGTTGTCCTGCATGTGTTGTCATAGGACTTTTAGAATTTTTTCCTCTATCATGTTCACAGTCATTCCTTGGAGCTAGTGATTCATTTTTAAAATCTCTATTTGAAGGGTCATTTTCTGAACCTTTCTCTTGTTCTTTTTTTCCCCGTTTTAGATGACAAAACTGGCAATTATCCCGTGTACAGTTCTTTTGGAGATTATTTTCTTCAGGAAGAAATTCAGGCAAGTTTCAATTGTACCCCTGCTAATTGTGGCACTTTTCTGTCATATCCATTGCTTCTGTTTTCTATAAAAGAATTGTGTCTATATAAGTGAACCATTGTGTATCCTTGGGTCTGTTAACTGCCTGCTTATTTTTTTCCCAAGTGATGTTAGTACATGCAACTATGAAGCGCCTCCATTGAATAAGTTGTGACCATCTTGGGCAACTAACGAGGTGTCTTTTTGGAGTGATTTTAATGGATATAGCTGCTTTTCGATTTGGTTGATCAGTTGTCTCATTTACGAAATAAATATTATGAATTCCTTGTGGGCATGTCCCCATGATACTAATGGGATTTTAGGTTCATGTTTAGTAGGCCAGCCGGAGGGACCATATTTTAAGTCACTCACAAACATGTTTGGTGTGTTACCACGGCTTAGTTGCACACATGTTTATTGCTAGTTCCCTATCCATTTTTTTTAATAAATAAGTTGCCATGCTAGTGTGGGTACGATAACATGCTCCCGAGTGAACCACGGGCTGCTTGCCCAAGAGGGGGTTGGCTTCAACCCAACATGCTTTGCTTGCCCAAGGGGTTGGTTCCGAGCCAACTATACTCTTATTTCCCAAGAACACTTAAGCTTCGAGCGAACCCTACTTTGCTCTGTTGACCTAAAACGGCAAAGCTAGCTCCATTTCATTTGCATAAGAGGGGTTGGCTTCGAACCAACTTTGCTTTGCTCACTCTGAGCCAGCTCGCCCAAGAGGAGTTAGATCCGGCTTTCAAGCCCAACCTTGCATTGCTCACCCTAGGAGCTTGGCTCTTACTAAGCCCGCTCCACTAGTTCAAACTTCAAAGTCATCCACTTGGGCCAACCCCTTCTCTCCAAGCCTTCATAAATGCAGTTTTCCATGATAAGATCTAGATTTGGAGCAAGGACTAAGAGATTATACTTGGAGCCTCTAGAGGATTGTGACTTGGAGACTAGGGTTGAAAATTGGTTAGAATTGCTTGACTCGCCTCATGCCCGGGGTGCCTTTGCTTTAACCAATTATAGAGAGAGGGACACTAACCAAAAACTCCACAAGCGCATCGACAGTTTTAAAGAATACGAAGAGCCCTAACAACGGGTTCAAGATGCAACCCCAATCTTCTTGGGCAACAAATGCCTCTTCTCTCCGCTTGTCCCTTGTGATAGTGACCTCAAGGTCCCTTTGTTTTCTATATAATGGAGGCCATGCTCCTCTTTGAAGGGTTACATTTCATTTGCCGTCTTTTTCAGCTTATAACCTTGTTCATTGCTTCTATCTTCCTCTCTCCTAAGGTTGCTTCTGTTTTTTCCTCCTTCGTCCCCGACAATCTTAAGCTGTCCTACCATCTTTTCAAAAGTTTCAGTCATGCTTCTGTACTGCCGACTGACTGTTTACATGTAGCTTGCATTTTATAAAATGCCAGTTAGCAAGCAATCTAAAACTATTAACAAGACATGTTACTTTATGCTTAAGGTATGTTTGTGCTCACATCAAATTTGAGAATTGAAATCAACTTGAAAAACAAAGGATGAACTACACGAGCTTCACCTTGATTGTATCAACAACCAAAAGTTGCTAGCGCGAGGAAGATGCGATTATCTTCAATTATTTCTCCAATCCGACCAAAGTAAATAGGACAAAGGCTCGTTGAGTTGAGTTGAATTATTTGCCGAATATGTCAGAATTTCTTTTGAACGGCTTCACTTCAATTCTATGAGTGAGGATTCGTATAATACAAGAACATTCTGCCTAGTCATATTTAGTGATTATTTTCAGAATCTTTTTGATGAACGCCTGCAGATATACAAAAGAATTCATTTAGAAGGTTCTTTAATGACAAGATCTCATCAAGTGCTTACTATCTTTTCAAAAATTTCAGTCATGTTTCTGTACTGTAGACTGACTGTCTACATTTAGCATGCATTTTATAAAGGAAAATGCTAACCACCGTCTATTAGACGGTTAAGTAGTATATAATGTATAGATATCTGTGCAAAGTGTATTGATATTTATGAAAGTAGTAGGTCTCACATCCAAAAGTGTTGTATTGATATTAAATTTTTTTGTCTCTATTAAGCTATTAACCACCACCTAGTGGGCGGTAATTAGCACTACCTTTTTATAAATGCTAGTCAACAAGCAATCTAAAAATATTAACAAGAAATGCTACTTTATGCTTAAGAGATGTTTTTGTTCACATCAAATTTGAGAACTAAAATCTACTTGAAAGACAAAGGATGAACATATGAGCTTCACCTTGATTGTATCAACAACCAAAAGTTGTTAGCGCTAGGAAGATGCGATTATCTTTAATTATTTCTCCAATCCGACCAAAGTAAGTAGAACAAAGACTTGTTGAGTTGAGTTGAATTATTTCTCCAGTCTGCCAGAAAATCTTTTGAACGGCTTCACTTCAAATCTATGAGTGAGGGTTCTTATAATGGAAGAACATTCTACGTAGTGATATCGAGAGATTAATTTCAGACTCTTTTTGGTGGACACGTGTAGATGTACAAAGAATGCATTTAGAATGTTCTTTAATGAGGAAATCCCCCCCGACCCCCCAACAACAGAAAAAAGAAGATGAAACAGAGGGAAATGACAGAGAAATGTTTTTGAAGCCTAAGCGTTGCTTTTATCCAATTTAGAAGAAGGCTCCTTTAATGCTGTAAGCTTTGGGTAGTCGATGAGTCCTAGAAGCAAAACATGGCAATCATGAGCTTGTCATGATTGGCGTGCATTCAAAATAAAGTTTTTTAATATTGGTGTGCATTCAAGCTCCGTTTGTTTCAATGTAAAATACTTTTTAATAAAACATTTTTCGTGTAAAATTTTTATAAAAAAAGTATTTATCTATTTTTATTTTCTAATGTTCGGTCGACACATGAAAAATATTTTCAAAATAAAGTTATGGAAAATATTTTTCGTGTTGGATTGAAACAAGATATTTTCTACAATGAGGTTATGGAAAATATCTGAATTTGGTCCAATGCCTCTTGGAGTTTCGTTACTGTTTAGGATAACTTTTTTTGTGGTTTTTTTGTGCCTTTTTCCGTCTTTTCTGAAAATTTTTATTTTTTTAGTCTAGAGTTTTTATCTTTTCGATTCATTATGATAAAACAAATATAAAAGTATAGTTGTTTTGATTATAGTTGAAAAAAGTTCACTAAAGATGAAAATACCTTAATGTCTTATATTATTTTTTTGGATTTGTTTTTTTACTTTTTTGGTTTCTCGTAATGAGATAAAATTTAAAAATATCATTGTTTGAATTAACGTAATTTTTTTTTACTAAAGACGAAAAACCCCTTAAACTGGCTTTTTAGCCTTTTTTATATGAACCTTTTTTAAAAAAAATTTGATCATTTTTTTTAACTTTTCTAGTTTCTCGTAAGGAGAAAAAATTTAAAAAGTATCATTAATTGAACTAACGTAAAAAAAATTCACTAAAGACCAAAAGAAGCAATTTAAAAAAAAAGTCTTAAAAAAGGCTATCCCAAACGGCAATCACCACCGCCATTGTCTTGTGTGTCTTTATTTTAGAAATCCACACAAAATATATAAAAATTTGGAAGGGCCAGACTTAAGACACCTCTCTTAAAAAATCAGAAAATAACTTACCAATTTATTTAAATGAAAACAATTTCATCTTACGATGTAAAATATTTTACTTTAAAAAATTATTTTACTTGCTTTTTGTTAACCAAACAATGAAAAACATGTAAAATATTTTACGAAAAGATATTTTACGTTGAAACGAACGGAGTCTCAATACTCCACATTCTGATTATCTTCAGTTATCATCTCCCCAGTTCCCTATTTTATTGGCCACCAAAGCATGGATCTGCTAGAGAAGTAGAGACACTCTTGGTCTTTCATTACTATTTCTCTCACTTATTAAGTCTATGTGCACCATTAATTTTTGTCTCCTTTTCAGCTAAATGCGGTCTTCTATGTTTCGTATTGAGTTACATATTTAAAATTTTCGATCGATAGTTTTGGGGCTATTGCTTATGTATGTGTACCTTTAGTTACATGTTTGTGTTCTCATACATTAATAATTCTGCACAGTCGGAACGTCCAGTTTTCACTTGCCATCCTCCTTTTGGGCGTTGGGATTGCAACTGTCACGGATCTGCAGCTAAATGTTCTGGGATCTGTCTTATCTTTGCTTGCAGTTGTCACAACCTGTGTTGCCCAGATTGTATCCTCAGCTGCCTTTATTTTGAACTTTACATGCCTTTTTTTACTTGTCCAAGTTAAAGTTAAAACAATCATATTTTAAGGGTGTTGGTTAGAGATTATTTTTAGCTTGTAGTTTGTAGTTCAGAAAAAAAGAAGTTAAAACAATATCAACAACACTTGTAGCTTTTTAGCTTTTGCTTGTAGCTTCTAATTCTAAATCAACAAATACAAATTCTAAGCTATAAGTTTACAATTGTAACAAACATGTGTATCTTCTGTTTGAAGCCAATCACATATTTTCAGCTATACCAAACACCCTCTTTATCTGAAAAAAGGCTTGCTTTTCATTTTGCTTTGATGGCAGTTATGCAAAAATTGGTGAGGTTAAGGTATTGATGTACCATGATTTTCTCCTCGTTATTAAAATATATCTTGCTTTTGTAAGACCTTAATCAGCTACTTCTAGATGACCAATACCATCCAGAAGAAGTTCAAAGTTTCTTCAACCCAGCTCTTGTATCAATCTTGTCCCTATCAGGCAATCACTTTATTCATCACCGGCCCATTTGTGGACGGGCTTTTGACAAATAAGAATGTGTTTGCTTTCAAATATACCCCTCAAGTTCTGGTGAGAATCAAATGACTCATACCCCACCCTCCCCCCTTCAAATATTCTCTGAAATGCTTCTTTTTTTTTTCTTCCCCTTTTGTTCTCTCACATTGTCTTCATTGCAGGTCTTCATTGTTCTATCTTGCCTGATATCAGTTTCCGTGAACTTCAGTACCTTTCTGGTAATAGGAAAGACGTCTCCTGTTACGTATCAGGTCCTCGGACATCTTAAAGCATGCCTGGTTTTGGCCTTTGGCTATATTCTACTTCATGACCCATTTAGCTGGCGAAACATTCTAGGAATCCTCATTGCTGTTGTTGGGATGGTACTATATTCTTATTGCTGTTCTCTTGAGAGCCAGCAAAAGGCCAGTGAAGCATCGGCACAACTGTCCCAGGTACTTCACATTCTTTCCTTTCCCTTTCATGTATTTTCATGACTCATTTTCTTTTAAAATCATCACTGATCAAGGAAGTTGAAGTGTATTTTCTTCCCTATAGCATCTCTCTCTCTCTCTCTCTCTCTCTCCCCCCTTTCCCACTAAAAAATTTAAAATATTTATAAGACATATTCTGTTGCTTGTTGTTCCATAATTGTATTTGTGCCTTACAAAATTACACTATATCCATACAAAACATGACTGGCTTTAATAGGGTATTTTCAATAATAAATATTGTGCAGAATCAGTTACATAAGTGAATGAGTGATTTATGTATAAATGATAGTTTCGTGTTATACATAAAACAAAGATGTTTTTTATGCAATTGATAATGATACTATGATGCAAAACCTTTACAAAATGAAAATCCGGAGTCACCAATTGTAAAAGATACTTTAGAAACTTCATTGAGTAATCTTTAAGTTTTTCTAAATGTCCAAGTTTTAGACACTTTTGTAAAAGTATGCATTATAAAGTTTATGTTCCCCCTCTCTTTAAATTCGTATTTTGTCCATCCTCGCACACAGTTTTGTCCATTGGTCATAGCACTATTGTGATTTTTACCCCCTGAAAAGTGGTTTACTAATCCTCTCTTCTGAATCATTTCAAGGCAAAGGAAAGTGAATCTGATCCTCTAATGGGAGTGGAAACCGGAGCTAGCCTCTTAACTGATGGTGGTGTTCCAAAAGTCCCTGCGTGGAGTTCAAACAAGGACCTGCAAGCATGAAGCTACCTTCCTCAAATCTTTACTACTAAATTCTCCCTAGTTCAAAATTGGTAAACCAAAAAGTTCCAGTGATGAAGATGTCGCTGCTAGGGTTTCTGGGCCTTTTCGACGAGATGACAAATATCCGTTTCTGAGGGTTTCCAGAGTTAGAAAGGAAATGCCGTATATGTTGTAGCAGTTTTGGTTATCAGCTTTGCCAAGGGTTAGGTGTGCCAATTGAACAGCTATTGAAGATGGGCTATTGTTTTTCCACCAAAAAAAAAAAAAACCATATATAGAGTGTCTCCCCTTTAACTTCTCTCCTTTATATTGAGATTGCGGTTTTGCTGCCACGAAAATGGAGACATCCCTTCCATTCCCCCCACCTTCGCTCTCTCTTGCGAGCCGGGCAGGCTTCAGAAATATTAGTGGAACTCTTGCACTAGCAGTATCTTTCTCTATCTCTCTCATTCATTTACCTTGACAAGGGCGGTATTTTGATGAATTGAACTGCAATTTACAAGGGACAGTAGAAAATTTGATATTTTAAAATTTTTTCGTACATGTTTTTGAAGGACCAAGGTGTTATATCATCTATTACAGAGATAGTGCGATTTGATTGTTATTAGTTTCTATTGCTCTCAACTTGTGAAAAAGACTTTTGATTTGGAATAAAAGGAAATTTTTTGAAATAAATTTATGCTTGTTTAATGTGATGATTGGAAAGAGGAAAGCATGCAGGCTTTGAAACGCAGTCGTACTGTGTTTTTATCTCTGTGCAAATACATAAATAAACAAATAAAAAGAAACCAAAGACGGTATTGAGGGGGAAAACCTTTTTTATTTTTTTGAACCAAACATTGAACTTAATCCCAAGCAGGGTCGGAATCAGAATTTTACATCTAGGTGGCCAAATTAAAATATTTTTTTGTTTATTAACATAAACTATCTATTTTTCTTCTATTGACATTCAAATATTACAATCACAATTTTTATTGACATTGATAAGTAATAATCAATAGTCAAACGTCTCTATCCATAACCAAAGATTACAATCAGTGTTCATTTCAATTCATCAGGGATAGCTCACAATTTTTACATTAGGAAATTTAGAAATTAATATTAAAAACTTAAAATTTAGAAGAAAAATCAAGAAATAGAACAAATTTTAGAGACTTTTAATCAAAAAAAATCTATAGAAATTTAAAGAGAGAGTGAGAGACTAAGGTAATAAAGGTGGAACTTTTGAAAATCTAATCTAAAGGAAAAACCAAAGGTAATAAAGTCAAAAAAAAAATTAAAATAATAAAAATATAAAATAAAGACTAAAGGAGGAGGGATCCCACAGCACATGATAAAGCCTCTCCAGAGTTACAGAGAGTAGAATGAAAGTGGGAGAAAAATAAGGCAATGTTTGTTTTCTTAATTATCTTGTATTAATCTTTTTTTAAAAAATTGAAATAAGTTGATTACAGAGAGTAGAATGAAAGTGGGGGAGCCAGCCCTCTCAATTAAAAATAAGGCTATGTTTGTTTTCTTAATTATCTTGTATTAATCTTAAAAAAAAAAAATAGAAAGAAGCTGAGGGGCCCTGGCCTCCCATGGTCTCCTCTATAGTCCGTTCTTGATCCCGAGGATCACCTAGTAGAAGTGAGCTGTAAATTCAACAGTTGGCAATCCATTGATGAGGCTAGGTTAGGAGAGATTTATCTCTTGAATTTTCTAGTATTGGCATGGACAGCTTATTTTTAATTGGATAAAAAAAATAGTTTGGATACATGTAAATTGATTTGAACACTAACCCTTACATAAAAATAAAATAAAATAATAATAAAAAATGCAAAAATAATAGATTCGTACCTAATAACAATTGAGAAAATGATCCCAAACCCTAAATTAAAAAACAAAATAGTGGTACAAAATATGCTTCTTTTAAATTATATTATTGTTCATATTGTCCCCTTGAAATTACTATTTCATCCTTAATATAAAGGAAATTAAAATTTAAAAATTATTTTATTCTTACCGAACGAAATCCTAGCGCAGCAGCTACTCATCTCTTGCTCAGTTGCTCCTTATTTCATCACTCACCGAACGCACTGATCTCTTACCACCGCAGCTCACAGTGCCGCTGGATCTCTTTGCTGGTGCCGTTGGATCTCGCCCTCGCCGTCATAGATCAGTGGATCTCACCCTCGTTCGCACCACTGGATCTCACCATCGCTGCCTCGCGTCTCGCCGTCGCCAATCATTGAATCTCACCCTCTCAGTCGCCGCCTCTCGCCTCGCCGATCATATCTCACTTACCTTCACCTTGCGCCTCTGCGGCTATGCCTGGTACATCTATGGACCCTAAAGTATTAAATATTGATTTAAATATTGTGGATCTTACCTCAGCTATTTTTTGATTTAAATATTGTGTTTTAAATATAGTAATTTAAATATAGATATTGTGTTACTATGTCTTTGTTAGTTTTTTTTTATTTAAATATAATGGGACTATTAGTGTTATTGTGTTAGCTTTTTTTATTATTACTGTTCGCTTTTTTGAATTGTTACTGTTTAAATTATTTATTATTAACTTTTTTTAAAAAAATAAAAAAAATATAAAAAAATATAAAAAAATTTTGTTGTGACGATAGGATTGTTAACTTTTGCTTGGGACTATGGTACTGTTAGTTTTTGATGTGATTTTGTTATTTGATAATTTGGGATAAATATTTATTAAAGTAAATAAATATTTTATTGTGAAGGCCAAAAAAGATAAAGAATATTCCTCGATTTATAAGTTTCTAACGTTGATTTTGATTTTATTGATTGCGACATAGATAGGATATTTTCTGTTATAAAAATTGTAAAAAGTTGATTTTGCAATCGAATAGGTGATCAGTGAATGCATAGATAGTTTACTTGTATATATTGAGAAAGAAATATTTCATAGTATTACAAATAAAATTATTATGTATCGTTTTTAAAGTATAAAAAATCGTTATGATTAACTATAATCAAATTATAAATTATTACTATATTTAAATTTTTTGGGTAACACTTTTATTTATTAAATACAATTTTAAATATTTGATGACAGAATTTCTGGTTCTGCCGCTGGTTAAGTTAGGGGAGGAAAAAGTAAACTTCCATTTCATCCAAATATGTTTAGAGAGGGATCTAGCTACCACGCTGGGACAAAACGCGGATAAAATAAGCATAGGAAAATATTGCACCAGCCGGGAATCGAACCCGGGTCTGTACCGTGGCAGGGTACTGTTCTACCACTAGACCACTAGTGCTTTTGGTGCGGTTGTTCAAGTTAATTAAATTAAATCAATGGAATTTCTCGTGAAGTACTTTGAGGATAAATTCATAATTAGGTAAGATCAACATTTTCCCTCTTTAAATATTTGTTAAATGAAAAGGGAATTAATCTTTATTTAATTTTTTTAAGAAAAAGGAAGAAAAAATAATTTTAGTAATATGACTATTTCTCTTCACATTTTGACAATGGCACATATCTAAAAAAAATCCGAATAAAGAGCTATGCTGACCATAATAGATATTTGTTAGTTATAGAAGAATATAATATTAATAAGTGAGAGATGATATGTTATAAAATAGTATTTAATAAATATTCAGAATTAAAAAGATAAAAAAATATAAGTGTAATATTTTTATGTTACTTTTTTATTATTTTAAAAAATAAATTATATATATTTATATCTAAAACATTTTATTAATATAACCAAGATAAGACACGTAATTGAAAAGTAATTTCCTACCTAACTATCTCCCTTCTTATTAAGAGAAAAAAAAAAACATTCATACAAAACAAAGCACAACAAAGGAACAGATGCGAGAATGCAAAATATTTTCAACCCAATATCAAATGGTCCTCTTCCTTCTAACTTTGTGTATTTAAGTGAAATTTACTCTAAGCTTTTAAATATAATAAAATTTCTCAATTAAATCAACAAAAAATTAACAGTAAATTACACCAATCTTCCTTAGAATATCCAAAAAGTATAGCTAGTTTTAAGATTTTGAGAGAATTATTTTTATTTCCCCTCGGATAAAAAAAATAAAACGGTATTTTCGTTCACCCTAATTTCATCTACATCAATTACTTTTGACAGCAGCGTG
>JAOTRH010000022.1:14203329-14239860 GCA_034768845.1 Heliamphora exappendiculata
TTATTTCATTCTCTGTAAATTTCAATTTATTGTAAATTGTTGAAAGTTTAATAAAGATGTATTTTCTGGATCCCCGATCATGTATTTTATGTCGGCGTTGGAAATTCTCCCAACAGTATATTTTATTGTGGCGTTGAATTTCTCCCAATAATCTTAATAATGATTTAGTTTTAAAAATCTACTCAGTTTGGATCTTATCTTCTTTTCTAAAAAATACATGTTTATACTTCTAACATTTCTGTGAGTATGTACAGGATTATGGATTCTAGATCTTCGTTAAAATATGAGAAATATTATCTTCTTCAGAACAATATGTTCAGATCAATCCAGATTGTGATTTGCTTTCCGTCATAATCTAGTCATTTTTCTGAAATTGGAGATTCTGGCCGTTTTTGTCGACTCCTTTCTTGTTTGTGTCGACCATTTGGTCTTGTGTCGACCCATTTTCTGATGGTGTCGACCATAATCCTTCTGTTGGTGTTGAGAAGAACTCTCGGTTATTTTGTGTCGATATTTTTCTCAGTTTGTGTCAACACATTTCTCTGGTTAAACTCTCGGTTCTTTTGTGTCGACACCTCTCTCTGTTTGTGTCGACACCTACCTCCGTCTGGAACTTTTGATTCTTTTGTGTCGACACGTTTTTATGTTTGTGTTGACACATTCGCTGGTTTCTGTTTACGTTGAACCTCTCGGTTCTTTTGTGTCGACCCCTAGGCTGTTTGTGTCGACACCTTTGGTGGTTGTGTTGACACCTTTCTCTGTTTGTGTCGACCTTTGACTGTTTGTGTTGACACCATTGTTGTTTGAGTCGACACATTTCCTGCTTGTGTTGACCTTTTTTCCTGGTGGTGTTAACCATTTCTTTTCTGTGTCGACACCTCGCTATGATGCTTAATTGAGATTTACATATAGAGATCTGATCGGCTAAGGCCGTAGGCAGCCGCGCGCGACTGACCTTCTGCGGTTAAGAAGCACTTGCTATAAGCAATGATGCATACCATTTTGATTTCGAGGGCACTGCCCTCGAACTCCTGCCTAGGGACGCTGCCCCTAGGAACACTGTTAGGGGGCGCAGCCCCCTAGAACCCCTACCAGGGGGGCGCCCCATGAGACCCCGCCACATGATGGACTATGT
Organism: Heliamphora exappendiculata; assembly: GCA_034768845.1. Taxonomy (NCBI): domain Eukaryota; kingdom Viridiplantae; phylum Streptophyta; class Magnoliopsida; order Ericales; family Sarraceniaceae; genus Heliamphora; species Heliamphora exappendiculata. The sequence goes on from JAOTRH010000022.1 coordinate 14,204,465, forward strand.
TTGGAGAAATTAAGTTTAGATTGTTAATCTATTATTATTGTCGATATTGTAAAGATCTAATATGTGAATTGATCTTATTTCAAGAAACATGTTGCTTGAAAAATAAAGTTCTCCTGAAAAGCAAGCTGCTCCTAAAAAGCAAGTCGTTTCTATGCCTGGTGTTCCAACTGTTCTTTTGTGTCATGTGGATAAGCCAAGAAAGTTTAGAAGAGGAGCTGACTTTAAGATATGGCAATAAAAAATTACATTTTATCTCACCACTCTGAATCTGGCCATATGCCTGACTGATGAAGCTCTAGTTGCTGATGAGAATACTGAAACTCAAAAACTGATGGCAGTTGATAATTCGAATAATACTGATTATCTATGCAAGGGGAGCTGACTCTCGGTTCTTTTGTGTCGACACCTCTCTCTGTTTGTGTCGACACCTACCTCTGTCTGGAACTTTTGATTCTTTTATGTCGACACGTTTTTATGTTTGTGTCGACACATTCGCTGGTTTCTATTTACGTTGAACCTCTCGGCTCTTTTGTGTCAATCCCTAGGTTGTTTGTGTCGACACCTTTGGTGGTTGTGTTAACACCTTTCTCTGTTTGTGTCGACCTTTGGCTGTTTGTGTTGATACCATTATTGTTTGAGTCGACACATTTCCTGCTTATGTTGACCTTTTTTCCTGGTGGTGTTAACTAATTTCTTTCTGTGTCGACACCTCGCTATGATGCTTAATTGAGATTTACATACAGAGATCTGATCGGCTAAGGCCGTAGGCAGCCGTGCGCGACTGACCTTCTGCGGTTAAGAAGCACTTGCTATAAGCAATGATGCATATCATTTTGGTTTCGAGGGCACTGCCCTCGAACTCCTGCCTAGGGACGCTGCCCCTAGGAACCCTGTTAGGGGGCTGCGCCCTCTAGAACCCCCACCAGGGGGGCGCCCCCTGAGACCCCGCCACATGATGGACTATGTTTGGAGAAATTAAGTTTAGATTGTTAATCTATTATTATTGTCGATATTGTAAAGATCTAATATGTGAATTGATCTTATTTCAAGAAACATGTTGCCTGAAAAATAAAGTTCTCCTGAAAAGCAAGCTGCTCCTAAAAAGCAAGTCGTTCCTATGCCTGGTGTTTCAACTGTTCCTTTGTCTCATGTGGATAAGCCAAGAAAGTTTAGAAGAGGAGCTGACTTTAAGAGATGGCAATAGAAAATTGCATTTTATCTCACCACTCTGAATCTGGCCATATGCTTGACTGAGGAAGCTCTAGTTACTGATGAGAATACTAACACTCAAAAACTGATGGCAGTTGATAATTGAAATAATGCTGATTATTTATGCAAGAACTATGTTCTGAATGCTCTAAATGACTCATTGTACTATGTGTTCAACGAGGTAAAGACTGCTACGGAACTGTGAGAGTCATTAGATCAAAAGTATAAAATTGAGGGTGCCGGGTCCAAGAAGTTCATAGTGGGCCGGTTCCTTGATTATGTGATGAAGGACTCAAAACCTGTGACGGTACAAGTCCAAGAGCTTCAGATGTTGATCAATGAGATCAAAGCAGAAGGGATGTTGTTCAATGAAGCATTCCTAGTAGCTGCAGCCATCCACAAACTTCTTGAAATATGAAAGGAATTCAAGAGTTATCTAATGTTCAAGAACAAGAAGATGACTCTAGAGGCTCTATTCTTCAAGCTGAATGTTGAGCAAGAAAATCGAGTAAGGAGTAAGAGTGCCAGGTCCAACTCCAACATGGCCAATGTGATGAAAGTTGAAAACTCTTCAAGAGCAAAGAAGAGTGTTCATGACAGGTATGCCAACATAAGGTTTGACAAGAAAATCAAACTAGGACCAAGAGATTATATTGCCAAAAAGCAGAAGGAGAAATTCTAAGAAAAATGCTTTAACAGTGACAAATTTGGGCAGCGTGCTTCAGAGTGCAAGAAGTCGAAGAATTTTCAAACTCAAGCTCATATGGCAGAGGCAACTGAGGGTGTCTTAAATATTGATCTTTCGACCGTAGTATCTGAGGTGAATATGGTAGGCTCAAATCCATAAGAATGACAGATAGACACAGGGGCCACTCGCCATGTCTGCTGTGACTGACAGATATTTAACACCATTGAGATGGTGGGCTATGGTCAGAAGCTGTATACGGGAAATTTAGCTACCTCAGATGTGTTGGGGCAAGGCCAGGTGATACTCAATATGACTTTCGAAAAAAAGCTAACATTGAATAATGTGCTATATGTGCCAAATATTTGGAAGAATCTGATACCTAAGTCTCTCGTAAGCAAGCATGGGTTTCGGATGGTCTTCAAGGCAGACATAGTTACACTATCTAAGGCAGGAATGTATGTGGAGAAAGGTTATGTGACCAATGGTCTATTCAAGATGAATGTAATGGCTGCCATTTCTACTGCTAATAAAATGAAATTCCCTGTTGCTTATGTGCTTGAGTCTTCTATTTTTTAGCATGGTAGACTATGTCATGTTAATTATGATTCTATGCGTAGATTAATTAACTTAGAATACATACCTAGTTTTGGTATTGATAAAACTCACAAGTGTGAAACTTGTGTGGAGTCAAAGTTAAATAGGTTTTCGTTTTTACTTGGTTGAAAGAAGTACCGAGCCACTGAGTTTAATTCACACTGATGTGTGTGATCTGAAATATATTCAGACTCCTAGTGCTAATAAGTACTTTATTACGTTTATTGGTAATAGTACAAACTACTGCTATGTATACTTGCTAAAGAGCAAGGATGAAATTTTGGGTAAATTCATTCTGTACAAGAATGAAGCGAAAAACCAATTTAGCAAAAAGATTAAGGTGTTGAGAAGTGACCGATGTGGTGAATATGAATCACCGTTTGGTGGATATTGTGCTGAGCATGAAATTATTTACCAAACCACTGTACCTTACTCACCTCAGCAGAATGGAACTACTGAATGTAAAAATCGTACTTTGAAAGATATGATGAATGCTGTGTTGGTGAGTTCTGGGTTGCCTTAGAACATGTGGGGTGAAGCGGTTCTCTTCGCTAATCACATCCTGAATTTGGTGCATCGCAAGAAGAGTGAAAAAATACCTTATGAGTTGTTTAAGGGTAGGAGGTCTACCTATAATTATTTAAAAATAAGGGAGTGTCTTGCGAAGGTAGCCATACCTCCTCCTAAGAAGGAGAAGATAGGTCCAAAAATCGTTGATTGTGTGTTCATCGGTTATGCGCAAAATAACAGTGCTTATCGATGTCTTGTGTATAAATCTGCAGTAATAGATATTTACAAGAATACAGTTATAGAGTCTAGAAATGTGTCGTTCTTTAAACACATATTTCCATATAGATCCATAAAAGAGTATAGTTAAGTAAAACGAACTTTGCATCATACTAATGATAGTAGTAGAGATCAAGAAGAGGAAATTGATATAGAGCCAAAACGTAGTAAACGGGCTAAGAAATCAACCTCTTTTGGTCTAGATTTTTTAACCTATTTGTTAGAAAATGAGCCTCGTACATACAAGGAAGCTGTGAGCTGTCTTGAGGCTCCGTTTTGGAAAAAAGCCATTAAAAACGAGATTGATTCCATACTGCAGAACTATACGTGTGAACTAGTAGATTTGCCACAAAGTAGTAAGCCTTTGGGCTACAAATGGTTCTTCAAAAGAAAGATGAAAGCAGATGGATCAATAGATAAGTATAAAGCTGGGGTTGTTATTAAAATATACAGAGAAAAGGAAGATCTAGATTACTTTAATACTTATTCTCCTGTATCTAGGATAACCTCAATTCGTATGATAATCGCAATTGCGACATTACGAAATCTAGCAATAAATCAGATGGATGTAAAGACAATTTTTCTAAATAGAAATTTAGATGAAGAAATCTGCATAGAATAACCTAAGGATTTTTTTGGGCCGAAAGGAAAAATCTTTAGGCTAGTTCGATCTTTGTATGGTCTAAAGCAAGCTCCTAAATAATTTCATGGAAAGTTTGACAATATGGTATTGTCTCATGGGTTTCGAATCAACGAATGTGACAAATGTGTATATATCAAAGACACTGATGAAATTTATGTCATCCTGTGTCTCTACGTTGTTAACATGCTCATTGTGGGAAGCAATGACGAGGTTATCCAGTCCATTAAAGATATGTTAAATTCAAAATTTGACATGAGGGTTATGAGTCTCGCTAATGTGATTCTGGGTCTAAAGATCACCAGAATATTGGACGGTCTTACGTTGTCTCAAACTCATTATGTTGATAAAATTATGAGAAAATTCAACAATTCCGACACTAAAGTCGCCAGGACCCCGGTGGACATGAGTATCCAGTTATCCAAGAATAGGGGGAGAATGTCTCCCAATTGGAATATTCTCATATCATTAGGAGTCTAATGTATTTGATGAGTTCTACAAGGCCGTACATAGTTTACTCAGTAAGTAGACTGAGCCAATACAAGAGTAATCTAAGACATGATCACTGGAAAGAGACAGTTAGATTGCTACGCTATTTGAGATATACTCGTGATCTGGGACTGCACTATACCAGATATCCTGCAGTATTAGAAGGGTACTGTGATGCAAACTGGATATCGGACACGAAAGATTCAAAGTCTACAAGTAGATATGTATTTCTACTTGGTGGTGCAGCGGTATCTTGAAAATCTTCCAAACAGACGTGTATAGCATGTTCTACGATGAAATAAGAAGTCATTACTTTAGATAAAGCAACTGAAGAAGCCGAATGGCTACGACAATTTTTAGAAGACGTTTCAAGATGGCCTAGACCTGTGCCAGCGATTTGTATCCATTGTGATAGTCAATCGGAAATAGGAAGGGTACATAGTCATATGTATAATGGTAAGTCTAGACATATACGTTGTAAACATAAAACTATTAGAAAACAACTCTCAAGTGGGGTTGTCATTATTAACTATGTAAAGTCAAAGGACAATATTGCGGATCCGCTAACCAAATGGTTAACCAGAGAGTTAGTTGAATGAGCATCGATGGGAATGAGATTAAAGCCGGTGACATAAAAAGATATCGTGAAAGAAAACCCAACCTAGCTGACTGGAGATCCTAAGATCTAGGTTCAATGGGACAACCTAATTGCGTATACCTGGGATAATCACCGTGGAGTTTGAGAACTCTTACCCATTCCTATGATGCAGCGGTGATTTGGAGATTAAGCATTAACTTTTATTGTGTGAAGCCTATTGTCTCGGTTTACTGCTAAGGTGACACCGTTCAAGGCGGTACCGCCTACTTATTTGCCGGTAAATTCGATAGATTCTCACAAGGGAAAGTTCAAGACTAACCGCTACCTATCATATGAAGGAACTTTCAGTTGTCTATCTTTATTGTAGTTAGCTTTGTAATCTGGGTTTGTACTCTTGCCAATTTCATTCATGGGGGAATTGTTGAAATTTTGTGAATTCAATTGACCATTGAATTCCAGAATTCAATAATAGAATTCAATTGCAATTGAATTGGCCATTCAATTGGCAATTGAATCCTGAAAATCATTGTCATTCATTGGCTATTGATTCTTTTCTAACCCCTCCAGGAAAGAAATTATATGTAAAGCTGTTATCCCATTCAGTTTTCTGATAGAGAGAGAAAGAAATACAGCAGCAAGGTAAAAATCAAATGAGAGACACAGATTCTGAATTCAAAGCTGTGGGAGTAAGAGAGAGAAAGGCAGACGGGGTATGTTCGTAGCCGATCCTTGGTGGTGTTCCAACGATCGTGTCAGCCGTTTTATCTTGGGAGAGTGACGCCGGTAGAAAACTTACAATACCCTCGGTAGGCGGTGAATCATTTTTAAGGAAACTGCGTTTGCAGGACTCAATTTGTATATTCTATTTATGTTATTTTTTTATTTTTTATTTTCTGTAAATTCTATTTATTGTAATTGTTGAAAGTTAATAAAGATGTATTTTTTGAATCATCAAACAAGTATATTTTATTGTGGCGTTGAATTTTTCCCAACATGTGGTATTGTAAACTTAGTTTTTAAACCATTAGTGCCCATTGATATTAAAAAAAAAAAAACCATTAGTGCTCCAACCACTAACGTTAGTTGAGATTATTATAAAAAAATATTATCTTCTTAATTAATACAAAACCATTCATTACATCTCTCACGATATTTTTCTCACTCCGAAGTCTTGTATTGAAAATTAATAAATTAATTTTTAATTTTTGAGTAATTATTTTACATTTTAAGAATATTATGTGACATTAGTTTACGTCATGTTTTACTTAATGATATAGCAAACAGACGTTGGAATAAGATACAGTTAACCCAATTTTATTTAATAAGCGAGAGATAAAAAATAATAACTCACTTTACCAAATCAAACCAAATTTAATTTTTATCTCAATTAATTGGAGTAGGCTAAAAACAATAACTTACTTTATATAATTCAAATATTTCTATTTATTAATAATTAATTATAGGTAATGACACATAATATTGAAAAAATCTCCAAATTTTAATTGTATATCTCTATTATATCAACTGAAGGAGAAAGTTTGGGCGAAAGTTATGAGGAGAGGATAAGAACAACTTTAAATGTGGTGGGAGTATTTTCAAATGTACAATAAAACGTTTTCATATAGTTACTGATTTGGACACAAAATCGAATATAAAGTATATTGAACACATTTTCTTCGTTGAGGGGTTTTTGTTGCGAGAAATTCATAGTAGAGGGAGCTGTGAGTTTTAAATTGCTTTATTTTTTATCTTAAATTTTAATTAAAATAATTTATTATGTTGTAATCATTGGGTAGCTAATCTTTATAAAAAAAATTAAAATTAATCGAATATCATTATCTATGTGATCGGAGTATGTTTGTTCTGAAAAAATTAATTAACTTAATAATATTTTAAAAATAAATTGCTAAATAAATGTATCCGAATCATATGACTAGTAATATTCAATTGATCTAATTTTTTACAGATATTACGTACTCAACAATTACAACATAATAAATAATTTTAATTAAATTTTGAGATCTCAAATAAAATAATTTAGAGCTCACAGCTCTCCCTGCTGTGAATAATTCATAGCAGAGACCTTAATAAATCCGATTTTGTAAGAATACACCGTTGATATTTTGAAACTTTAAACAAAAAAATATATTAAAAGGTAATAATTTTAAATAACATCTAAATGAGACCTAAATATACTATGGCTATTTATTCATGAATTATTGCAGCGTGGACTTTGCTCTCAATACAAACGAATTCAAAACAATAGATATAACAAATAAATAATTTCCGGAGGCCATGTTTCGTTGACAAATTAATTTTGTGAAATAAAATAACTCCTCGTGCCAATTGTTAATAGAGTTTATGTTTGACTTAAATTTTTTTATAAAAATTTTTGGTTTAAAAGTATTTAAAAAAGTCAACTAATTTAGCCTAAATTTACCCTTTTTTGTATATTTATTTTTTTATAAAAAAACTAAAAATCAAAAAATTAAAACAAAACTAATCTAAACTCAAGCAGAGAGCGACTACTATTGTACAAAAGTATGGTGACATCATTTTTGTCTTGTTTTAAATTGTGTTTGACCGGAGTAGGGATAATTATCATCTACAAGTTGGTATTTGGTATTATTAAAATTAATAAGTTATAAATTATAATTAATAATAAAAATTATAAGTACTTGATAAAAATTATAATTTATAATTAAAATATATGAAAAATAATTATAATTTATAGTAAAAATTATATATATTTGAAATAAATTATAATTTATAATTTAAATTAATAATAAAAAATTAAAAATTATAATAAAAAATATTACCAAACACTCCCCAAATATATTTTTAGGAGTGTCCACAAATCAAATTAGTTTGATTTTAAAAAAACTCAGAAGACCAAACCGCCACTACTGGTTCCAAATTTTTTTGAAACCAATCAAAACAGTTAGATTTAGTAAAACCGAATAGAAATCAATCCGTAAAAATAATTCGACTCCGATTTGGTTTTTTGAACATTCTTACATTTTTCATTTGATAATTTCAAAATGTAATCAAATCCAAAAATTTATTTAAATGGTGCTGTTATATTTTAATAATTTCAAGGACATATTTGGGGACAGAGAAATTGATTTCACATGGAATTTATTTTATTTATAATATGGGTTTTTTTAATTAAAGAGACAACTATAAAAACAAGAAAATAAGAAAGTAAATTTGAACTTAACGGTCATACTTTTAAAAATTCTCTTATCATAAAAAATCAAGAAAGTAAAACATTTAAACTAAAATATAAAAAAAAATTTAAAAAAAACTCCAAAACAAAGCCACTTGCCTTTTAATCCAAACATAGAGTAAATAAAATTAATAATTAATTAATTCTAAAAAAAATCTAGTGACTGAATTCTCATGTGGTGTTGTACCTTTCGTACCACATTTAGTGACTGACCCCACCAAAATCGGTAAACCAGGTTTATTAGTTAAAAAACATATTAAATTTTCTTTTTTATCTTTTTATTTTTTGGACCAAATTATTTGTTTTTAATTTCTCTACGTAGTTCAGTGAAAAAAGTTTATTAAATATAGGAAAAAGCCACAGAAAACTTATTGTTTAACCTTACATTTTATATAAATTATTTATATTTAATTAAAAAAAATTACTTTCCTAATTCCTTATATATTTCATCTTTTAACTATAACAATTCAACAAATAAATCTATTCATCAATTAGGATTTTTAACTATAACGTCATTTACACCATCAAGTATCATACGGGGTTCAGAAGCTGCGAACTCATTTATGCATATTTTAATAAAAATTTATTAAATATTTCTAAAATACTATATAAACGATATTATATGATATTTTTTATAAATAAATAATTATAATTTACATAATATAAGTAATTTTTTATCTCTTAAACCATCTCTTACCATATTTCTATAATTTATCTAAATAATTCCCTAAAATAGCTTAAAATAGCTTCCAACTCATAGATGTGTTCTTAAAATAGCTGCCAACTCATAGATGTGTTCTTAAAATAGCTTTAAGGAGTCATAAATCCAACCATACTTTATATTTTATGAAACTACTTTTTTATTCATAATTCAAACCATACTTCATATTTTAAGGAGTCATAATTTAAAAAAAATATATATATATATATTTCTCAATCTCAAGAATAGCAACCCAGAAAGAGAGAGAAGAACAAAATTTTGAGCTTGAGCTTCCGTCTTCACGATGAAAGAGAGAGAGAGAGACGAACAGCAACCCAAGCAACTTTGCCAAAATTTTGCCTTTCGGCTAGAAATGGCGAGTTATTTTTGTAAATATTAAAGTGACGGGAATAATGACGAGACTATTAGAGTACCCGTTTTGCATCATTCTCACCAAATTGGTAAAAGAGTTTCGAATGGCGAGGCCATTAAAATTGCTCTTAACTACTCAACAAAAATAAATAATTATGTCTCTACTATAAAATTTATCATCGTCATATTAAATAAAGGTACCACATAAACTTATCTAATAGAATTTTGGACACACCGAGTAATTACTCATAATTACTCATATCCCACTGCACTGCATACAACAGTTCTGGGATAATTATTCGGTGCTATGAAAGCGGTAGTATGTGGTGCTCATTTAGCATAGCGGTAGTATGTGGTGCTCATTTAGCTCCTGTTTGGTTTGTAAAAAAAAATTAGTTTTTCTTGAAAAAAAAAACTTTAAAGTCATATTATTTAATTTTTCAAAAAAAGTCAATTATTTTTTATCACTTAATCTAAGAAGAAAAATATATACACAATCCAAATATCTAAACTTTTTTTAAACTAAAATTATTATAATACTTTGAATTAAAAAAGTCAACTCTTCTAAAAATAAAATAAAATTGTGTTAATATTTCAAATACTGTAACTTAAAAATAAAAATTAATAATGTATTAGACATTTTAATAAAAAATAAAAAAATAAAAAAATTACTATAAAAATTATTCTAAACATTCTAATTTTTTTTTTATTTTTTTTTAAAAATATTTTAAAAGTAAAGTTTTTTTCACATTCCAAACAAACCGTTAGTATCGTTCAAAATTATTACATAGTTTTAAAATATTATATGAACAATAATTCGTGATATTTTTTATAAATAAAAATATTTAATACATATTTTATCTATCTAATAATAGTAAATATTTATTAAATAAGAACATTATATAAATAAAGTTATAAAATACTTTAAAATTATCAAATAATTATTTTAATATCGGATAAATTTTAGAATAAAAAATAATTTGCCTAAATTTTAGGATAAAAACACAATTTGCCACAGTTCCATCTGTAACTCGTCCTATAAGGCTAATATAACTATCCCCAACTCATCCTCACTTCCGCTTCCATTTCAAACATTTCTTACTTGTTTGCCTTTCTGTCTCTCTCAAATTGAAATCTCTCCAAATTCCAAAAGGCTTCTTGCTTCTTGCTCCAGATTCCTACGTCTCTCTTTCTCTCTCTTTCTCTGATTTCTCTCTCAACGGCGAATGGAACGCGCAAAGCGTAGCCACAGATTCTTCAAGTTCTGGTCTTTCGCACTGTCAAGAACTCCAGTCGATCTATAATCGCCTCATTTCTCTTCTACTTTCCGACGATACTGTACTTCCTGACTTGCACGAAGTTCTTCCTTTCCACCCTCAAGAAAACCCATCAGTTTTCCAGGAGAGTCTCCACTTTCTCAAGAAAATACCAATCTTCTTGAGTCTTGTTACTTGTACCGCCAGCAACAAAGATCTCGATCTTTTTTCGGCTCTCAAATTCAAACTCTTCACTTCAATACTAGGGTATCCGTTTTCTTTTTCTTCAAATGTTTGGTAAGAACTACGACTTCTCACGCGCCGTGGTGGAGATGGCTTGGATCATGCTAAGGATTGACTACTCGAGGCTCTTTTGGCTCCTCTTCGGTGTATTCTCATACGAAAATCACGAGGGAAAGCCTCGGATTTAGGTTTTTGAGAGCTCTCCAGATCTCTTAGCTCGATCAAATTATACTTAAAAAGCATTTATTTAGATTAACGGAGTTGAATAACAATCTATTTCGAAGACAGTTGAAGATCTTCTGTTCACATCCCTTGTCGACATATGGCTCAGCATACGCGGAAAGGCAGGTTTGGAGAGGGCAGTGACGAACCCAAGGCTGATTATGGTTACGCTGAAACCGATCCAACCGGGCGTTATGGTCGTGTAAGTTTATAGTTCTATACGCATACCATGTGTTTGATCATATTTGTCTTCTTGAATTATGCATGCCGGTTTGGAATTGATTAGTTGGCAACTTTGTTTATGCGAGGAGAACTCTTAATTGAGTTGCCGAGACGTTTTACAAAAGTTATACCATGATTTCAAATATAAAATTATGAACACCCCGTGATTGAATATTTAATTGTTTCAATCTTTTCGCTCCTCCAATTATTTTCGTACTCGATTAAGTCTCTATCACGCGTGTTTTCATTTCTTTGGAATTATCTAATAGTTCTTACTTCATTGTATAAACCTATGGAATATTATATGCTGAAATCATCGTCACAGACCGATAATAATGATAGTGAATATTCTGAACTTTGTGTGGCCATCACCTTCATATGTGCCTTTATTGGGGATTCAGCCAAACGTCGCTATTTTCTTCAAACTTCAAAATTACCATACCTTTGGATATACATCTCCGTATTCATAAATTTGTATTTCTGAACAGTATAAATTTGTTGAGATGTATTTCTGAACAGTATAAATTTGTTGAGATCTATGAACAGTATAAAATCTTGTTTAAAAAAATGGAGAAATTTATATATACCTGAGGATAGACCCAGGTTGGGACCGTAGGGTTGGGGGTGACCATGGCTGCCGCCCTTCTAAGTTTGGAAAAGTCACCTTTATTATATTATTAATCCCTAATATTTTTTGAGTCATATAGGTTCACATCTAAATTATTTTTTGAAAACCTAATACTCATATCATACGCTTGTGATCTATTTTAAAACCATTTGGCCCGTTAGCTAAAAACTATGTAACATGAAACATAGATAGTTCTGGTACAAGAAACAAGAACAAGAAAGTGGTACACCACATGACCTAAATTGTGGTATAATAAGAATAGACTTTTATAAATTATAGTACTTGGATGCCCTTATTTCAAAATATAATTATCTCATCAAACAGAGTATTATTTTTCAAATGACTCCTGTAAAATGTATTTTTAAGAACTATTGTAACTAGTTTACTTGCATATTGTCTTGCCAAAGCTTCACTTTTTTTTATTTTAGTTTGTTATATTTGATTTTTTCACAAATAGAGACTTGGGAGATTGCCTCGGACCACCAAGTTCATCATTTTGGAATAAAGGTGTACTATGTTTTAGAACGCTCGTCCCAAAACATAAATCACTAGGATGTTAGCATTTTCTAATAATACTGGTTAAAACCTGTACGACTTTTACTGTTTGCTATGAAATCTCACTTGCAACCATAACTTGAAATCGAACAATCTAATGCCTTCATAAAATTGTGAAATTTTCTCTAAGAGTTCATTTCATCATGGTCAAATAGCATCATTAAATTTCGTCGCCAAACTCAAAAACGCAAAAATTGGTAAAAAAATAAAACCTAATCTGCCCCAAAATCACGAAATTAATCTTGGAGGTTCCTAAATGTATATCTTATATGCATCCTTAATAGCTTTGAAAAATTCAATAGCGTGATGAGATGGAAATCAAACAAAAAATCAACTAAAATTTTCTTAAATTTTTTTTTGTAGAGCCAAAAGAAGTCTACCAAAAAAAATGTACTCTGGCTGAAGATTTTGAAGTCATTTCAAAACAAATTCATTGATTTTTTCACGGTGTGCCCTAGACTTTCCATTGATAATCACCTCACTTCGTCAAGGTCTTTTGGGTGCTTTCGAATGCTCATTAATCCAAATAGCTTTTGGCCATTGTTCCTTCCTCAACAAGACCGAGACCATAACCACCAAGCGACCACTGTTCACACCAGTTCCACTACTACCAATCAGTCAGCACTCCAAAACACAAGTTAGAACCGAATTCGTTTAGTGCATTTTAACCGTATCGAATAACTACAGATAACTGAAAATGTAATTTTACAATCGTTATACATTTGCCTTTTGCAGCTGACATGTTTGACTTCATTAGTCATGAAACAACGATGGCGGTTTATATCCAAGCTCTTTTTTTCTTATTTTTTAAAAAAGTTTCTGAATTTCACCTACTTATTTCCAGTGTTGGTGTCTAGAAAAATCAATGTATGTTTTATTGGAGAATCTATTGTCATACAAATTATTTGAGTGGTTGAAGTGGTTAATTGATCATCACTTACTTGACTCCCACAATGTGAGTGCCTTGCATCTGTTATGGACAGTTTGAAGTAGTTCTTGGAAAAGGGGCAATGAAAACTGTATACAAGGCTATTGACGAGGTCCTTGGAATGGAAGTGGCATGGAACCAGGTAAAACTTAAAGACTTGCTCCAGTCAGCAGAGGACTTACAGCGGCTATATTCAGAGGTTCACCTTCTCAGCACTCTCAGTCATAACTCAATCATGAAATTCTACACATCTTGGATTGATGTTGATCAGAGAACCTTCAATTTCATAACTGAAATGTTCACTTCAGGCACCCTCCGAGAGTAATTTCCTGGTCCCTCTTTTCTATTTCCCAGATATAAACTCTATCATGTGCAATCAATATTCAGGGGTTCCTGAGCTAATTGTTCATAGAAATATGTGGAGGTGGAAAGTTTGTCTGTATATCCTCCTTAAAGCACAGACACAACAAAATAATCATGATTCTATTGGGTGTTGGCATTGCCCATCTGTTTTCTGTTTTTTCTGTTTTTTTTTTGGGGTGGGGGGGTGGGGTTGGGGGGGTGGGTGAGTGTGCGTTGGGCTTACATAACCCCGGATAGTTATTAGGCCTTGATTGGAAACTTTGGCTTTTTAGCCAAAAATGCCAAAAGCCCAAGTTACCCGCTTGGCAAAAAAGCTAAAAAACTAAAAGGCCAAATTAAAAACAAACTTTCAAAATATTCTATTTAAATTTCCACGACTTTTAAAATACAATAATACTCTTTATTCATAACTTATTTATTACTATTACCAACTACATATAATCATTAATATCAAATATATAGAAAGGTAAAATTGTTCACTTTGAATAAAAAGCAAAAAAGTAAAAAAATTAGTTTTTTACTCAAACAACCAACTTGAAAAAAACTAGCTTAATGTTAAGTTACCAAACAACTTATTTTGAACCCAATTTAGTTTTTTGGCTAAAAACACAAAAAAGCAAAATAGCTAGCTTTTAAGATAGTTTCCAATCGGGGCCTTAATGATAAAATTTCAGAAATTCACATTTATGTCACCTAAATAAAGTCAACAAAATGAAGTAAAAAAGTTTGGGAGAGTGAAGGGTATTATGATGACGCAATTGATTGGCTTAGATGCGTCCTTGATGTTGAGGACTTGGATACTTGGTTGGAATATCCCTCCCAAGGTCACACAGTAGGAGGTCCACATTCATCTTATGACTCATGATTGGAATCTCCTGCATTTGGATTCATTTTATTGAGTACATTTGGCTTATTTACATGCACCAGTACCTAATGCGGTTACAAGTAGAATTTTTTATGTAAGTGATTCTTTGCAAGCACTAATACGGAATTGGATTACAATTGTGTGATGTATTGCAGATACAGGAAAAAATATAACCATGTAACCATCTGTGCCATCAAGATTTGGGCCCGCCAAATACTAGGTGGCCTTGTTTATCTGCACGGCCATGATCCTCCAGTTATCCATAGAGACATTAAGTGTGACAACATCTTTGTCAATGGCCATCTTGGGCAAGTGAAGATTGGTGATCTGGGCTTGGCTGCAATTCTACGCGGGTCTCATACAGCACACAGTGTTATAGGTACTCATCTCTTTAATTAGCAATTACAGTATTAGACACTTTTTTTAACATTTATTTTTCATAGACAACTGAAGACGTGAAGATGGATAAAATGGCTATGTTACATCATTCAACTTAATCCTGAGTCTCCTGTTAGATGATCAAGATGCTAACTCCAACCGTATCCCATTTGGAAAATACTCCAGCCAATTTGAATTTCCCTAGCCGCTTGTAATTTCCTATTTGAAGTTTGAGCCAGACAGAAGGCAATACGTTTAGAATTACTATTTTGTTTATTTCCATATAAGCGGTACAATAGTGTGACAACATATCTTTATTTTGTTACATCCAAAATAGTTTACCTTATGTAGAATGAAGTGAAACCATCCTTTACCAGGACACTAGCAAGACATTACTACTTTGTATAGATTGGTCAAATGTATCAACTTTAACTACTTACCAGCTTTAAAATTTTCTTGGTGCTAGGCACACCAGAGTTCATGGCACCAGAATTATATGACGAAAGTTACAACGAACTAGTTGATGTCTATTCATTTGGTATGTGTATGTTAGAGATGCTCACTTCTGAATACCCGTATAGTGAATGCACCAACCCAGCACAAATCTACAAGAAAGTGACATCGGTAAGGTCAGACTTGGATATGGAAACAAATATGTAAGTCACTCAGAAAATGACCTAACACGCAGCTTTCTTCATTCAGGGAAAGCTGCCAAGAGCATTCTATAAAATTCGAGATTTGGAAGCTCAACAATTCATAGGCAAATGCTTACAAACTGCTTCGCAGAGATTGTCAGCTAAAGAGCTATTGCTCGACCCATTTCTTGCAGTTGGTGAATTGGGATTGTTGCCTGTGATGAAAGTTGGACGTCAGAAGCCATTTCTAAATGACTCCATAAGAATTGAGGAACTCCAACTGACTGAAAATTCATCAAGGACCAACATGACTATAACAGGAAAGTTAAATCCCAAAGATGATACCATCTTTCTGAAGGTGCAGATAGCTGATGAAGAAGGTATAACTTAAGAAAACTTTCTGTTAACTACTGTTATTGTAATACATGGCTTCTTGCTCTACACTGTTAAATGATTTTGGGTTTTATCAGTTTAGTTTAGGTTTTATCGTTTAGCTCAAATGGCATGATAAGCCGAGTATGGTCACTCAAATTACATAAAAGAAATAGGTTGCTCTAGTCTTCAGCGGTTGTGGTTCAATCCCCTCTATTCTGTGGGGTCAATCTTGTGCTCTTCTTTGTAGGGTTAAGCCTGGTCTACGTGCTCAATAATTGCCTGATAGTAGAAAAGCCTACTGGAACAAAAAATTGGTAGTTTTAGTCAAAGCCTGCGTTGAGATTTACACGTGGTTAAGTTTTTCATGTTGTGTTTCTTGCAGGTTCTGTAAGGCATGTTTATTTCCCCTTTGACATTGTAAGTGACACACCATTAAATGTTGCAATTGAGATGGTGAAGGAGTTGGAGATCACTGATTGGGAGCCCTTTGAAATTGCGGAGATGATTGATGGAGAAATATCTGCAGTTGTACCACATTGGAAAAAATGGGGCCAGCCTCAATCAGATAACTGCCAGATACTAAATTACCAAGATGATGAAGATGGGCACCATCATCAATTCCACTGTTTCTCCTCCTGTTCATCGTCTCAAGTGTCATTCTCGGGTTTGATTGCTTCTAGCGAGATGGGCGAAAGAGCTCATGGTTGTGATTGGCCCCAGAGTATGTCTTTTGTAATTATATTTACTTGGCCACTGTTGTGTTTGTGTCCTAGGCATCCAATCTCTTATCATGCTAAAAAAAGCAGACAATTTAATCAGTAATGTGATATATATCACTGTTGCCGCATGACCTTAAGCTATGCTCTGCATTTATTAAATCTTGCTTTTCATGAACGTGCTTTGGAATTGGAAATACAGATGAGTTCTTTGTAGAAGCAGTTGTTTACATATGCTCCCCACCATGATAACTATGAAAACAAGACACTAAACTCGTTGATTTAGAGGGAGTTAGTTTTAATTCTTGTACTATATTATGTTGCTATTAATTTACCTTTTTCTTGTTTTCATTTACTTCTCTCTTGGGCTATAAATTGCTCCATTTTGTCAACTTTTCTGTTCTTTATTCATTGAATAAATGTGATACATTTTCCTAGTAAAACACAAAGCACATCTATTTGTACTTTCTGCCGTTAATTGAAACCAGAAATGTTGTTGCAGATGGCTTGTTCGATGATACCAGCTCTCAAAGTTCTTTACTCTCTGGAAAATATTCCAACTTGAACTACTATTCTGGCGAGGAAAATGATTCGGAGAGCCCCAGAAGGCGAGACCAGCAGTACTCGATTACAAATACCCACAAGTCTGTTAGGTTCTGTCCAGAAGAAAATTCTAGCACCAGGCAGTCCCTGGCCAGAAATTGCCACAAGCCATGCAAAGTTTTCCTCAACTCACAAGAAGCTTCGATTTCTAAAGATGGATGTCGGATGGGCAGCCATAGATTATCAAGGAACCAATCTCTTGTGGATATGCGTAGCCGGTTGCTGCACCGGTCGTTGATGGAAGAGGTTAATAAAAGGAGGTTGTTCAAGACGGTTGGTGCCGTGGAAAACATTGGGTTTCAGTCACCTTATGAGCCTTTTGGCAAGGGCTCCCAAACAGTGGGAGGTTCTTATTCTGTCAGAACTACAAGTGATGGTCAGAGGGAAGGGCATAAAGTAAGAAGAGCTTAAATTCTCAGCTTTCATGAATCTAAAAGTTATGCTGGACCTAGAACAGGTATGTGCATAAGGCTCCGAGTGTGTAAATATCGGTCTGTGTTTGATTTGTGAGACATAATATAATGCTGGAATAAACCTATTTACTAGCTTGTGTAACTGGCGATGCATTCTCTTTTTCATGAACTACTGGATAACGATTAAATTGGCCACATCATTTAGGTCAGCATAAACAATTAAGGGCTGTTTAGATGTTGCTTGGACGTTTTTGGTAGCATTTGCTAGGCATGATGTCTCAGATAGGGTGAGATTGACCTTGAGATGATAGGCTTTATTCTATTAAGGGTGAGATGCTCTGATGACAATTTTTTCTTGGGGGAAAAATATCTTCGGTAATCCATTGAAATGAATTTTGTGGATGATTAGAACAGCAGAATAATAATTGCTAGTTTAAAGTAGAAGAAGCACACTGAGTGTATTTTTACGTAAGCCCATAAGGGTAGAAACTACACAACCTAGTTCAGCTGATCAACAGCTCTGCTATTAAGCCTACTAGTGAGAAATTCTTTCATCATCATCAAGAGCAAAAGTACAAGTTGTAATTTACAACATAACCCTAGTTGAATTCACGGGCATCATATTCAAATCCACAAATTTGTGGGTGTGCATGGGCTGAATGCAATTTCAGTTGTAGGGTAAGCTCATGACTTCTCATAATAGATGAATTGATTCCCAGTTCTTTCACCATCTTTCACCATCCCAACCAATGAATCAGTAGGTTTCGTTTTCAATAGAATTTTTTGCATTCACGAGTTCCATTGTTTCTGTCACTTCTTGTTTAATGGTTAGGTCTCTATTCCACAATAGTGCTCTTAATGAAATTTGTTCTTAAGTCAATTTTCTCAGTCTTTATTGGCTCGAGGCTCGCTATTTATGTTTTAGGAAAATTTTGGATTTAGTCCTTTTTTTGATAGTAGTGCTAGATTTAGTCCAAACACTTTTTTTAAAATAAATTAGGTCTCACCAGATTTAAAATTATTTTATTATGTCTAATATACCCATATTAAAGATATTATATTTTCTGATTTAAAATCTTTCCAAAGATTTTTCAAAGATGGCGTATCCCTTAAATTAAGCAACCTCTCTCTCTCTCTCTTATAATTTGAAATATTTTCAAAAAATTTTCAAAGATGGCGTATTCCTTAAATCAAGCAACCTCTCTCTCTGCTGGACAAAATTACTCGCCACCATAACACATACAAACGATATACAGTCACATACAAACGATACATTTTCAAAACTATTTCACTTTATACATAAATATGATACATTTTTAAATCCACAAAATTATTAATTTCGATATATGTTTTAACTTATCGCAATCAAATGTGACTACTGATACATTTATCAATGGTTAGCAGAAATGTTTTCATAAAGCACATGACCACCGATACGTTTCAACTCCAGTTTACTATGCGTATGCTACTGATATATTTATTGGTATTAAGTATATGTTGCAATATTTTCTTATAACATAGTTTGAATTGATAAAATGTATCAGTGGTTTAGGGGAGCTATGTGCATTTAGCAATAACATACAATTGATAATTGTATCAATGTTCAACAGATAAGTGTTTTGAAAATTATTTAACACAGAATTTGTAACTAATAATTGTATCAATTGCACATTGATCGTATAAAGAATATGTATCAAAAAAATCATTGTTGTTGGTGGAGGAGAAAGAGGAAGAAGGGCGGCGGTGAACCAGAAACATAATGTCAGAGAGATGGTGGCAGATCAAATATCATGCAAATCAGAGAGAGAGGGAGAGACAGAGTTAACAAGTGGCAGCGACGGCGAAATTTGGAGTTGGTGATCTAGATTTGGTGGCCGGCGAAGGTTAAGGAACAGCGACGACAACGAGATATGAGTTGATGGTCCAGATCTAGAAGGTAAGCGCCAGCAAGAAGCGACGATGATGGCGAGAAGTGGTCGGCATCGACGGATCTGGAGGCGGCGACGGAGGAGCAGAGGACGAGGTGGAGCGATGGTGGAGGATGAGGAGCCGACGGAGGAGGACGAACAAAAGGCGGTGGAGGAGGGGCGACGAATGAGGGGTATCGGAGGATGAAATCCCAAGTGATTCTCCATGATATCTTTCCCATATATTTTTTCATTTAGGGCTGTGAGAGGGAAGAATTGTTCTTTCATCGTGATTTTAGATGGATTTTCAGTTAATACAATCACATTTAAATAAGAAATATATCACCAATTGGCAAATGGCATATTAGACCCAAAATTTTAAAAATTTTAAAAAAAAGATTAAACCCAATAAAAAAAGATTGATAAGACTAAAACTCTTATATACTTCTAAAATGAGACTAAAATTCAATTAACTCTATTTTTTAATTTATTCTATGAACAGATTCATTTAATTATGGATGAATAAGCTTTATTACATTGCCTTTTATGAGAATGAGATGACTCATAGACCTTAGATATTGGAATTCTATATCACTGACATTGATATTCTTTTTCTCTCTTTCTCTCACCCTTCTATCTACATCCTTTTTCTATATTTTGTTTCACAACTTAGAATGAAATTAGTATTTGATCTCCTTTCTTTAGTTAAGCGGCGATTGAGTATTGAATCAATGATACCATTAAAATCCACAACATATCAAGATTAATTCACCTACATCTTTAAATCCCCCAAGACAATTTCACATCTTGGAATCCAGCAAGGCAATATTCACACATATATGAACAAAATAAGAAACTTGGAGATTGGCTGATTGATAGCTCAATGACACTCATTCTTCTCTTGTTCACGGGCATTGTTTGTCCTCCCTTCAAGTGGCTCGAGCACCATTGGAAGCCCACTCGAGCATTGGAACTCTAGAAGGTTTTCTTGTCAAGCATCTCCTATTTCCTGCTCAAGCAACAACCGGCTTCTACTTGGTTGCTTGATTTTTTGCTTCTTAAGTTTGCACCCTCGCTTATGTTGCTGATATGTGTTCTGAAGACTTCTAAAACCTATCAACTACAAAAGGGTAATACTAACAAGATTTTCAAAAACTACTCATGTAGATTTTGTCTACCAGATTGCCAAACTTATCTCTTGTTTGGCCATTCCACTCACTGCATCGCTAAATTGCGGTACAATCTGCTTCTCACATCTCTTCAGCCTAAAAGTGGTTCTTCTTGAGTCCAAGGACGGATTGAGGAAGTGGTGGACATGGGCGACTGTTACTCCTAAGTTTCAGAAAAATTCTATTGTTATAGTAGTATTAGTCATGAAAATATTTTAAAATTATTGAGTTTGTCCACTTAAAACTTTATTGCTTATACAGTCACCTCCTTTTTAAAATCTTGCATTTGTTCCGTTTGAGTCAATGCCTGAATGGCTAAGAGTGTTGGAATGTACTCTCGTAAGATAACTTCTTGCCTTGTATAGTTTCGGTCCTTCTCTGAAGGACGGACATATAATGGGTTCTAAAGTACTCTCCTAATATAACTTTTGCCCTTTTCTAGTTTCGGTCGTTCTTTGAAGGAAGGACATGTAATTTTCACGACTTTCGTTACATTTCAAATTTTCAATTGTAGTTAGTCTATTGAACACATTTCGGTGTAGGTTGGTACCTAAGATATTTATGCTCTTCTATCACGAAGACATGAAAAATGCATGGTAAAATCCAACAGTGAATGCCAGTGCTTTTGTAACCATCTTATGCTGTGGTTCAGTCTGCACATGAAGGCTGTGCTTGGATAATGAATTTGTCGATGAATTTATAAAAAAAAAAAAAAAAGAGAGTAAATATATGACGAAAATATAGTGAAGAATTAAGATATATTTCTTTAGTTTTCTATCTTATTTCTTTTGATTGGTAAATCCTTCTACAAATCATTCGTCCAAAAAGAGAGTTACAGGATAATCATTGACGTAATGTTTGGTCAAGATCCCTCTTATTAACTGGAATTAAAGAATTTCAGTGCATTGGTTCATTCCAAAATGAGAACGGTTAAGGTAGGGAACTTATGAAATCTGGTGATCATATAGTCAATTCATGAAAGCAAGCAATGGGAGAATTGCTTTAATTCCATATTTTTTGGGGAAACTTGTTACAAGATCAGTGTTTCTATTTTTTTTAATACCTCATGATGTTTGGGCCAGTTTACACTCACATTAATTAATATTTAAATTCCACTATATGCTAACGGGGGGCTCAATTAGAACTGAGTTATAACCTGTATGAATTAACCCCACAAGAGTTGAGGGCACCTAAATGTTAGGGGAATAAAGAAAATCTAATTTTCTGGACAGACCACTCGAGGAGTGGTGAGACCGCTTGAGCGGTGTGGTGTCTACAGCCAGATAATGAGAGCCCCCTCAGACCGCTTGACGGATTGCTCGATATTGCTCGAGCAGTCTAAACGACGATGTACCAATTATAAGCGATTAAGGTTTGTAGCAGCCACAGTTTTTTATGCTCTTTTGCAATTTTCTTGTATTTTCTCTTCCCAAAAAACTCTGCCTTGTAGTCTTTTAAGATATATAGTGAAAGTGTGTGATCTCGTAGGCGTAGGCACGATTTTTCGAACCATATAAACCTGGTGTTGTGATCGTGTGATTGTCTCTCTTTCTTTCGTTATTCGTTTCTATTTCGTGTTTGTGCATTTTTCATTATTTTTTAGCGGAATTAGTGATCGTATTCTAATTTTCAACACTAAAATATTTTGACCTGAGATTTTAGATAGAGTAAACTCTTATGGCCTGATTGGTACGCATAAATAAAATGACGTGAGAATAGAATTAAAGTGGGAATAGAATGTAAGGTAAAATAGAATAAAATGTTCATTCTCATTCTACTATTTGGTTGTTAATATGAAATAATGTGGGAATAAAATGTCTATTTCTACTCCTATACTTGTTATGTTTAGCTAATGAAATAAAATACCATGCAAAATTTTTAACAAACGATGATCAACTCTTTTATTAACAAAATTTATTAAAATTTTATATAATATGATAAAAATAGTAAGTAATAAATTTCATAACACTCCATCATTAAAAAAACTATTATGGAACTCAAAAATAACTAAAATGACATTTAAAAAATGTTATTTGGTGATGGTGGCGCCAAAGGTAATTTCAGCGATGGCAGTAGTGGGGGTGGTGGGTGGTGGTGGAGCGACGGTGATTCTAACATTGTAAGCGGTGATGGTGGAGGCAACATTGGGGTAGTGGCAATGGTAGTGGTGGCGGCGACAGTGATGAATTGGTGGTGGTGGTGGTGGTGGTGGAAGCAAGGGGGTTGGGGTGGCAGTGGTGCAATGCTGGCGGAGGTGGTTGCAGAGCGGCGGTAGTAGTGGTGGCACCAATGGTAGTGGTGGGGGGTGGAGCAGTGGTGACGAAGGCGAAGTGGCTGTGGTGGGTGGTGGTAGTAATGGTGACGGCGGTGGTGGTTAGTCGTTGTGGGGACTTCGATGGTGGTGGCAGTGGCATAAGCGATAGCGGTGATGATGTACTGAGTAGTGTGATTTCATATTGGAATGGAATATCTATTCCTAAGGTTGTGGGAAGGAATGGGTATTCTCACTTTTTGATGGAATAGCAATTCTAATGGAATGACAATTCTCACTTTAAAAATAGATATCAAACCTGGCAAACAGAATTTAAAGCTGAAATGTTCATTCCATTCTAGCCTACTCATGTGTACCAAACATGCACTTAAGTTCTAGGCCTTGACCACCATGCCGATCTCTTGGGATTATCACTGCTGCTATTTTATATGAGTGATTAGCAACCCTTTTTTGTGTTATATAATCTAGATTGGTGTGAAGGTTCTCTGTTTATGATGATTTCAGACATGGGGGTTGAAGAGTTATATGCCTAATAGAAATGCCCATTTCCTTTTTTTTTTTTATAATCTTTTTTCTTCCTTTATCAGAATAAAGCTTTATGGTGGATCCTGCCTGAATTATGATGTTCCACCTTTTCTCAAAGGCAGCTTTATCTACCACTTAAATGTATGAGCTGCTGTTTTCATTACTTATTGGTTAAATACTCATGAGGGGGTTAGAACTTTTCTTAAAAGTTGGGGCAGATGATCAAATGATCAGTGTCCCTTTTAAACTCTTGCTTTACAGAATAGCCCTCTTCTGTGCATAGATTTTGTGTACAGATCCAGAACTCAGGTAATTCTAAATATACCACAAAAAGTGTTAAGTACACTGATCGCATACATTAAAGTACTTATCGCATAGCATAAATAATTATGCATATAAAGAAGGTGGGTGTGCTTAGCAATTATATTGTGCATTTAGAATCTCCCCAGACCTCTCATAGGAGTTAGGTCTGGCAAATTGAGAAATGAGTCTTCAACGTTTGGGATTACGGGTACTTTGCTTGGCATGCTTAATGAAGTTTCATTAGTGATTTCTGTTAAAAATGAAAATTCGTTTGTGATCAATTGTAAGAATATACTTTAAAAGCTTCAAATTTCTATAAAGTGCACCTTTTTTTTTTGGTTATTTTAATTTTGATTGTGGTTATAACAATTTTATGTTTTAGTTATGGTCATTTTAGGCCATTCTGTGTGCATTATGACCAGTTATGAAGTGCATCCAATTGGTTATTTTAACTTTGGCTTTTAATTATTTGAATTTTGACTTTAGTTCTAACAAGTTTAGGGTCAAGAATGTGGTTATTTCAACTATGATTTTTTATTATTTTAATTTTAATTTTTAGTTATTCAAATTTAGGCTCTTTTATGGGTGCATTCGACACGCACCTAAATAGTGAATTGCGCATTAAGAGTGTTTGGCAATACTATTGCTAATAATTTTTAGTTTTTTACTATTAATTTTAATTAAAAGTTACGAGTTTTTTAAACATTCACAACTTTTGATATAACTTATAATGATTTTTTCTTTTATTACAGCTATAAGTTATATTTTTTTATTAAATACTCATAATTTCTGTTACAAACTGTAATATATATAAGTTAATAGTTTTAGTAATACCAAACACTACCATTGTAGTTTAGCTCAAAAAAATTTGTCAATAAATATTTAAATTTTTGTTATTCTCTACATTTTATGTACTTTTTTAAAAGTATATGCACTATAAACTTGCTAATAAGTATTTGTCTTTAGTATTATCTTGTTGTGGTTATTGTGAACAAAATTCACAACCATAAAAATATGGAGGGGTCTCAATTCTGGATTAAATTTTTGCATTCGCTCAGTTCTTTTGAGTTCATATCCAAATCTATGATAGAATTTGTCACACGAGACGATTAAGAAATTCGTATCTTCCATTGTTTTATAGAAGGGGCAATATGAGGATGGCGTAAAGGCTTCGTTTGGTTGTAGAATTAGAACTTGAAATTTAACTATTTTTTTAGTAGTCTCACATATAAATGTGTTTGACAACTATTTAAAAAAAAATTAAGAAACTTTCCCAACTAATTTAATACATCTTATTGGACACTATTTTAAATCTATGAGAGGGGCAAGTTGGTTCATTTTGGGATTATTTTAATTATTTTTTACATGAAAAATATTTAAGTTTATTAAAATTATGTCAAATCAAATAGCATATTATTTATCCATACATTATCATACTTTCAATCAAATATCATTCGATACAAAAAAATATTACACTAAGAGTCCAATTGGCAACTAACTTAAAAGGTAGCTTTTTGTATTTTTGCGTTTTTAGCTAAAAAGTTAAATTGAGTTCAAAATAAATTATTTGGTAATTTAATTTTTAAGTTAGCTTTTTTAAAGTTGGTTGTTTGGTTAAAAAGTTAGTTTTTTTTTATTTTTGTTTAAAGTGGACAATTTTATATTTCTATATATTTGATATTAACAATTATATGTAATTGGTAGTTGTAGTAAATAAGTTATGAATAAGTGGTATTATTGTATTTTAAAAGTGATAAGAGTTTGAATAGAATATTTTGGACGTTTATGTTTTGATTTGATTTTTTGATATTTTAATTTTTTCGCATTTTTCTCAAAAGGATAATCTTGACTTTTTGACATTTTTAATTAAAAAATCTAAAAAAAACGTCAAAAAACCAAAAAGTCAAGGTTACTAATGGTGGCCTAATAATTCAGACACTAATGCCCTAAAATGCTAAAAAGCCAAAAAAAGATCAAAAATTCAAAAAGCTAGGGTTGCCAATCAGAACTTAATAATTCAGACACTAATACTCTGATAACTAATAATTTAAATACACTAATTATTTTATAAAAATAATTTCAAGCAAACCATTCCAAAGAGCCTAGGACAATGAAGTCACTTGTGAAAGTAACTAGTGTAAAGAGACTCATCAAGTGATTGAGGGGTAAGGTTAGCTGGCTGCTCTCAATCCGTATGTGGTCCATCATTTTATGATAATACCACCATGTTTTTTTTTATTTTTATGGGGGTCCTTCCAATCCACTACAACTAAAATAAGCTAAATGCCATTCTTTCTTTTCATGTGAAGGGTTATTATTATCCATTCCTTTACATAAGTTCAATCCTGCACTCCCTCCCCAACCATTTTGGTTTTGACTTAAAAGATATAGATTTTTATTTATTTTTATTTTAAATTTTATAAGTAAAAAAATTTGTTTGATTTTTTATGAAGTAGCTACGGAGAACCACTCTTTTATTGAGATTAGTACTAAGATATTATTTGCTCTGCGTCATAGGAACACATAATTTTGTTCTTCCGTGATAGAAAAAGTTTCTTGATAGATTTATAGTGAAACTCACTTAATTAGATGAGTCGAGAGACCCGAATCAGGCAATGTGATATTTATATTTCATATATTACCTTTAGCATGTGGGGTCACGCGATTGAGCCAGTATTCTTACAACCCACAAATAATGCTAAATGAAAGCAGATCATTTTTCTGCTGGGTTCCATACTAAGATATTATTTACATTATGCCATAAGAATATGTACAATTTTATTCTTTCACAATAAAAAAACCCTCTTATAGCTTGACGGCGGATCTCACATTTTAATGTGAGTGGAAAGACTTTAACCGAAGGATGTGAAATTCATGTCTTAGGCTCTGATTGGTAATTAGTTTAAAAGTTAATTTTTTTTTTGCATTTTTAGTTGAAAAACTAAATTTAGTTTAAAGTATATTATTTGGAAATTTACCTTTTAAGTTAGTTTTATTTTAAGTTGACTGTTTGGGTAAAAAGTTAATTTTTTTATTTTTTGTTCAAATTAGATAATTTTGCCATTCTATATATTTGATATTAACACTTAAATATAATTAGTAATTATAGTAAATAAATTATGAATAAGGGATATTATTATTTTAAAAGTAGTTAAAGTTTGAATAGAATATTATAAAAAATAGTATTTTTATTTGAATTTTTTATTTTTTTAGCATTTTTACTTTTTTTTCAAATAAACTATATTAATTTTTTTGTATTTTTAGTCAAAAAAAAAAAAAAAGAAAAAAGGTAGAGTTCCAAATGGGGCCTTTGATTACCATCAGGCCTCAACGTGTGGGCCCGACGAGGCCTTTTTCTGTGAGGAGGATTGAAAGGCCCATGGGGTGATTGGATTCGGCGAGGCATTGGAACGGCGTGCGAGTAATTATTCCGTGATTTTAGATTACTATATAAAAAGTTTACGTGGTATTTTTATTTAATATAGTGATAATAAATTTTACAGTAAAAATATAATAATTTATTTTTATTTTATAATTAAAAGACAAATAGTGATCTATATTATGATAATTTATTTAACAGAAATAATACATAACAGCCATGACACCTACATGATACTTCGAGATTATCTAATATTTGTGGAACATTTGTTTGTTTTGAGGGAGAGCTGAGATCTTGCTGTGGCTAATCACAGTAAAAGTGCTGTGACGGTAATTTTTTTATTTAAAATTTTAAAATTTAATTAAAATTGTTTATTATGTTAAATTCATCAAGTAGATAATTTCTGTAAAAAATAAAATTAATTAAAAATTATTAATCATATGATGCGAATATATTTGTTTAATAATTTATTCTCAAAATATTATAAACTAATTATTTTTTTATCAAATAGATAAAAAAATTGTCAAATCCAAGCACGGAGGTCGTCCAATCCAAGCACGTGGTTTCCTTCCTGTAGGTGAGTTGGTTGATTTGAATTGAGTGAAAAAAATTAGGTGGATGAATTAATTGCACTTTATATTTTTTATTTTTTTATATTTTAATTTTAATTTTTTATATTTTTAAATTATTTCGATGAGATAAATTAAAAAAATAAAAAAATTAATCGAATAATGAAAATTTTTACTAAGAATGAAAATAGGCAACATAAAATTTAGCTTATCAGTTTATTTCGATTTTTTTTTTATTTTTTTAAAATTTTTTATTTAGATTTTGATTAAAAAAATTTAGTTTTTTGGATCGTCTCGATAACATGAGTCAAAAAATATAATTATTAGATTAAATGATAATTTTTTTTACTAAAAATAAAAATAAACAAAATAAAATAAGTAAATAAGTAATTATGTTAGACGAGGCCATAGTTACATTTTTTTAATATAAAAAATAAATTAGAGTATTTATAATTTTAATTAATACAATTATATTATGAATATTTTTTAAATGAGTATGTAAAATCTAATATGGATAAGATTAGTATGTCTCCTCACATAATAAATATTGGGTGCAACTTCTGTAATATATTTTTGTGGAGTGTTAATGTAGTTTGATCACTTAAAAAAAATCCTAATTAGTGTGAGGATTTATTTATGTCTTAATTGGAGTGGCGAAGGACCAAGAATTGAGAACATGGTTGTGAATTTCGTATTGTATTTGCCAGTATATATAGATTAATACGTATTATTTTAAAATATAATTGATAGGCTAATTACTTAATAAAGGTTTTGTTTGGATTAAATTGTAAGAATTTTATTTATTTATTTTATTTTTAAAAACAATTTTTTATTGTTAATTAGAGTTTTTATATTTTTTGGATCGTTTCGATAAGAGGAACTGAAAAATTAAAAACTTTTGTTGAAATATTTTTTTTAAAAGAAACAATTAACAAAAAATGAAAATAAACATATAATTTGGTTTATTAGTTTATTTTTATTTATTTTTATTTTTTATTTTTGAATTTTTTTACGTTTTTAATCGGTTTGTCAAAAAAGTATAACAGTTTAATCAAAAAATTAAAAAAATTCATTGAAAATGAAGATAAAATAAATAAGCAATTATTTCAAAATGGGGCCCTTTATCATTAAAAATATTATTTAA
Organism: Heliamphora exappendiculata; assembly: GCA_034768845.1. Classification (NCBI taxonomy): domain Eukaryota; kingdom Viridiplantae; phylum Streptophyta; class Magnoliopsida; order Ericales; family Sarraceniaceae; genus Heliamphora; species Heliamphora exappendiculata. The sequence continues at coordinate 14,233,440 of JAOTRH010000022.1, forward strand.
TACCAATCAATCCCAAACATACCAAACAATATCAATTTATACGGATCAATATAAAAAATTACCAAATTGGTAGCGTCTTAGAATTGCTGGTAACGGCGTAAAAATAGCCCAGTTCGACCGTGGCACGGGCAGGCCAAGTCCAGCCCGAGTACGGCGGGATTTCGCCAAGAGTTTTGGTCGAGCCGGGCCAAGTTTTTTTTTCAAGTAGTAAGCCCATGCTCCAAGGGTATAGGGCTCGGGCTTATGACTCGAGCTTAGGCCTCGGGCTAGGCTTTTGGACTAGCCCGTCGGTTTTTTTTTCAATTTTTTAATTTTTTAAAAATTATTGTTATAATCTGTATAATATAAGTTTAAATTTTTCTTAGTTATTAGTTGTTGGTATATTAGTTTATTATTAATTTATTAGTCAAACTTTATAATAAATTAATAAATTAATTTATTATTTATAACAATACAAGTTTATTAGTTTTATATTTTTATAAGTGTATAAATTATAACCTATTAATATTATTATTAAATTTATAAATTATTAACTTATTATTTTATTTGAAATTTATAAGTTAATTTATTGTTATTATAAATTTATTAATTTATTAATTTTTATAGTTTATTTTACCCAAAGGAAGGATAAGAGATTGCTTGGTGGCCAATCAAAAACTTCTTTATCACCTTTTCGTATGAGAAATGTAACGTGGATGAAATCAATTCGTCGTTATGATCGAGGACTTGTTTTTATATAAAAATAATAAAAAAAATCAAGTTTTAAGTTATAGCTTTAACTAACTTTTATTTATTTTTTAAAGAAATATATATATATATATATACACGTTCTAAATACACTAATTTTTTTAAAATAATTATGATATTTTTAATTTAAAAATGAATTCTATTCTCAACAATAAAAAAATCGTACCAAATTTCAAAAATTACAACTTAAAAGTAAAATGTATAGACATATTAACAAAATGAAAAAAAAATACTTTAAAAAAATTATCCTAAACACTTTAATTTTTTTCCTTTAATTTTTTTAAAAATTAAATTTCTCAAAAACTAATATTTTTAATCATCCCAAATAAAGGCTTAGTCACTCTTTGTTGATGAATAATTTGTGCAAGTGAAAGCTAAAATCACATATGTAAAACCCACCAATTTCAAGTAAGAATTTATCTATCCGAATGAGTAAAAAATAAATACATATATATATATATATATATATAAAACATATTTTTTCGTAAGATGTATTCCATTCAAAATTATGGCCAGCACTAAGGGAAAGTTGTTGCTTTGGGTTTTAACTTTTTTATTAAAATTTAGGGTCTCATTTAAATTTAAATTTAATATAAATATATTTAAAAAATTAAGTTATTACAATCTTGAATAAATCATAAGTGGTAGTAACTATAATTTGTATATTTTTTGTCTCAAGTTCATGTTCTTTCTATTTTTTTTTTAGTTTTTTTTTTGAGTTGCAACAACATCAATGTTATTCTCAGCTATCGAGAATTTTAATTATTTAAAATGCTAAATAATACAAATAGAATATAAAAATTAAAAGTTGCGACGAAAATATATTAATGAAGTCATAGTTTTCTAATCTTAAATTGTTAATTCTGATTTTACCAATTGTAATCAAACACAAAATATTAAATAAAAAAATATTTTATTATTAAAAAACATATAATATATAAGTTAAAAACTTGATATATAAATGGTATTATATTTTAAATTTTTTTTTATAAATTTAATTTTGTTAAAACATGACTACAAACATATTTAGTCTATTTAAATTTTTATAATTAATTTTAAAATTTATTAAAATTTCATATCTCAAACTCATTTTGGGCTCAAGATGTTGAGGGTCCGTGTTCAAAATTATATGTATTTAATATTTAGCATATTATTATAGTAAAAATGTATAGTATTTTTTTAACATCTCCATTAGCTAAAGTTATATTTGAGCAATAAATAATGTCAAAATTTTATATTTTAACCATGTTCCTCTAACAAGGTATCAAATAAAAATGCTATATACATGAGTTTCATTTTGAGAGATTTAGTAACAAATGGATAGTTAGTAGAATGCTAACTACCGTTCAATTCTACATGGGTAAAAGTTTAACTCTGATTGCTCAGAGATCAACTCTTATTACTATAATTTATCGCTCCATAAATGGTGGTCAGTAGAATTGATCGATGTAAATATACAGTGCAAGCTGCACAACATTTAGCTAACCATGACAAAAGTCAGAGCTCAAAATGAAGGTTCATTTTTTTTTTGCAACATGAAGCTCTTTACAATGGCAATTTGATAAACTCTTTAATTTCCAGCTTTTGACTTATATAACAATAGGGCACCGTCGATTACTCAAACAATAACAATATCGCAAATACATTGCTAGTAATGTTACAACCGCGAACGCAACTCTTTTTTAATGCCGTGGTATGTGTACATGGTATTTACAACGAATAATGATGGCGTGCATGTCTTATTTCTTACTTAGTCGACATGTGTATCAGAATTGCTTTCACTTATTTCGATCGTGACAGATGGCGATAGTATATGTAAAAAGAGACATATAGTGAATGTCTTGTTTCCTACCTAGTCGACCCGTGTGTCAGATAACGTCACATCTCGTGTCTTTCCTCCTAGTGATTCAAGAGTACCAAGTTAATACGCTAGGAGACTAATTAAAAAAAAAAAGGACTTTTCCTGAAACTAAAGGACCCAAATCTAACTTTGTGTGGACAGGGATATATATCAATGAGAAGTTGTGTCCACAACTTGAAAACAAATAGGTTTCAGCCATGAGAATGGACTTTAATGGGTAAGACCACATTTCAGTGGAGCAAGGACCACCTCATCGATCGCTGGGCTTGAAGAAGAATATGCACAATGTAGGTTATGGGTTTTGAGGGAGACAGAACGAACAAATCTTTAAAAATTTAGATATGTTACAGCTATATGTTGTGATGTATCATAACCAAATTGATTTGTACATTTCTCTCTCCTTTTTTATCACTTGCACATTCCTTTTTTTTTTTTTAAGTTATCGATTTTACATACTCGAATAAGTTATATGTGAGCTGCTTTAACTCAATAGATAAATGAAAACCCTAATCGGTATTACTCCTTAACAATTGAATAATGCGATTGGGCGCACATTTTTAGTACATGTGATGTTAGTGTATAAGTCTCAACCTATGTTTGATGTGCCGGATAAAATTAGATAAAATAAAATAGATAAGTAATACATATATATTATATATATATTTTAATACCATAGGATAGTGATTATGATTGTGTATACTATTATATTATTTATATTGTATTTTGTTAAAATGCAATAAAATATAAGATAAAAATTAAAAAATTATTTTTTATCGTTAGATAATTAAGAAGGATGATAATTTGAAAGGGGGAACAAATACTTCGTGGGAGAGGGGTAAGATGAAGGATTAATTGGGGAATTACTCTTATTTTGAGATCTCATAAGTGCAATTTTCCTACTAAATTTATTTTTACTAATTTTGGTCTCATCATATTAAAAGATTATATATTTTGATTCATTTGCTCATAATTTAAGATTTATATGTAAAGTAACTTTATTTCCTTTTTATTCCTTTCTAATTAGCTTCAAATTTGAATAATCCTTTCGACCAGCATAGTCTTAACAACATAATATTGTTTCAATTTTGATAGCTTTTTCTGCATGACAACAACCTAATAAGGGGTTTTATTACTTTTTTTCAAATTGTTAGAATATGTTGCTTATCACTCATTATAGAATTACTAATAAGATTATCAGTTTAATCAATGTAAAATGTTATCAGTTTAAATATCATTAATCGTATAACTATTCTAGTGTTACTTCATTCAACTATAAATTCATCAGTCTATAATATTATGGGAAAATTATTATTTCTTACTAAATATTATAATTGATACTTTTATAACTATTTTTGATTTGAGAGAGTTTTAAAAATATTGCCAATAGGAAGCATTAAGAATTTTACGAGATTTTAGGTTTTAATTGACGATTTGAGATAAATTTTTATGCTATTTTAAGAAATAGTTGTAGAGATAAAAATAGGTCCAAGTAACATGGAGCGCATTAATTAACGATAATTTGAGAACAAAATAAAATAATGAGACTAAACTCACTAAAATATATTAGATAGAACTAATCCTTGCATTGTTAGTCATAATAAAACTAATGCCAAAATTACATAAGATAAATGGTCCCATAAATACATACTAGACTATAAATCTTCCATATATATGGGAATTAATAATCCAATCTAATAAGCCAAACATAAAAATAAAAAGACAAATTCTAAAAATATAAATTTTATATATTTTTTGGCCCAGTCCAATTCATCTTAATTCATCAAAACAAACATTGACCATAAGTGCACAAGTCTCTCGTTTATAACAAGGTGTGAAGTAAATAGTAAGTATACATTTTTAACTATAGCTACTGAGCTTATAGTAAGGCATGAAGTAGGTATACAGTTTTAATACTACAATTTTTTTTTTTTTGCGATCATATTAATTTTTGTATCCGGTACTACCATCACTAGTGACTAACTTAGGTTTTTAAAAATTTATATAATTTAAAAATATTTAGGGTAAATTACAGTGAGTTCCCTTGAGGTTTAATAAAATATCAACCACCACTCATGTGATTTTTGAAATATCATTAACATCCCATCTAATTTAGGTTTTACATTAAATTAGTCTACATGTTAAATTTTCGCCCATCTATTTTTTGTTTGGTTCATTTTTCGAATAAATTTTTATAATCCAATTCATTCATTACGTAAAACTCGTCGAATAAATAAATTTTTGTTAAATTTTTAAATTCATCCGATATCTATAACTTAGTGATTGAATAAAATCTCTTAATAAATAAACAAATAAATATTATAATTTAAAAAATATTGTTAAACAAATATTACTCAATCACCTAGTTACAAGTATCAGATGAATCTAAATTTTAATATATCAAAAAACTTAACGAGTTCTATATAATGAACGGATTAGATTATAAAAATTTATTCAAAAAATACGCCAAACAATGCATAACTGAACAAAAATTTAATATTTGGTCTAATTTGATACAAAATTTAAACCAGATAAGAGGTTAATGACATTTCAGAAATAACAGGAGTGATGGTTGATATTTTACTAAATTTAAGAGGAGGTCACTACAATTTATCCAAATATTTAAGATTAAAAGTGCTGTACTAATAATTTTTTTTTTCAAATTTAGATGTGACGGTTGCCCTTAGTCACACTTAGGTTTGTCCTTGACGCATATGGCATATCACGACCTCAATATCCTATAATATATAAGGATGGACCTGGAGCGACCGACACTTACAAATTTTAAAAACAAAAATCACATTATTATAGTAGTGTTGGTCCCAATTAATATTTCAAAACTCTAATTAAAGATTTTTCCATCATTTTTTAATATAATAACTCCCTAAAATCTTTATTAAAAAAAACATGTATCCCTCGTTTAAAAAATATATCAACTCTTTTAACACTGCAGCTAGTTGTCCTGAATAATTAGCAGCACAATTTGGCAGTAGGACAATCCAATTCCCGGATCAATTTTTTCAAAGAGTTGTTAATGTTGAAAAATAATCTCATTCTTAAGATTGTTTGGAGAAATTCAACGCTATAATAAAATATAAACATGCTCGGTGATCCAGAAAATACATCTTTATTGATTTTGAACAATTATAATATATTAAAATTACAGAAAATAAAATTACAGAAAATAATATGAACAGAATATGAAAACTGAGTCCTGCAAACGCAGTTTTTTTAAGAATGATTCACCGCCTACCGAGAGTGTTGTAGGTTTTTCACCGGCGCATTTCTCTCTCTTACAACTTGCAATTATAATCTCAGAATTGTATCTCTCTTCTCTCACATCTGTTGTGTTTTTTTCTGTACTTTCTGCAGCTTGAAAAATCAAAAAGCCTTGGTTTTATATAAACTTTCAATCATGAGAGTTACAGGAGAATCAATAACCATTTAGAATTCATTTGCCAATTGAATGGTCATTTCAATTGCAAATAAAATCTGCAGAATAAATTCTGCTATTGAATTCTGAAATTCAATGGCTAATTGAATTCACAAAATTCCAACAGTTAATAGGCAGTGTACAATAAGATTATATTTATCTAATTATTTCTTTCTTAGAATCATTCTTATAATTCATCATTTTTAATACAATTGTGTCTAGTCAACTAAATGAGCCTTACAAAAATAAATATTTTGTGAAGGAGTTTGACACTTACAGTCTGGTCATTGTCATGTCATTTGACTCTGTTGGAATCTGTGAATTTCATTGGCCATTGAAATTCAGATTTCACTAGCTAGATCAATTACAATTGGATTGGTCAT
>JAOTRH010000022.1:14239960-14253687 GCA_034768845.1 Heliamphora exappendiculata
TATAATATGTTTTGTTATTTCCCCCTTAATCCTTGGCAATTCCATCTACAGTTCTTGGGCCGTAGGCGCTTGATTGACTTACGCAGGGCAGGTTATGACACTGAGCTTTCTGCCCCTTTAGATAACATCCCCTTCTCTACCAGCTCAGAAAGAGAGCGAATTGAAGATTCGGTACTTTTTTGTTATACACATTCACAAAAGTTGGCTGCCATTTGTAATGTTTCTTTCCCTATATTGATCAGTGACAAATTTAGTGGCAAGATTAGAAGGGATTGCATGTTCGTAACTTGTTAAATCTGACATAATTTTTATAGTGATAGCATGACCTCTCTTTGTGATTGCTTTCAAAGCATGCATATGCTTTTTTTAATGCTATTTGATGTATGATACTCAGTGATATCAAGGATAATTGGAAGATGTTAGCTTGTTTGGTACCATTGTTTTTTCTAAAAGTGGAAATAGTTTTCAAAACTTAAGGAAACATAAAAGAGAAGTATTTTCACTTGTTTTCAAAACAAGTTTTCAATCTCTACTTTCTTTCCCACGGCCTCGGGCCATCCTAATCTGCTCACCCTTATCTCTTGACTTTCCCCTCCTCCAGTGACTCCCTCTTTCGTCAGGTACCCTTCTTCCTGCTGGCAACTCTTGCTGCCACCCTTGTCTGTCTCCTCCTGCACAGCAACTCTCCCTCCCGCCGGTAATCCCTTTGGGATCCCCTCCCGAGCAGCTACTACCTCCGACCACTCCCTCAATTGTTTATAGAACAAGTTTTTGTAACCATGGGTATGTACAAAACATTTTTTTGTTTTGTTTTGCTTGGAAAAAAATAAACAAAAAAATATTTATCAATACTTGTAAACAAAACATAGAAAACTCAACATTACCAAGCACCACGTAAATATTTAAATCACATTTGACTAAACCAAGGATTGATTGGTTATCCAAGGTGATTTAGGGATATACAAATGATCAATATCTAGGTTACTTCCAGTAACTTGAGGAGCTTTGATTCACTATCTTTAGTTGGTTTGTGAGCCTATTAATCCTGAACTTGGAATGGGGAGCCTTTAAGGAACACTATATTGGCTCAGGGATTGCCTTACCTGGCCCATTTCTTTGGTTCAAATGAATTGTTTGTTAGGCAGTGATTATACATTTGGCATTTTCATTCTATACACAATGGCCAAAGATGAGCAGAGCACTGAATACTGAAGGAGTTTTATATTAGAGAAATAAATTGTCCAATCTTGTTTAAATTCGCTTTAGATGATGGTGTTTCTTTAATTTCTTTCAACCATTCATGGTCCGATATATTGTTCAATAGGCCACATATTATGTGATATGTTTGTAGTATTTTTTCACTTAGGCCATGGAAGCAAACCTGGTGATTGATATATGTTAACTCACCTAGGCAACACTATTATTTTTTCATTTTGTTTATTTGGTGCACAAGAGGCTCTGCATTTGTAGCTCTTGGGAACAATTTTCTGAGAAAAGGTAATTTAGATGTGATCTAGTAATTTGTCTATTGTCAAGAGAGTAATAGATGGTCCATGATATGTCATGCATCTTATGAAAGCACAAGTTTTGTGACCTCGAAGCGAGGGCAGATCTTATTTTCATTATTTCATATATTCAGCACAGCACTGGCATATTCTGAGAGCTTGTTGCCATTAAAAATGTTTCATTTATATGTAATGAAAACTGAAAAGTACATACTGTCTATATTGATGAACCTCTTGAGCATGCAAGCAACAGGTTTTTTGAACAGCCGTTTCATCTACTGTTTGTTTTGTAAATAACATTAGTGATTCAGTGTTCACTCTTCATGGCAGATATTTAGAAATAAATTGGCATTTTTTGCTGCTGCAAATGTTTCTTCGTCATTCCCACCTCCTGATCTTCCTGAGATTGCATTTGCAGGTATTTAGTTCTATTTGTTTCCCTCATGCTATATGCTTTATTAATTTTGTTTAGATTCTTGAGCTTACTAGAACAATCCATTTCTTCTACTTCTTATTACTATTATAATAATAAGTTTCATTTAAATGCGTAATTTCCTGCAATTGATGTCTGACCTTTCCTTTTTGTAGAAAATAATGGGAAGATTTAAAGGCATTATGACCTCAGTTTTGCGCTGCCAAAATGGGTTTGGGATGACAAAAGTGAAAAGTCAAAACATGCCCATTAGGGGTGGGGAAAAGGAAAAAACATATTTGAGAACAATGAAACTCAACCTACCTCTGTCGTAGTCTCATAAAATTATACCATGTGGCATGCCTGTTTATGGTCATCTGATCATTGCTTCCTTTGTAGTTTCATTAGATAGTTTTCTGTGGGATTATTTCTATCTTTAGCTTATATGTCTGTACAGATGCCTATGATTTTTTATTATTAAAGTTTTCCCATCAAGTGAGATAATGATAGATTAAACTGAACATAGTTTTCTTTATTAGGAAGGTCAAATGTTGGAAAGTCCTCTTTGCTAAATGCTCTTACCAGACAATGGGGTGTTGTAAGGACATCGGATAAGCCTGGCCTTACTCAGGTGATTCTTCTTCCAAGAAACAGAAATGTTAGTCTGTGCTATATGGAAAATCATCAGTTACAATTCTTCTGCAGACTATTAATTTTTTCACGCTTGGATCAAAGCTCTGCTTAGTCGATTTGCCTGGATATGGCTTTGCTTACGCTAAGGAAGAAGTTAGGGAAGCTTGGGAGGAGCTTGTGAGTATGCAAATGGGGTACTGTCCATTGTGTTTCTACTCATTTTTTCTCTCATCTTGCATGCAGAAAATAGTTAAGTTTTAACATCATTGTGCCACCTTGTTGGTATATGATTTGTGTCCCTGTATCTATTAACTTATTGGCAGTTTAGACTATCATTACATATGCTTGTGTTATTGGTAGCTCCTGACCACTGTTAGAATTGAACATGTATTAAAATGTTCAAACCGGTCAGGAAATATCCCATTCTTGTAACAGATGGTTAGTATCATCATTTTAAATAATTGTATTATACTGAACTTCAGAATGGCAACTGCAGAATGAAATATTTGAATTGAAGCTTCTTTCTTATTTCATGGCTCTCTGTATGTCACCAACTGCTTAATTAAATTATGATGCCAGATGTTTTCCATAACAAGTTTTTGTGACAGCAATTGTTGTACAGTGATTTTTGCTAGTACAGTTTCATGGCACTCTGGAGTAAGTTTATGCAGTATTATATGGCATAGAAGAACATCTGGGTGTGGCCGAGAAAGTTTCAGATGACTCCAAAACCTTACTAATGGATGTGCGGAATACTAGTAGTATGTATTGCTTACATGGGAATAGCAGTAACCAAAGTTGCAATTTCTTGGCTCTGTTATATGAACAAGTTAGGGATGTCATTTAGTCATTTTCCCTATGCCTATACATGGAATGTTAACAGCTGAAAAAGGGATCATACTTTACGTGGGAAACTGAAACCTAGGTATTGTCAATATATGAATTGTGGCCAACTAATTCTACAACTGATGGTTTAGATTAGGGCATTCATGCTGCCATATTATTATTGGTTCTCCATTCTGTTGCTCATTTATGAACAAGATTTGATTTATAATTCTCCCTGCTGTTTCTGAAACTTCTGAATTTTATAGGTGAAGGAGTACGTTTCCACACGTGTTGGTCTAAAGCGAGTATGCCTTCTTATTGACACAAAATGGGGTATGAAGCCCAGGGACCATGAGCTGATTGATTTAATGGAAAGGTATGCATACATTTGCCTGTAGGTTGTCACTCTTGTTTCATTTTATAAGTGAACAGATGCATGTCAGTGGCTACACATGAAGAAGTTACAAAAACAACTGAGGACAGCTGTGGTTCCATGGGTATAATATGATGCATCTGTTCACTTTTGTCACACATCTCTGTTACATTATGTCTAGCGAATCAATTTTAGCCTCACATCCATGGTTTTAAATAGTGGTATTGGGACATGTAATGTAACAGTCACGGTGTAACGGTATCAGGAGTGTCGAGTGATGCTTAATGGGAATCGGTTAAAATGGTTGTGATTTTTTTTTTCAAATCATCAACAAAACCTTGAAAATTTAATGATGTGTGTTTGGACTATTTTAATCTCTATTTGTCATTGTAAATATTTAATAATGAGTTTTGCTGTTCGATGATTAAAAATTAATGAAAATAAAATAAAATTGGTCCACGTGAAATGCTCGTATTCTATCAATTGATGGATTGTTCCAGATCGTCCAAAGAAGTAAACTTTAGTGGGGAATCAAAACTTTAGTTGTTCCAGATTGTATTTTATTTTATGAATTGATCGATTGTCCCACATCGGAAAAAAAAATCACAATAAAGATAGCCAGTCTTATAAGTGGCCAGCCAGCTGCATACTTCTGTTTTCTAACTACAGCTTGTTGTCCCACAGCGGACAACTAAGGGCTCACATAGGCTGCCCAACTATATAAATAAGACCGAACCGCACTTTCTTGGAGTAAGGATGTAGCAGGACTGAGCCTGTATGAAGTTAAAAGTTTCACCATATAATTATTTTAATCCGTATCATGAACCACTTCTGGTTCATTGATGAATTGTTAGATATAATGGTGACGGACTGTGACGACTTGGGAATTGGCCAGGTTTCTAGCGAATTCTTGTCTCACCAATAAATTGGTCAGTATCCGAGTCTGTAGTTAGATTTTCCGTGATGAACCGGCCAGTTCACAACGGAGTGGCCCTTTTTCAATTCCTGCTCACATCATTGGCAAAGTTCCTGTTTTTGTTGCAAATTTTGCGATGAATGTAACATCATTGAATGCGAATAGTGATGCAGCGTGATTAACCGCTTGGGTAATTGGTGCTTTCAGCTGGACAATTTCAACTTGTGTGTGTACTATATCATGTTCCACCCGCCCCCCGCCTCTTCTCTCGTTCTGTGTGTGTGTGCATGCTTGTGAGTGTGTGGGCTACATACCTAATGGTGGTAGGGGCATTTTATCCATTTCAGGATGAGATTACTTCTTGTGTTCTAACTAAGCTTGTGATTCCATAATGAGCATCGCAGGTCTCACACTAAATACCAAATTGTACTAACCAAGACAGATTTGGTTTTTCCAATTGATGTGGCACGCCGCGCAATGCAAATTGAAGAGGTGAATTTTCGTTAAATTCAGTGCCTTCAATGCAAAATATTAGCTTCCTCACCTATGAAAGTGAAAATTGATAAATACCATCTATTTGCAGAGCCTCAAGGCAAAGAAGTCTGCAGTTCCACCTGTGGTATGAAAGAAATCCTGGATTAATTTCACATCTTAGGTTGATTATTCTAGGAAGCAAGCTGGGAGTCTCACTTTCTTTGTCATTCCAGATGATGGCAAGCTCAAAGTCTGGAGCAGGCATCCGAAGTTTAAGAACGGTGCTAGCTAAGATTGCTCGCTTTGCAAAACTCTGAAAGGTACTACAATGACCATTTTGACGGAAGATGTTCTCTTCTTTTCTAATCCTTTTTTCTTTTCCTATTCTTTGTTTTCAAACCTGGAAAATGTTTTCATGATATATACTGGTATCCTAGTCTTACATATCACCATCTTAAATTGGAGCTGAATTGGTTTATGGAATTGATAGTTCGAACCTTGTCTAAATAAACTGCAAAACCTGACCCAAACGTGTGAACCTGTTCATTCTATATCAAATATAAGTGCAGCCCTCCTTATTCTTTTATCCAACTTAGGTTGTTACTCCCCGACCCCCCACCCCCCAAAAAAAATAAATAAATAAAGAGTAAATTACATCTACACTCCTTGTATTTAAGGGTAATAACATTGACACCCCATTTACTCTCTAAATTACCACTACACTTTCATACTTTATTATTCATGGAACAGTTTAGTCCATTTGTTAGTTGACCGTTAATTGACCGTCAATTTTAAGTGAATTGACAAATTTACCCTTATAATTTCTACAAACCCACCATTTCTCTTTTCAATCTCAAACTTCCATCTCTTCACAAACACAAACCCCAGGTGTCACGTATTCTTCTTCCCATTCCCTCGCTACCCACCATCCTCATTCTTTCTCTTTCCAAACTTCTTTACCACCTTTTTTTTTCTCCCCTCTTCTTCCACTTTTTCTGTCTTTAATGGCTACCCCACACCCAGCTCCTCTGTTATGATACGTGGGTTGAGGTTTTAACACAATCGACATTGGTTATTTGAAGAATTGTCAATGATATATATATATATATATATATATATATAGAGAGAGAGAGAGAGAGAGAGAGAGAGAGTAACATGTGGGATTGTATCCAGAGAGACAAACCTCGAGTCGGAGTAGGCACAATTGACATGGTTATGTGTTCGACGAAGCCGACGATTGAATCGACACTCATGGATTGCCAAAATTCGAGGTCGTCGTGGGAAGACAGAGACACGGACACTTTCTGGTAGAATTCTGGGTAACATTTGTTGGTAGAATTCTGGGTTTTGATGGAAATTTGTGGCTGCCTCGATGGTTGTGGTGGTGGCCGTGGCGGTGGCCGTGGCAGTGGCGGTGGGAGTTCTCGAAGGGGTCGGCTTCCTTCTTCTTCGGCGAGAAAGCGCTGCGTATATGTGAGATTGGCGACATGGGTGAGCTTTTTCAAGCTTCAAACACACCCAGTTTTGTTGGATTCCACTGACATCTAAGAGTTCTTTGGCCGGGAGAACAGTCTTCTCTGATTCATTAGTAACATCAAACGCGAAATCGTCTTTGGTTTCGAGCAACAGCATTTGGGCTGGACGATTTGCGTTTGGGTTTGTGATAATTTGCTCGGAATTTGTGAAAATGTGATTTGGGTAATTGAAAAGGATTTGAGTTTTGGGATCTTCACGTTCTCAATTGGTGTTTCAACCATTTGGGGTATGTTGCTTTTTGGTTGTTGAAGCACTCAAACAGCAGAAAGTTTTACCAGATCAATCACTTTGGAGAATTCGTTGAGAGTTGAAGTTGAGTATTTTAGAAAGATTGGAGTGAATTGGGGTATTATCCGTGCGTATTAGGAGTGTTTTGGACATTTTGCTTAAGGGTATACAGTTTTAATATTTTTTGTTGTCCTTTTTCGTTTGTCCAGCTAATGACAACTGACGAATAAACCATAATGCTACATAAATAATAAAGTAAATAAGTGCAGTGATATTTCATAAAGTAAAAGGGGTGTCAGTGTTATTACTCTTAAATATAAGGGATGTAGATGTAATTTATCAAAAAAAATAAAAAAATAAAAAAAAAATAAAAATTATAATTATATGCTCATATTAGATATAGTAAGTGCCAGCATTTAGACGATATCATTGAAAATGTAGGCAGGTGACATGATTTTGGACGAGCCTTATTTTGAACTATTGCTCTCACTACCAATGATGAAGTCGTTAAGGTTTGAACTTAAAGTTATTTTATTTCCTTTTTTTTATGGTGTAGCTTCTTTGGCGAACTCTAGGGCTGCACAAAAAATCAAAAAAATTAATAATCTGAACCAGTTCAACCCGATCCGTACAACTCGGTTTTAATTTGTTACGGATTGGTTCCGATTAGAAATTTTTGAAAACTGTTTAAAACGGTTCGGTTCTCGAATTTTGGTTTGGACTCACGATTCCGAACCGAACTGATAGTCTTCCTAATATTAAAAATTATAATATATGTGGCGCGTTAAGAAGTGTAAACCACTAAACCCTAAGTTAGTCTCGTTCCACTTTCACCACCTCACTCTCACTTTTCACTTCTCACTTAGGCACTCACACAGCACCAGCGAGTCAGCCATGCTCTTGCCTCTCACGCTTTCAGTCTTAGTATCTGACGCCTCACCGCATGTCTCACCGTTGACATCTTTTCGTTGTTTACGACTCACAACTCACGACTCACGACTCACGACGCTAATGCTTCAGCATCACCGCTCGCCGTCTCGTCGTCTAAATCCTAAGTCCCACCAAGTTACCGTCTCGTTGCCGATCTCTCTTCCTCACCGATCCCAAATCTGTCTTTGTCACCTCATCGTTTCGTCTTCCTCTAATCGTCAGTTTGTTTCCGTCTTCTCTCACAAATCTCCCTATTTTTGATTTAAATTTTAATACTCAATTTGTGCATTGCCTTACCAAACCATTAGAATGTGATTTTTTTCCAATGATTACTCAATTTGTGTATTGCCTTACAGATCAATATTTTGCGTACTGTTTATTATAATTGAGCTTTTGTTGTATTAATGTGCTTCAATCTTGAATTGTTCGGTTTAATTGCATTATTGTGCCATGACATTAGCTGGAACTAATGTTGTGTTGAATTATGGATGCGTGTGGATCTTGAATTTTAAAAAAATCAAAGAGAAAAGATACAAATTAGCATGTTTTTCCACTCACAAATCCTTGGAACACGTTTTTTTTTTATGTGGGACAGGTGGTTTTTTTTTGGAACTAAGGAACTGAGAATCGATCCAGAACCGATCCTTTTTCACGGTCCGGTTCCACCTAGTGTAACCGCCAACGGTCTAGATTGGTTCCAAAAAATTAAGACCGTTAGGAACAGTTCGGCCCACGAATTTTCATAGAACCGGACTAATTCAGTCCGTGTGCACCCCTAGTGAGCACAACAAAATATGAATAGAAATTTGTGAAGAAACAATAATAGCTTGTTGTTTTATAGGCTTTATCATATTTAGTCCGACGAGTTTAGGATGCCAATTGGAATAGGTGGATCAAGACCTTGCTGCCTTCACCTGCCTATCAGCTCGGCTTCATCCTAAAAGTTTTGTTGCTTTTGGTTGTGGTTTTTGGTTTCGGCTATTGGTTTAGGTTTGCTATTTGCTTTTGGCTGCTGCCTGTTGGTCACTTACGATGTTGAAGGCTTACTTGTGTCTCTATATTTGTGCTGATTGTAGGCTGGGTGATAAAGGCCGATCATTTCCCTTCTCTTTTTTTTCTTTTTTTTTGTTTAAACGATAGGCAAGTGAGAATGGGGATCCGAGGATTCGAACCCTGATGCAAATGTGGTTAGGCAAGTGAGAATGGGGATCCAGAGGATTCGAACTCTGATGCAAATGTGGGTTGTTGAGGCTCTTGCCACTTGACCCAACCACAACACTTTAGGTTGTTGATTTCCTTATAACTCAATTTTCAGTAAATGTTCAATTGAGGGCAACAGCTAGGTCAGATGTTTCTGTTATGTCTTGGACACAATTGCAATGAATTTAGATCATTATGTAAATTTTATTCCAGCTCCATCCTCCCTATATCCTTCTATCTGTGGGTGATGGTGATTTTAGGGAATCAACCTCTTCAAAATTGTATAATCAGCCGTACCGTTTCGTCCAATGCTGTCTAATTTTTATAAACGTTTGAAATTTGTTTATTTGCTTTCTGGATTTCGGAACTCGTTTCAGTCAGTCCATTGAACTTTGTCACTTTTGTATCTCTGTTATATACTTTGTCACTTTGTATCTCTGTCTCGGTTAGGATAATTGTTTATTTACTTATTTAATTTAATTTATTATTATTTTTAGTAATTTTTTTTTTATTTAGTCAAATTATTATATTTTTTTACTATTCTTATTGGGACGATTTAAAAAAATAAATTTTTTTTTATCAAAATATATTTAAAAAAATTCAAAAGAGACGAAAATAAACTAAAATAAATCAATAAATTAAATTTTATGTTGTTTATTTTTTGTCTTTGTAAGTTTTTTTTTCATTTTTTGATTAAAATTTTGTACTTTTTCAGTTCATCTCATTGAGTTAGTTTGGAAAAATAAAAAATTCTAAATAAAATATGAAAAAAATTCGAAAAGACAAAAATTAATGGAATTTTGCCCAAACAGGGCCATGGGATATTTATTCAAACTGTTGTTTACTTAATTAGGTCCCGTTTCATAAATTATAATGTTTACTGTTTTTTATTTTTATTTTTTAGTTTTTTATTCTTTTATAAATTATAAACAAAAGCATGCTTAATAATTATTTTTATTTTTAAAAAAAATATAAATAATTTTTAGATTTTACTAAATTTTTATGAACAGAAAAAATATAATTTTACTTATTTTGTAAATAAATTTTTATTATATATATATTTTTCCACTATTTTTTATAGCCACTTTTTGGCTATTATTTTTAACCGTTTTCTTCGCCCACTGTCCTATGACCATTATATCTATCTATCACTTACGACCACAACACAGTCAAATACAACCTGACCACCACCTTCAATTCGCTGCCTTTTGTATCATTATTGATTAATATTTTTTATTATCATCTTTTGACCAATTCTTTTTAAATATTTATATTTTAAATATATTTTTATTTTTTATTTTTAGTATACGAAAAATAAAAAATTATAAACATTATCAATTTTGTTCCATGTTGGACCTTTTCTCCCCTTATTCTTTTAACGGAAAGTTAGTCTTAGATCATTAAAGTAGTGTCGATTTTATTTTTCATTCACTATAAAAAATTTTAGCACCCGAAGTCTAGTTATAACCCGCGGGATTCAGTTAGATTTTTGAATAGATAAATTTATTTATGTATTTTTTAAAATAAACAGAAAAATTTACCTGTTTTGCGTAAACAAGTATACAGATAAATTTATCTGTATAAAAAATATTGTGTTTTTTCAAAACACGTATAAAGTAGATAAATAAATTTATCTGTCTTGTAAAAATAAGTAGAGACAGATAAATTTCTCTGTCAAATTATACTTATTTCACTAAATAAATAAATTTATCTGTTTAGCATTTATCAATACTAGAAAGGAATAGATAAATTTATCTGTTTAGTAAATTGTACTTATTTCACGAAACAGATAAATTTATCTGTTACTAATACATATTTGACTTAACAGATAAATTTATTTGTCTAATATTTATCAATGTTAGAAAAGAAAGATGGATAAATTTTTCTGTATGAATTACATATAAATTTATTTGTTTGTGTTAAATTTTTGTGTTGTAGACGATTAGACCTTGCGTTAAAAATTTTATTGATGAATTTTACGTGTTAAAACTTATTTTTTTAAACCTTTGACTGGACGTCCCATTTTTAAACTCTGTTACTCAGATTTGAAGGGTAATTTCATCTTTTCTATTTTTGAATTTTCGTTAACCCTACTCGTTGCAAGTATTTGGTATAGTGAAATTATAAATTTATAGACTATAGTTGAAATTTTTTTATTATAATTTCAAGTATAAGTTATAAATATTTAATAAAATTGTACATTTATAACTTTAATTTGCATAATTGTGTTTTAAAATTAAAAATTTCAAAACAAAAGTCCAAAAAGTCTTAAATAGGCGTGATTGAATTTTCTCAAATTTTCTTAACTTTTTAAGTTATAAATTAAAGGTTAAATTATAATTTTTAATAAACAGTCTAATTGTCTTGTAGCATGATCTCGCCAGCGTATTTTATAAACTGTTCTCCTATTCCTGTCACTTGAGATCATGGGATACGATTAGTTTATCTATTTTATAGGTTAGTGACTAAGTGTGAATGAATAAAATAAATTGCTTATTTTAATAATTTTTCTATTATTGAAAAACAAGAAATTCGATTCTCCTCAAATAAAATCATTAGAGATTCACTCCTCTTGTAATAAGTAAATTTTTTTATAATTATTTTGGTATAGCAAGAAGGTTATTATATACTTCCAGTATTTATTGTGGTGTGCAGGCCAACACACAATCTGTCCACTAACCTGATGGCAATTATAGATTGCAGAAATTAATTTTGTGGAATAAAATGTCATTTGGGTTGCTAGTTTTGAGACTTTTATGCTGTTATGCAATAAAATAATAGCACTATTTGTTTAATTCCAAATTGCATTTGGTTGAGGGATGACTATTTATGATAAGAAGGCATTCTCCTAATTTTAACCTTTTGTCTTGTGCATTTTAGGGAGTGTTTGGTAAAATTATTGTTAGTAACTTCTAGTTTTTTGTTACTAATTTTATATATAAATTATAAGTTTTTTCAAACATATACAACTTCTGTTATAACTTATAATTATTTTTTTTATTTCAACTACAAGTTACAATTTTTATCAAATATTCACGATTTTTGTTACAAATTACAAATCACAATTTTTGCTACAAGTTACAATTTATTTACTCTTATATTAATCACATATCGGAGACAAAGTTGGTTTATTGATTTTAATCTCACACTAAGAGTAACCAAACATACAGAAGAAGATTATATAAGACTATGTTCAACTAAATATAATTCTAAGCCTCTTTAATCCAAACAAGCGAGGCAGATGATTCTAAGCCTCTTCACTTGTAGAAACATTTGTTGCCTGAGTTATTAATGGTACTTAGTTTTTTTTTTCTTTGCTAGGGTACTTAGTATGTTCAACTAAACATTTGTTTTGACTAATTTTAGGTTTAAAATGGGTTCATATTAATAATTTGAATCGTTTATTTTATTATTCTTAATATTTAGAATTCATATAAAAAAATTAAATTGATCAAATATTAGTAGATGTTTGAACACAATATTATATTCGCATTAAAAAAATTACAACTTAAATTTTTTATTATTTACTTAAATTATTATTCTTTTCGATTTCTCTCTTCAAGATAAATTAAGAAAATAAAATTTTCTTATTAAAATATAAAAAAAATATAAGAAAAATATAAAAATAAGTCAAATAAATTAATAAGTTAAATTATATGTTACTTATTTTCGTCTTTAATGAATATTTTTTATTTTTTGATTAAAATTTTTTACTTTTTCAATTCATCTTATCGAGACAAGAATTTAGTCTAAACAGAGACATAATGACTCATCTTTGTTGAGTGATTAGAAGACAAAAAATAATTTACATAATATAAGGCTCCATTTGTTTAGAAAATATTTTTTACATTTTCTAGCATTTGGTAAAATAGAAATTAAAAATTAATGAAAAATATTTTTCAAATTAATAGAAAATAAGTTAATTTTTGTGAAAAATATTTTTTATTTTTTAATGACAAAAAATATTTTTTATTTTTACCATCACATTATTATCACCACCGTCAACATTTCCAACTTACCACCAGCACCATTAGTCTAAGATTCAAATGGTCGATGGCCCAGGATTCGAAAGTTTACATTCTTGAGGTCCTGGGATCTCGAGAGTTTGGGATCTTAGGTTCTCGGGTTTTTTAATATTCGAGATCTCAGGAAACTCGAGTCCCGAGGTATGGTGTTTCAGGGATTAGAAGATCCGAGATTCCAAGAATCTTGTGGGCCCTGGGTCTCGAGTGTTTCGAGATTGTGAGAATTCAATGATTATTGTTACCACCGTCATCATTGTCACTAATTCTAACAATACCATATATATTAGCGCTATTATTTTTAAAATCGTAATAAAATACATAAAAAAATATTTTTTTTAAAATTATTTTATTAAAAATATTTTTTTAATAAAAACGTTCCATCAAAACAAAGGAAACCTAAATTATAATTATCTATATATTAGAGGTACCATTATTGGCTACATATAGTACTGGGGCGGGGGTTGCGTAATAATTTGCCAAACCTCCTTATATAATCGAGCACTTCCTCAAATGTACCAATGGATTCTTTCGTAGGAAGACGATAATGCATTTAAAACCAAAACCAAAACCAAAACCAAAACCGTGTTGACAATTTCAGGTAAGAATTCGACAACCCATTACCCTCCTTCTTGTTCATTCTCCACCAAACAAAAAGAAAAAGATAGTTCCC
>JAOTRH010000022.1:14253787-14270891 GCA_034768845.1 Heliamphora exappendiculata
ATATTCTTGCTTTGTTGCAACAGTTGCACTGATCACGGGAACCGGAATGCCGTGGGCGGTACTTTATTTACCTAAAATAACTACCGCATTTCTATTTGTTTAAATCATAAAATAATCGCCTGATAATTATTTATTTATTTATTTTATTTTTATTTTTATTTTTAATAATTTTTTATTTAAATTATTATATTTTTTAACTCTTTTAATTGAGACGTGCAAAAAAAATAACAAAATTTAATCAAAATATAAAAAATTCAAAAAAAACTAAAATAAAACTTGATAGACAACTAATTTTTTTAAAAAATTTGTTTTTAGTCAAAAAAATGTATTAGATTCAAAAGTTTGTTATTTGATAACTTAACTTTTAAATTAGTTTTTTTGAAATTGGGTATTCGGATAAAAAGCTAATTTTTTTGCGTTTTGTTCAAAATGGATAATTTTATCTTTTTTATATATTTGACATTAATAATTATATGTAATTAATAATAATAATAAATAAGTTATGAATAAAAGATATTATTATATTTTAAAAGTTATAAAATTTTGAATAAAATATTTTGAGAATTCATGTTTTAATTTAATTTTTTAATTTTTTGTTAAATGGGTAATCTTGATTTTTTAATTTTTTTAATCAAAAAATCAAAATTGTTAATCACGGGAACGGAGAGGATATGTGCCTACAAAGCACAGCACCGTGCTATGTCTTGTTTGGGACTAGTTTGCGAAAATATTTTTATGATTAAATTTATTCATTACGTAGAGCTCGTTGAGTTTGTTATTTATGTAAAAAATCATATTGATCCAATACTTGTAACTAAGTGATTGAGTAACATTTGTATAACAATTTTTTTAAAATTATAATTTTTATTTATTTATTTATAAAACAATATTATTATATCTTATTCAATCACTTAGTTATAGGTATCAAATCAATCTAAATTTTTACATAAATAAAACACTCGATGAGTTCTATACGTAATGAACGAATTCGATCATAAAAATGTTTCCAAACTAATCCCAAACAAGACACAGCACGCTGTGCTTTTTAGGCACAATACCCTCCCCATTTCCGTCAATCACCCCCTAAGCTAAATTTAATATTATTTATTTTAATTTCTAAGGAATTTTTTATTTTTTCATCAATTATTTTTATTTATTTGGTTTATCTAATTGAAAAAAAAATTACAAGTAAAAAATTCTAGTAAAAAAATAAAAAAAATAAGCAAATTATCTACAATTTAGCCCAAACAGAGCCAATCTGTTTTAAAATCATATTAACTTGGTTTTTGTTAGTACACCAATATATGTTTGGTTTAGTTTTCTTTTGTACATTTATTTTTATTTTTAGTAAATAAAATTTAAATTAGCTTAAATGGATATACTTTCAGCTTCTTGTCATCATGAAAAAATAAAAAAAATAAAAAATAAAAAATATCAGATAAGACAAAAAAGCCAACTTCAATATGCTTTTTAGCTTCTTTTTTTTTGTGATTTTTTTCGACTTTCATAAATTTCATTCAATGTTGACCTAAATTGCCGTATTTTTTTTAGATTATTCTCATTATAAATAACTAAAAAAATTAAAAAAACATAACCCAACATATAATTTTTTTTTAGAAAAAACAAAAATAGGTTCCAAAAAAAATCTATTAGGGCCTTTATACCAAACATATGCTTAAAATTATAGGCCCTGATTGGATTAAATTTCGTTAACCCTATAGTATTGGCCCTGTTTCGGATAATCACTTATTTGGTTATTTTACTTTGTTTAGTTTTATTTTTTTAATAAATTTTATTTATCGTTTAGTAAAATTATTATACTATTTTTTACTATTCTTATTGAAACAAGATGTAAGAGTAAATTTTTTGACCAAAACCAGAAAGAAGTTCAAAAAAATAAAAAATTAAAATAAGTTAATAAGTTATATTTTATATTGTTTATTTTTATTTTTAGTAAAAAAATATTTTTTTATCAAGATTTTTTATTTTTTCCTATTCTTCTCATCAGTAAAAAAAATAATGAAAAGATGAAAAAATAAAAAATAAACAAAGAAATCTAAATTTATCCGAAAGACTGCTGCTGTTGATTTTCCCACTTTACTCCTAAATAAAAATCTTGTCCAATTTTGTCCACCGATTCAAAAATAGAAAAGTAAAGAAATTCAACGCAGATTCTATCTTTTATGAGAATTTAATTTTAGTGTCATTTAGCATACATATTATTGGGTACTTTCAGGCACCATATAAGCGATGTCACGTAATATTTTCAATAAATATATAATCACAACTTATACAATGTAAAATACCTTTTGTCTTATAATTATTTAATAAAAATAAATCATCAAATCTCTATCATAAAATTTATCACTATTATATTAAGTAAAAATACCAAAAAAATTTATCATATAATACTCCGAGAATACCAAATAATTACTCCATCTAGCAGGTGTTAATTAATGACACAGCTACACATTTGCTTGGGGCTAATGTATTTAAGGACAAATACCACATAAATAAATAAGTGATTATAATCTTATTGACATCATTTGTCCAAAACATTTAATAAATTTATTTAATAACAAATGCCACGTAAATAAATATGTCGTTATACTTGCATTGACATCACTTGTCCAAAACATTTAATAAATTTCTCGAAATTTAAACATACTTTGGCCAAATCCAAAATAGTTTAGGTCTAAATTCAAACTAACTCCCATAAAGGCATAAATTAAAACCAACCTTTCCTCTTCTCTTTTTTCTCTCCTCTATGTTCGAATCCAAAAGGGCTGGGTGGCCAAAAATTTCATACCTTAACTATTGAAAAGTTAAAAAAAAGTAGTGAATGGTCATGATTCAAACTTCACATTGGGTCCCATTAGTTTTAGGCAACTTAAGAAAAAGGTAAATTGGGTCTTAAAAATTAATAATAATTTTTAAAAATATAACAAGATAATCAAATATAAAGGCAATAAAAATATAACAAGATAATCAAATATAAAGGCAATAAAAATATTAAAGAAGTTAGGAATAGAGAGAATGAACCAAACAACATGAATTTATAGTGGTTCGGTTTCTTCCAAACTTACATTCACTCTTCAACTTTTTCCTTATGAATTTTCATTATATAGAATGTTTCACGGATGAATTCAAAATCTTACAACCTTAAGACTTTCATTGAGAATATCTACTAGAATACGAATATTTACGAGTACATTCAAAAACCTTACAACAGCCTTAAGATGATCCTATGAAAATAATCTCTTATTTTTCTCTAATCACTTTTGAGCTCTTCTTTAATGAGATTTACTTACTGACTCAAAAGACAAAAGGTGGCTCACCATTGAATACAATAAATGAAGTGTATCAATGAGTATCGCGCACTCTCTTTACATAAATTGATTGGTAATAAATGAAAAGGTAAAGAGAGCTGAGATACAAGAGCTGGAGTTATAGCAATAAATAAAAACTTGAAAATTTTGATTTTGAATCAAGCAATAGAATAATGATTATAAGTCTCCAGAGATTTTAAATATTGAGGAGTAACTTCTTATATAAGCTCTTGACCTTTCACGACCGTTAGAGATAGGTGATGGCATTTAATGCCAAAAATTCAACCGTTGAGTTTTGTCCTGAATTTGAATTTTCGTTGCAGGTGTTGACACAAAAGCTTTTGGGTCAATACAAAATGTCTAGGGCATGGTTCTTCAAGTGGTTAGGTCGACTATGATTTTCGGAGGGGTCGACACAATTTCAATAAACTTTCTTACCAACACAACAGAGTTGACACATTTGATTTTAGTGTCGACTTTATGAATCTTCAGATTTTCGGAGATGGCAATTTGTGTCGACTCATTTTGCCTTGGTGTTGACACAAAAATTCTGCAGAGCACTTAAAAGATTTGTGTAGACTCATTTGAACTTTGGTGTAGGCTCAAAATTTCTTCAGGTGGGCTCGGGATACTTGTGCCGACTCATCTTCAATTTGTGTCAATTCACAAATTTTTGCATGTGGCCTTGATACTTTTGTGTCGATTCGTCTATCATTTGTGTCGACTCAAAATTTTGAATAACAAAAGTGAAGAACCACTTTTGTGTTGACTCAAGATCAATTTGTGTCGACTCTTTTTTGAGTACAGAGAGTTTCGACTCTTTTATGTCGACTCAAAACCATTTTGTGTTGATACTAATTTTTGATACTTGAAAACGTCTTCAACAAAACGTTAGGGTGTCAAACTATTTGCTCAAAGGTGTTGACACACTTGATATCTTTAAATATTTTTTTACCTTAAAGTGTTGACTCAATTATCAATTAGATTTAACACAAAATATTTTTTTCCAAGAATATTTTAGTGTTTAATTCATTGAGAGATGAGTCATCTCATTAGGCTGAAAAGTGTCAACTCATTTGTTCATTTGTGTCAACACTACTTTTTTTGAAATATAAATATTATCTTTTTAAATTCATTTATTCTTAAAAAATAAATTATAAAAATCATCAAAATCAATATAAAAAGCCCATTTGAGATAATGGTTTACTTCTTATTTTATTTTTCTTATTTTCATCCTTAATTTTTTGGGAATAATTACACTTAATTTATCTGAGATTTAAGTTTATTACATGACCTCCTATATAGTCTCTGAAAATAACTAATCTCCCATGAGATTTAATTTTAACATCAATTGCACTCTAACTGTTAAAATTTTTGTTAAAATTTAACGAAAATCGCCACTCCCACCCTAAAATCACCATTTTCACCATAAAATCACTCTTCAAACTACATTTTTCTCCCAAAATCACAATTTCCACCACAAATTTCAACAGAATTGTGTTTTGGAAAGGGTGATTTTGGAGTGGGAATGGTGATTTTGGGGTGTAAATGGCGATTTTCGTTAAATTTCAACAAAAAATTTAACAGTTGAGGTGCAATTGATATTAAAATTAAATCTCAAGGGAGGTTAGTATAATTCTAGAGACCACAAAGAAGATCCCTGTAATAAGCTTAAATATCAGGAGAGGTAAGTGTAATTATCCCAATTTTCTTTTATTTGGTCAAATTATTATATTTTTTTATTAAATTTTAAGTTATTTATTTTTGCTATTAGTGAGTTTTTTTTATAAAAATTTTTAACTTTTTGATTCTTTTTATCAACACAATTCCAAACGTATAAAAATATTGCCAAAAAAATAGAAAAAGAACAAAAATAAGTTTAAAAAAATAAAGATCTAACCCACAATAGGGCCTTAGCCGGTAGCAATATTGCATACACTTCATATTATACATTATATATTACTCTGTAGCCACAAATTTATGTCCGTAAAATAAAACTTATGTCTATAAAATAAAATATACGGGTACCTAGATTTTTTTATTAGGTAGCGGTCGTTGCCACAAATTGGATCCATGGCTGGGCTGACGAAGTAGGAAAATTTATTAGGTATTATATGATATTATTTACGTAATAATTTTAATAAATAAAAATATATAATGTATATTAAATGAGTCATTTTTATATCTCATTTATTCAATAAAATAAAATAAATATTATCTCATATAAAATGTTTTATATTATATATAATTAAATAAACATATTATGTAAATAATATTTCATAATATTTCGAGACTACCGACTCTCCAACTAGGTATGGTGGGAAAATGCTGAAGGAGAGTTTGAGGGGCGTGGGCTATTTTGCGCAATAGGAATTTTGTGATTAGGTCTCGGTCTTGGTCTCAGTCTTAGCCCTCTTAGGTTGGTGGGTGAAGATTTGGTTTTTGCGCAATAAGAATTTTGTGGGTAAGTCTCGGTCTTGGTCTCAGTCTTAGCCTTCTTAGGTTGGTGGGTGCGGATTTGGTCTACTTATTCACGTGGTAATTTAGCTTTGTTCTTCTTATGAAACTAAAAAAAAAAAAAAAAACATGTGATGATGTCAAACTTTAAATTTGAAAAGATTTATGGAATTTAAAACTTCTTTTCCAAACAAGGCTTTGAGTTAGATTTTGTTCAAGTTTCAAAAGGAGATTATTTTTTTACTTTTAACTTGGCCTTAAGGCATATTTGTATTGAATGATAGAATTAAAAATGATTAAGTTTCTCATGATGACCAATAGTTATGAGATTAGTTATCTATTGTATTATTTATTTATTTTATTAATTTACTCATATTTTTGTTTATTTGGGAGGGATTAAAATGGATTAAATTTTTCATATTTAATTTTTTTCATTATGTAATTTTATTCCTCTTTATTCTACTCTCCCCCTCTCATTAGTTATTCCTCATGTAAAGAATTGTGTGGTCAATTCGAACTGTTTATCTAAATTTCTATTTTGCATTCAAACATAAAATATAAAAATTACTTTAAACTAATAGTCCAATCCCAACTTCTAATCATTTAATACAAACATAGTCTAAGAGTTAGGCCCCATTTGACAACCAAAATTTTTTGGCTTTTTAATTAAAAGTACAAAAAAATAAAAATAAAAAATTGTTTGGTAAAATAAATAAACAAAAAGCTAAAAAATCAAATTAAAATACTAATTTTTAAAATATTAATTCAAACTCCCACTAATTTTCAATTACAATAATAATCCTTACTTATAACTTATTTACTATTACTATAAATTATATATAATTATTATTTTTGATTATATAGAAGGATAAATTATCCAATTTAAATAAAAATTTAAAAAATTAACTTTTTCTCCAAATAATCAAATTAGAAAAAAAATAGTTTAAAATTTAATTTATTGAATAATTTACTTTGAATCAAATTTATTTATTTATTATTAAAAACGTTAAAAATTAAAAATGTTAACTTTTAAGCTAATTATCAATCGAGGTGTGAGATTAGATAAAAAGCTATATTAGAGCATTTTCAATACTACTAGCCATTCAGACTAGTCAAAAGTACAACAAAGTATTATTTTTATTTTTACCCAGTCACTTTTTTATATATGCATTTCATCACTACTCTCTATTTTAGCTAATTATTTAAATTTTTAAAATTGCTTCATAATTATTTTTTTATATAATTTGAAGAGTCATGAAAATTAGCTAAATTTAACTAGCAAAAGGAGAATAGTTAAAATAGAGAGTCATTTAAAAAGCTTGTTGAAAATAAAAATATAGTATTAGCTAGTTAAACTAGCTAATAAACTCTTTTTAAAGAGCATGTTAGAATTGCTCTTAAACGGTAAATTGTATAACAATTTTGTTTGGAAATCAATTTTAAAATTAGGAATTTTGTCTTTTTATTTAAAATTAAAAAAATCAAAAATTATCGTTTAAAAATTCAATGGTTTTTAGCCTTAGTCTTTTATTTTTTATATAAAATAATTTTATATATTTTTTAACAATATCATAACTTTTATTATACATATATCATTTTTTATAAAAATTATATTTTTAAAATTTACTCGTTAAAATTTATCGAACAAGATATATATTAAATATAAAATTATATAAAAACAAAAATTTAAAATTATAACAATTTTTTTAGTTAAACAATTTTGAACTAGAAAATAGAAAATATTGGAAAAATAAAAAAACCAGAGCCTTTTTTAGATATTACGTGAAGTCAAAATACATCAATAAATTAAATTTTAAGCAACTTATTTTTGTATTTGGTTAACTTTTAAGATATTTTGATTAAAATTTTTATTTTTCTGATTTTTCTTTCATTAGGGCAATTTTAAAAAATAATTTTTTAACCAAAAGATTGAAAACTACCACACAAAAAACTTACAAAAAATAGCCCAAACAGGGCGTTACAAACCTCTTTAACACCCTCCCTTTTAAGTCGATTTTCCTTAACGTGTGCTGTCGACTGTCGTTCTCGCTGAACCTAAGATTCTCGGAAAGTTCAATGATTTGCCCTTCAAAGATTTAGGACCGCAGTGGTAACCTATTTTATTGACAAACAAGAAATCATAAACGAAGTAACGAAGCTCAGTTGACATATGGTGCTCTGAAACTGAACTGTTTGATGCAGTCAGTTCTTGCGGCTCTACCGTCACTGGCTGATCATCTAACGCTCATATTATCGAGAAGCAATCGCTTAAGCCACGCGCAATTACAACAAATCCACGGTCAACTTCTTACCAATGGATTTGTTAGGTCTACCACCCTCCTCACTAACTTCCTCAATTCCTGTTATCGTAGTCGGAAGAATCAGTACTCATTGCTTTTCTTGCAAAATCTACCAAAGCCTGACCCGTTGTTGTGGAATTCTATGGTTCGGATTTCTTTGGAATGTGAAAATTGGCAAGATTTTCAGGGTTTCTACAATGGGTTGCGGGAAAATAATTTGGTTCCGGGTAAAAGTACGATTTCTTTAATACTTCACTCATGTGCATGTCTGCGTGCGATCCAACTGGGGAAATCGTTCCATTGTCAGATACTTAAAATGGGTTCTGTTTCTGATATGGTTTTGCAAACTGGGTTGCTCGATTTCTATGCAAAGATTGGGTATTTGGGGTTGGCAAAGCAGATGTTTGCAGAAATGACCGAAAGAGATGTTGTAGCAAACAATGCGATGATATCTGCTCTGAGTAAGCATGGGTGTTTTGAAGAGGCACAGAACTTGTTTGATAATATGCCAGAACGTAATTCATGTTCTTGGAACTCCATGATAACGTGCTTTTGTAAGTTGGGCCAAATTGATTCTGCTCGTTCAATATTTGACCGCAATCCAGTGAAGGATGTGGTGTCATGGAATGCAATAATTGATGGATACTGTAAATTGGGGCAGCTAATGAATGCTGAGGAATTATTTGATCGGATGGGATCGGCTAAAAATTCTGTCACGTGGAATACTATGATTGCGGGGTATGTTCAATCTAGGGAATTTGGCAGAGCAATATGTGCTTTCCGACAAATGCAGGCAGAGGGTGTGAAACCAACTGAGGTGACAATGGTTAGCTTGTTATCTGCGTGTGCTCATCTTGGTGCTTTAGAGATGGGCGAGTGGATACATGCTTACATGAGAAGGAAAAACCTCAGAGTTGATGTCGTTTTAGGTAATGCTCTTATAGACATGTACTGCAAATGTGGGAGTATAGAAGATGCTCTTGATGTATTTCATGGTCTTATTGTGAAGAACATCTTTTGCTGGAATTCTATTATCGTGGGTTTGGGAATGCACGGTTATGGACAGGAAGCTGTTAATATTTTCATTTCAATGGAGAAGGACGATATAAAACCAGACGGGGTCACTTTCATCGGGCTCTTGTCTGGGTGTAGCCATTCGGGTTTAATATCTGCAGGCAGGAGATATTTCTCTCAAATGAGTAGCGTCTATGGGGTTCAACCTGGAATAGAACACTATGGCTGCATGGTTGACCTTTTAGGTCGAGCAGGTTTTCTTGAAGAGGCATTGGAACTCATAAAGACAATGCCCATGAAACCAAATTCAGTTGTCTGGGGAAGCCTACTTCGAGCATGTCAGGTCCACAAGAACGCAAACGTTAGTAAGCAGGTAACCCAGTATCTGTTAGAGTTGGACCCATGCGATGGAGGAAATTATGTTTTTTTGTCCAATCTGTATGCATCATTAAATCGTTGGGATGAGGTGAATATATGCCGGAGGTTAATGATTGAGAGGGGAGTGCATAAAACACCTGGATGCAGTTCAATCGAGGTGGACAATGTAGTGCACGAGTTTGTAGCTGGGGATGCTTCACATCCTGAATTCCCCCAAATTAATGCATTTTTGGATGAGATAGCAAAGAAACTAAAAGGACATGGGCATGAGCCAGATACAGCTTCTGTGCTCCATGACATAGAGGACGAGGAGAAAGAGTGTACAATTGTATACCATAGTGAGAGGATTGCTGTTGCTTTTGGAATTATGAACACGCCACCTGGAAAGACAATTCGGGTGGTGAAAAACCTTCGGACATGTAGTGATTGCCATTCTGCTATGAAACTCATATCAAAGGTATTTAAGAGGGAGATAATTGTGAGGGATCGGAATCGTTTTCACCATTTCAGCAAAGGGTCTTGTTCTTGTAAGGATTACTGGTGATTGAATGATTGATGATGTGTTCTAAATTTTATACCATCTTCTGATGCTCACAATGGATTTGTAGTAGATGTTCCTATTGGACCAAGTTGTGCTACATACTATCAGTTTGGAAAAGGTAATGACAGCACATTTCCATTTTTTGGTCTTCCATCAGTGGAAAAACTTCTTGTCTTTGGACCTTAAACTTACTTCCTTAAAACAGATCAAACTGATTATTAACGATATTTCTTTAACTGTCTTTGCTGTGGCACATCTTAGTAACAAATGAGTGTTTATGAATATGTCAATTAAAATGAGGCCCATTGATTTACTAAAAGTCGATTTGGGCAGACTTTTAATAGATTTATTATGTTGTGAACCCTTTTGAATGTGCTACATTTGATCATGAAACAGTCAGTTTTCTCAAAATCCTTCTAATCCATCGAAGGATTGTGGTGCCTTGCGATTCTTTGTAATTTGATGACTGAGGAATTCTTTGGATGTGAAAACATCTCAAGCATCAGAACATGGCTGTAGATTTCCTGAACATTTATTTCTCTGTGAAAAGTTAGAAGAAAACACATTCATGTTTATTAAAAGATTTCTAATTAGGATATTATCAATTGAGGCTATTTAAAGACAACAAGATCCACTTTCTGTCATTGTGGTAATAATTTCGGTATTTGTAACAGGCTCTTGATGGTGGTTGGTGTACTTGTTTCTCGTGACAGGGCCTCAGATGAATGTGATACTCTCTACAGCTGTGAGATAAACCCAACTGGGAAGAGGTAACAGGAAGATGTCTAAGATTCTTTGGGTTGGAGACTA
Organism: Heliamphora exappendiculata; assembly: GCA_034768845.1. Taxonomy (NCBI): domain Eukaryota; kingdom Viridiplantae; phylum Streptophyta; class Magnoliopsida; order Ericales; family Sarraceniaceae; genus Heliamphora; species Heliamphora exappendiculata. The sequence goes on from JAOTRH010000022.1 coordinate 14,264,617, forward strand.
ATTTTCTTTGACCTATTCTTTTTATTGGGTGTGCAATCCGACACCCCTCTGGGGGCCACTCCATCAGCCGCTCAACTTCTTAAACTTCGCTTGAATTGGATGATGAACGCCAATCTGAACAGGAAGTTTGTAATAGAGGCAACACTCAATCCCTGTTATTGACACACAGCACAGCTGAAAAGGCTGTGTTATTGTTATTCCATTCATCTCTTGCCTTTGTTGTCATTTGATGAAGTAAGCATACCCCACCCTGTTCCTACATCAACTGTTACTTAAACAATTTTTCTGTTATTTCCAGAATGGTTATAACGTACCATTCACCTATGAAATTTGGATATCTTTCTTTCTTTGTGCCTAGGGTGTTTCTTTAGGCATTTTATTTTATTCTCTTTCCTTTTATTTTTCCTTTCCAAAGATAATTCCTCATCATTCTTTTCTCTGTTGAAATATGATGAGCCATTGCATTTCTAACTCATTGGTAGTAAGACTTAAAGAACTCTGTTAATCATGTTTTCTAGAAGCAAGAAACATTGCCTTCCACTTCATCCTTAATTGAAGCATAATTAGCTGATACCTCTCTATTGTATTGTTGTTAATCTGATGTTGATGAATGTAGGAAGTAATTAGTTTGTACATGTGTATCTAGCTAAACTGTCTGACCTATTCTTTTTTGATGTTGATATTTGGTATATATGGTATTGTTAAAGGTTTAGAATTGATTCAAATTAATGGTTGAAAATATATCCCTTATTGATAGAGAACAAGTGTACAACCAAAGTAACGCAGCTGAAGCATCAGAGAGCTGAAGTGCAGCTGAGCCACCAAAGACATATTGCAATGAATGTAAACTGAAGTTAGTTAAGATAGAGTTAGTTAGAATTCTGTTATAAGATAATAGGCATACAACTATAATAAGAGGTGAATACCTGTATATAAATGATACCGAAGTCGTATGGGATGAAAAAGTATTGAATACAATAATCAATAATCTTTTCCTTTGAATTCTTCTCATACTTTAATTTGAGATCTATGTTACATTTTAAGAAGATTCTGACTTGATATTTGTGTTGTGTGACACTCTCCACCTCTCTTTATTTAAAATTTAAGTTGCTCTCTCTCTCTCTCTCTCTCTCTCTTTCAAACCCAACTATTTTCTTCTCCTTTATTTTAAATTCTATTTTTTATTTGTCATAGAAAATATATTTTTGATATATATGTAAATAAGTTGACCAAAAAATATTTAGTTTTGTATATTTTTTAGTCTACGGATTTTTTGCTACCTTTAGTTGAAACTAAGAGTGCATTTAATGAAAATTATTAGTGATGCTAGAAAATTTGCGGTGAGACTACTAAAAGTTCTTTATTACATTATTATCCTTTATAATTAAGAAGATTGATGATTTTAAAATTAATTTTATGATTAAATTATGTTCAAATTACAGTCAGGCACGGGTAATTGCTAATTTGCATTCATATTACTATATGAAAACACACACACATGTTTATATATAGTACAAGTATCCAGATATTATGTAATTTGACTTCAAATTTGTTTGGAATTTGCAGGTCTGCAATTGCAAAGAGATGAGCACTCACTGTCTAGTAAGACATTATTGACATCTTTTTTTTTTTCTCGGCCTGCGTTTGTTTTAGCAGAATGTAGTGCTGAGATTGGAAGAATTAACCATTTTTTGCTTGATTGCCGACAAAATCGACTAATTAAAGGGGAATAAATAAACTTTTGGGTTTTTGAATTCTCATCATCTAGGAAGCTAGGTTAGAACGTGTCACACCCTTTTTTCAGGGACCAAAAATCGATATCATTTATAACAATCAAAAGAATATTTATACTAATCAAACTGAAATTATTTATTTATAGAAAACAGGCAACTGTACATACTACGAATACGTTATCCTGTATTCTCAAATCAGCGTATACTTTACAAAAATAAAACTTCAGACTTCTAGTCTTTTTACTAAAAGATTTAAAACAACAGTCACAACTGACTACGAGCCCGGGATTAAAACCTGACAACTATGGTGGACCAATTCTAACCATCCTTGCTATCTGCAACTACAAAGGTTACAGGAAAGTGCATTTAGTATTATGATGAACAAGATAGAAAAATAGTCATTCTACTTTCAAATTCCAAAACATTATGTTTTCCATGAGAAAAGTAAGAGATTACAGAATTTCATAACTAACCGTATCAGTTTTTCAGGATCTCACAATTTATAACAAACTTTTCTCAATCTTTGTAAAAGTATCACTTTAGGTTCAACATACACAAATCATGGAAAGTCACTCTCATAAAGTTTCCGGCATAACTGCCACAATTCAAAATAATCGTGTCTCATTTATAACTTATACCCAACAGTGACCAAGTAGTCGTTCATCTCACGACCGGGAGTTCCGACGGTACCGTAACCTCAATTCTCAATACACGGATAGCAACGTGATGGAATGAGGGCCACTCTCCACCAAGCACGAGTGGTATGTGTTGTCCGGGACTTAGCCCGCAACGCCTTTAAGGCAAAAACCCCCGCTCAACGGGAAACCTCCCTCATAGAGAGAACCAACACCCATAATTGGGCAACCTCCCCTAACGGGATATAAATGGCCGAAAACCCTTGTAACTTGGCACTTTGGAACAGTATCACATTATCAAAAACCTTCCTTTCACATACTCATGCTTTGTAAAAAGTGCAGATAGCATATTTAGAAATATCATGGCATTTAAATAAAAGATTATGCTATCACAAAATTTCATACTTCAAAACATGGATATAAAGCAAATTTAAAGTATAATTCATGCATTTTTGTTCAAAATAATACTTAAGCACTCTTACATACATTTATGTTAAAAAATAATACTGCATTTATGTTCAAGATAATACTTAAGTATCTCATATCGACTTAGGCGCGACAAAACTCTCTCCTTATTCTTGATCCCACAATTCCTAATCGTCGAGTGACCAAATCTCAGTACCTAGCAAGAAATCACATTTATATGTGTGGATTACTAATTTTCGTGCATAACTTAGCTAACAGTTTTATTTACTTAGTAAATCTTAGTAAACTCCTAAGTTTTTAATTTGTCAGTTAAATACTTAAAATTGAAAGAAATACATAAAGCTTAGCTTACAATTTTATTTATATTTTAAACTCTTGTTAATTACAAGTATATTCTTTTAATTATTTTAAGGTACTTTATTAAAATCTAATTAAAAATATATATATGATTCGCTTGATTTATTACGTAGCTCTGGGAATATAAAAATACTTTAAAATTATATTTTTCTTATACTTTTTATTACTTTCAAAAAAAAAAAATCAAAAATATCATAAACTAAAATATTTAAACTAAACAAACAAACCTCCCCTCAACAGTATTATCTTCAACGTCCAAAACGTTTTGTTTGTTTTCTTTTTCTTCTTTTTTTTTATTACTTCTCTTTAGTAATCAAACAACTTAACCTTGAAATTAATCATAATAAAAAAATATGTTGATCTAATCAGCGAGGGGCACATACTTAACTGATTGGATCATGTTTTTGACAAGTTAGAAATAAATTCAAAATATGGTTTGTTTATAAAATTTATTAAATAGAAATATTTTGATTTGGATCCACCGAAGCAATGTACCAACGATCGGAGCCATTCATTAGCGGCGATACGCTATCGGAAGGGTAGTGAATGTTGATGATCGGGAAATGGTAACGTGTATAGTGGTGACCATGTGCATACAGATTATGAAAATAAAATTTATTTAAAGGTGGTGATAGTTGCGGCTATTTGCAGCGGTTTAAACAGGTTCTGGGGTGGTCGACAGCGGTATAGAGGTGGTGGGTTGTGGCACTAGTGGGGATCATGGTGGCCGGAGGTGGCGGCATGGTATGGGAGAGGAGAGAGGATGAGAAACGGGAGAGTGAGAGAGAGTTTACCGAGAGAGAGAAGAAAAACAGTGGACGACGGCTGCAACTCCGGTGATTAACGACGTCGGCGGCATCGGCGACGGCTGTGGTGGCTCCGGCGGTTGTGGCGTCAGGTGGCGGGGTGCTTCTCTTCCTTCTTCCCTGCGTTCTTCTGCTCTCTTTCCTCTTTTACTATTATTTTTTTTTTATTTTCCCGTTTGATGTTTACTTCCTGAAGCAACCTTGAAATAGGTTTATATATATATATATTTTTAACAAATTCTCTTAGCGGCAAACTTTTATCCAGATTGTTCCACCGCCTTTGTAATACTTATCCAGCAGCCGAGATGGACACGTGGTAACACGTGTTATTTTTCAGAGGTGTTCTGTATCCTCTAACCCATTTTTTTAAAAAAATTTTATTTTTAAAATTCTCAAAAAGTAATATAAACTTTTAATATTATTTTGTGAATTATTGTATTAACGGAATTCTAACACAAAATTCCCGAACTACGTGTTTTCAAATTTTTTTTTTTTATGATTATCAAAATTTTGTGAATTTTTTGTTATTTACCTTTGATTTAAATTTTATATACAAGGTTTTGTTAGAAATTTCATTTTAAGCTTATTTGTCAATAAACTTTCAAAGACTATATTATTTTGAGAATCTAAATTAATTGAGTCGGAAAGTTAAGTTAGACACGTGTCATATTTTTTTTTATTATTAAAGTATGGGTTATTACAGAACGAACCTCCACTGACTTGGGCCTGTTTCATATAATTTGTCCAGCTGAATTGGTTTAGTTAGGAGGCTTTACAGATATGTGTGTTTGTGTGTATGGTATTATTTTTTTTTCCTTCTTTTTCAGTACAAAACAATGGGGAAATTTATCTGAAGTTCAATTACTGTGGTTGTTTGTTGCTATCGGGTTGGCTTTTTTACTTCCCTTTTCAAATGGGCTTTTTTACTTCATGGGCACAATTAGGCTTAATTATATTCACATGATGTAGTTTTTTTTCCTGTTAATGGTCGCTTTGATGATTCTTAATTTCATGTAGACATTTGGTTTATACTAGGCTGAATCGGCATGCTGAAATGTCATCCAGACATTTTGGTTTATACTAGGCTGGATTGGCATGTGGTCTTGCATAAACCAGTTTTTTCTTTTTTCTTGCATACTAAGTGCAGTTCATTAATTGCCCAACTTTTTCAGTGTAGAATTCGCCATCTCGCTGTTGTGTGACATTCAGTAGTAACATATTTTAAAATGGAGAGTATCTAACAGGCTAGAATTTCTTACCCTGTATTGATTTAAGGTTATGCCGCAGCTTATTTTATAGTTAGACCGCCACTCTGGATCATTACTAAATAAATGGTCTCAACAATAAACTTTGATTGTGGTCTTGATTTTTGAATTATAAGCACGTTCTTGCTTAGAAGTTTTTCAATGGTTTAAATGTGAGTATTAGGCAGAAAGTAGTATTTTGATTTTTCCCTTTGCCTTTTGAATATGACAAAAAAATAAAATTGACTACACTACACATTTCATCAGCCTAGCTAGCATGGATGGGATTTCGCTAAAGTATTACGATTTTGTAATGTAGCCATCGAAGGAGAATTGGAAAATACCATTTTTTAAGCTGGTGGGATTCAAGATGGTAATTTTGGGAATTTACACAAAATCGGATGGGCTAGAAGTAGTCGAACTGATAAAGGTGTGAGTTGCTTAAAACCATTTATTTTGCTTATTCTTATTGTCCTTATATTACCAATCCTTGTTTTGTTTATACTTACAGATCTTATGTGCTGTAATCTTATAAGTCGTATATCTTGGTCATTTATGTTTTAGGTTCACTCCTTGGCTACCATGATATCTTTAAAAATGGAAATCCCTGAAAATGCATGAAAGGATGATCCTAATCCTAATGGCATTTCCCTTGCAAATTATGTGAATGCTTATCCTCCTAACTCTGTCAGAATTTTCAGCAGTTTACCTTTACAAAGGTGAGACCTTTTACTTTAAAAAAAAAAAAAAAGGAACTGTACAATGCATGATACTTTTAAATATAATTTCTATATTGTCAGTTGTGTTAAATTTCTTGCATGTATTAAATTTTAATATCAAAAGCAGCTAGGCATTTTGATCAGTATATTACCTGGTTCAGTGGCTTATTTCATTTAAAAGGAGGATAAAGAAAATAAAAAACAATAATTAAGAATGAGAAGTATGTTTCAGTTGTACTACATCAGTTTTGCCTTCAAATCAAAGGAAACAGGAAGTACATGAAGTAGAAAATCAGTGAAGAACTTTCAAAATGCAAATGTAGGAATCACGAAAGTGAAAATCCAAGATAATTAA
>JAOTRH010000022.1:14280905-14341283 GCA_034768845.1 Heliamphora exappendiculata
GTTGAAAGTTTAATAAAAATGTATTTTCTGGATCCCCGAGCATGTATTTTATTTTGGCGTTGGATATTCTCCCAACATTTGTTACATTCGTCATTTATTGAGTAAATGAAGAATTAATCTCTTTTACAATATTTTTAGTAACATTAAATTTTGATCATCTAATTTGTACTAAAATTTCTTTATATTTTTAGTAACATTAAAATAAGTAGTCAGCATTCAATTTATGTGTTCTATGTATTTCCTTATATTTTTAGTCTTCTCTAATTTTTTATTATTTTAGTTAAGGATTTTACTTTTATATTTCTCTTAATTAAATATACACAAAGTTAATAAAATATAATGAAAGTTTAAAAAATCACTAAAAATGTAAATAAAAAAAAATCTTTGCCTACAAACTAGTAGTTACATTTTCTATTTTTTAAAATTTTTTGATAAAAAATTTACTTTCCGAATTCCCCAAAAAGAAATCTAAAATGTAAAACAAATTCAAATCAAACAAATAAAGAAATCACTAAAAATAACTATATCAAATGTAATCTATTTGTAATAATTCATCCTATGTCGATGAAAAATATAAATTAAGTTTGATATTTAAAAAAACTTGTAAAATACTACTAATAATTTGAATTTAAATTTTTGAACCGTATTATTATACTCTTTAATCAAGTTATTGTATAAGTGATTTATTTGAATCATTACAAAATTTATTCAGTCGTCAAGAATTAGAAGTTAAAAATTTAATTGCAAAAATAAAATAAAATGAAGTAAAGTGACCAAAAAATGATTTCTACTTTTCAATTTGTGTTCATTTGACAAAAAAAAAATTGAAAAATAAGATTCTTTCAAGAAAAAATTAATTTTACTGGAAAAGTTACGATAAGATCCTACACTTTCTACAAACTGAACAGTAAAAAAATGCAAGAAAGTCAGACTTATACCAATATTTTCTGTTCATATTACACTGATGTGGCCTAAGTCTTACTTTCTTATAACTCTTCCATGGATTGATGAAGAGATGTCCATGTTTTTTTTAGAAAAAGAAAAATTAATTAGAATAGTATTATTAATTTTAGATACTTTAAAAGTACTATTTACGTAATAATTAATATTTTTTATCGATGATAATATTTTTTATTTAAAAGTCTGTCAATATTTATAGGTTTAATAGAAAATAATTTTATTATCTAAATGGTCTATTATAATTTATGAATGCTTGATCGAAGATAATATTATATTTAAAATACCCAAATATAATATTATTAAGGATGACAAGTGACACTCAAAAAAAAAAACAACGGTTAATAGAAGTTGAAATGTGGATATTTGGTATCGGAGGAGATAACCTTATTTTAATTTAGTTATTAGTGGTTCATGGAAGTTATTAATAGTTATGTAATTTATTTTATAAATAGGCATGTTGTAACCATTGTAAGACACAAATTTCATCAATTCACAACGAATTTTTATCTTTTATTTATATATTTGAAGTAGCGTAATGTAGATAATTTTCGTTCTTCAATGATCTTCAAGAGATGATACTCAACATTTGTAGAGTAACCGTAGGCGAGTGGCGGTATTTTTTTCCTGTAATCTTTGTTTCTATTTTACAAAGATTAATAAAATCTCATTTTATTAGTCTTCAATTCTTTATTTTCTTACCAAAGTCTCTTGGTTTGTTCGGCCATTTAAATTTCAATAAAGTCCTGAAGCTAAACATTGAACGTCCGTTCTATTACATTTAACTTGCCCATGTCGATCTCGATAGAAAAGATTATTTTTTGGTAAATAAAAATTAGTGCTAATAAAATTTATAAGGAATGCACAAAAAGTTGAAATGAAAAAATAGTACAAACCAAATGACAACAAGAAAAAAAATATATAAGTGTTGGTTGATCAACACTAAGATTATGAAGTAAGAATACAAAGACAAAATAATTGCTACAAAATAGTAGTTAAAATATACTTTCATAAAAATATGAGACGTAAAATTTTGACCAGAAATAATTGGCAAAATATACTTTCAACAAAATTTCAATAAAAAATAATGGTCAAAATATACTTTCACTAAAATTTTGACCTAAATAATGGTTAAACATGTGCTTCCAACATGATTGAAGAGCAACTTTATAAGCTAATAATAGCTTAATTAAATATTATTTTGTCAAATATAACGTCAAAAAATAGCACAAGAATATAATGACAATTTTTAAAAAAATATTCAACAAAAACTATAATCGACGGACAATTTTTTTGCCTAGGGACTTTCACAGTCAACAAAGGTAGTATTATATGCAAAATTCCACACACAAAAAAGGCTCTGTCGAGCTGGTCGACAGGCATGAGTTACGTTCGACCGAAAAAAGAAAAAAAAATTCGACGGAGAAAAACTAAAGTCGAAAAGCCTGAGGCCAAGCACCCATTGAGCAGAGTAGCAGACCTGACAACACCTTCGAGCGTGCCTATGAAAACCTATGATTGTTCACTTAAAGGCCTTTCACTCAAAAACCCATTCAACAGGGAGCCTATCAAAAGCCACAAGGCAACTGTTCACTCTTTACTATGATTTGATTTCTACTAAAGGCATATTTGGATATGATAAAAAAATTTAAATTACATTATTTCATCTGTAATTGTCGATATTAATTCTGTTTTGAACATGATTTGATTTAATAAACTTGAGATTTAATTTTCTATTTAACATTTGTTTTTTTTTTAAAAAAAGAAGAAGAAGAAGAAGAAAAGTACAATCATTTGTATTTTGTGTCGATTAAAATTTTAGCCATTTATAGTTATTAAAAATTTGATATTAGTATAATATTACAACTGTTCAAAATTTTGATAACTCTCATTTTTAAAGAGCTGGGTATTATTTACACCATAATTAATATTTTTTATTTAAAAATATGTCAATATTTATAGGCTTAATAAAAAATAATTTTATTATCTAAATGACCTTTTTTATTTTATGAAGGCTTGATGGAAGATAATATTATACTTAAAATGACCAAATATAATATTGTTAAAGATGACAAGTGGCATTTCAAAAAAAAAATCGACGATTAATGAAAGTTGAAAAATAGACACTTGACATCGTAGGATTTATTTTTGTATTTTAAGTAGTTATTAAAAATTCTTAGTAATTATTAGTGGTTATAAAATTATTTCTATAAATATTTGTATTGTAGTCATTGTAATAACACTAATTTCATTAATTCATAACGGATTTTTATCTTTTATTTATCCATTAGGAGTAGCGTAATGTAGATGGTTCTCGTTCTTTAAAGATTTTCAAAGAAAAATGCTCAGCATTTGTCGAGCAATCGTATACGAGTAGCAGTATTTTTTTCTTATAATCTTTGTTTTTATTTTATTAAGATTAATAAAATCTCATTTTATTAATCATCGATCCTTTAATTTTTTGCTAAAATTTCTTGGTTTGTACGGCCATTTAAATTTTAATAAAATTCTAAAACTAGGTATTGAACCTCCATTCCATTGCATATAACTTGTCAATGTCGATCTCAACGAAAAAAATTATTTTTTAATAAACAACTACATAAGATTATTTTTTTAAAATTTATTTGACATACATGTGTCTCGTCTAAATAAAATTTTGCATCCGTCTATATCTTTTTTATTATTTGCGTACAATAAAAATAAATCATCACATCACATTTGGATAAATACAAAAAAAATTAAACTAAATCAAATTAAAATTTTATCACAATCAATTAAGATTAACTACGTGAATTCTTTTACGTCAATTTAGGTATACCCCTCTCTCATTATTTTTATTACTCATAATTTTATCACTTTTTTTAATACTACATTAATTAATTTACGTTGTATATATCTAAACTATTTTAATTTATTTTTTCTCTGCTTATCATCAATTAATGTAACCCCTCGTGTCATTCCAACCCAAATCTTTCATTTCTAATTTTACCATTTCATTCCTAATACAAACTAAACATGAAAAAAATTTTGGTACGACAAAATTTAAAAAAAAAAGACGACTTTGTTTGATTTCCAGTTGAAAGCCGACTTATTGCTTTCTAATTTGAAGTGAAAAAGAAAAAACAAAGACAGATGTGATTCGCGAAAAGCCCATCCATGAGTACAGCTTGAGTGATATATCTGTTTTGTATATCACATATTATTCAAAGCACTGTAGAAAAGAAAAGAAAAAACACTGAGCATATTGGACTCCAATTAAAAGGGCAAAGGCTTAGTTTATTTTCCTGCAATTGGTTCGGATCTGGCCGCTGCTTCCGGTGAGAGGGCTGAGGTTCCCCATCTTGACGATGGCGCTGGCAAAGTCGGCGTAGAAAGTGGCGGGGGTGGTGCTGTAGGTGGTGACCAGAGAGTCGGCGGAGCCGCCATTGAAGAGCTGCTGGTCGGAGTGGAGAAGCCCTTTGTTCTTCACCAGATTCTTGAAGTAAGCATTGTCGAAAGTGACAGGTGAAGTAGCATCGAGTGGAGAAAGGTTGGTGTCGCCGCCGGCGCTTGGACAGTCGGATTTCAGTGACGATGCGAATGATGAATCGATGTTGGTCTCGTTGTAGATTCGCTCTCGGAATGTTAAGCATCCCGCTTGCCCTATTGTATGAGACCCTGTTTATTCAACAAAATTAAATTAGGCTAAATGCAAGGGCATGTTTGTTTAGGGGAGTTGTTTGGCATTATTTAAATTAGTAATTTATAAATTATATTTTATAACAAAAATATATAAATATTTAATAAATATTATAATTTATAATTAAAATTAAAAAATATATAATTATATCTTGTAACAAAAATTATAAATATTTTAAAAAAATTATAATTTATAATTAAAATTAATAACAAAAAAAAAATTTAAAACTAATAGTATTACTTTTTTTTACAAACACTCCCATTAGTAGGACACGTGAATGACAAGAATATTATATTTCTTTTTTTGTTTTATAACAATTTTTTAATCCTGATTTGATTTGTCAAAAAAGAAAATTATATTTAATGAACTAAGATATTGGTGTTATTTTGGTGAATCTTGTTAATTTATTTATTGACTTATTTATTAATAAATAAATAAGTCAAATTTTATTTAAATAAATTTATTTAGGTGACTTGTGATTTATTTATTTATTTACTTATAAATCAGTTACCTAAATAAATTTATTTTTTTATTTGTTTATAAACGAATTTATTTATTTATTTAATTACTGAAACCAACTTATTTACTTATTTTTTTATTTTTTTATTTTTTTATTTTTAACTTATTTAGTTATCCAAACAACGTGACTTATTTTTTAACTTATAAATTAATAAATAAATAAACAAAATCACTTAAATTAGATAATATTTCTTACAAAATAGAAGGTGTGTACCATTACTTACCCCATATACTATTGCATATCTCTTCCCATTAGATATATCTCTCTTTTTTATCTAATAGTCAAAATTAATTGCCACGTTTTAGCAAATGTTATATTTTGTCCTAAATAAACTTATAATATATGAGTCCATAGTATATATATTTATGCCTCTTATCCTAATTATTATGTATTCCATGATATCTATATTACAAAATAGAGTAATTTTATAACACGTTATATTTTTTATTCAATTGTTAAAATTATTTAACTTTATATCTAATGTTAATAAGTATTTATTTTAGAAAAATACTATCTCTCTCTCTATTTAATGCAGTTGGTTTGAAAAAATATCAATATATCTCCTTATTAAATACTATCTCTCTTCTCATTTTTCTATTTTTAAAAAATATTATTTTTCTTCACAAAAAATACAACTTCACAAAAATACATCTTCAAAATTATTTACAATTTATATCTGACATAAAAATGTTTTGAAACTTTTTATAAAATAAAAAATAAAACATAATTTTTAGGAATTTTTTCTTCTTCTTGAAAAATGAATTTATTTTATTGAAACAATGTTATTTTTGTTATCTTCGATAGAAAATTATTGAATTAATTCTTTCTTAATATAAGAAATTTTTGTATTATGTGACAACTTAAAATCTATTATTTTTTAACAAAAACTTATTTTTTTTTTTTTGAGAAAATGTTTTCTTCCAATTTGAAAACTAAAAATTAAAATTGTTATTTTTTTCATCTAAAAATTAAAAATTGAAATTGTTGTATTGGTTACCTTTAATAGAAATTTAGTTTGAATAATTTTTTATTTATAAAAAGAAACTATTTTATTGATAAAAAGAACTGTTCAGGAAGTTATAGAACTTTATAATTGATTTTACATAGTGTAGGATTTTTTTTTTTGAGTGTAAATGTTATAATTGTATATGAATTTATTGTATTATACATGTAGAAAAAGATAAAATTATGTAAATCAGACGACTTTTCATACATCTTCAAGGTTTGTCTTTTATTTTTTTTAATTAAAAAATTATTTTTTTCTTGTGAAAACTTTATTGGTTGCTGGATTAGCTTATGAGGATGTTATGGATACTTTTTAATTTAATTTTTAAACTCTACATAATGTAGAGATTTATTATTATTTGTTTTATTTTTTAAATCTTAAGCAATTTAATTATATTAATAATTGTTTTAAAAGTTCAATAATTCATTCAATTTATTTTTTATTTTTATTTTTTATTTTTTTATTAATCACATTTTATGTACATAAGAGTGCGAGAGGCCTTTAATAATTGAGTAAAAAAATTAATTCGAATGTGACTTTTTAAAGGGTATAAGTCATAGCAGAAAACGTTTTATAAAAAAATTAATTTTGATTAATTTTATTATAAAAAGAAAATGTACATATCCTCTATTATGTAATCTCTTTTATGTAAATTTTTACTAATTAAATTATTTATTTTTAATAATTAATTGAAAATATTTTGAAAAATAATTGTCTTTTAAAATAATTAAATTAATTAAAAGTTTTTCTTTAAGTACAAGTCATACCCTAGTATATTATATATTCATTTACTCTTTTATATTATCTCATTTTTTAACTAAATAAAAAAACAGGCTCTTCGAGCATTTTTATTTTGAAAATAGTTGGGATAAGATTAGGAAACACTACCCATCAAAAGATATTTTCTCAACTTCAAATAAATTGTCATGTGTTTGTACGGTAAGATTCAAATTAATAATTTGATAAATTCCAAACGAATAACTAATACTAGGCCCTTTAGTGTTTTTAGTATTAAGTTTTAAATTATTTTTTTTCTTTTTATTTAACTGATAACAATAACTTTATAATTCTTACCATATTTTTTATTTCAAACGTGACTTTAGATTTCAAAGTTAAAGATTAAAAAAAAAAAAAAAAAAAGAAAGGGAAAAAAAATCTCATATTTGAGGTGGTTCATTTTATAGAGTACTGAAGCTTTTACCTGAGAGGGCAACCATTTCTTTAGCAGCAAACCCTTTGTTTGAGAAGGCTGATATGAGGTCACTAAGATCCAGAAAAGGGGATGGGAGATCTGTGTTTGCTGCGCTTAAACTCGCTGTGGTCGAATCTCTTCTGCCTAATTGAACTGTCCATGTTGGTCCACCCAACTAAACCAAGTAAATCATTATTCATTAATCAGATCGCGATTCGCCTGGGAATTTTATCTAGTTTTTTATGTGCAATAATTAATGAATCAACACTATATCTACACCAGGAAACTTTCTACTAATTCGATAAGCAAATTTGGTTACAATTTAACCAAGTTTACAACTAGGGAAATGTCGCTCATCGGTCATCATATAATCTTTGCGTAAAAAGTTTGACATATTCGAACACCCACGTATTAATTTGGAAGTAGGCAAAGCAAAAGCGACATCAAAACTAAAAGAATACTTAGCAAAAGCAGCAAAAATGACTGAATCAAGAAAGTTGAAAAGAAAACCCATGTCCCCGTAATGATGAACTGCTCCAAGTCTAAATCTTTCTGAGAAAAAATAATTGCTCGTTGACTTGGTTTTGATGGAGTTATTAAAATTTTGAGCTCTAATTATTTTTTATAGATATAAGAGTGAGATTTTTAACAGCATCCTCAGATTCTCATGGTAAACACATTTTTATAATACAAGAAAAAAAGAAAAGAAAATCGGAAGAAAAAACTTGCTTACTACGACAACAGAATCGCGAGCGGCAACAGCTAGAATATCTGCACAAGAAACAAGTCCAGGGCAAGCACTCTCGAGCTGAGATTTAATATTATCAATCACGTCGAAACCTCTCAATGAGTCTTTGTTTGGGCCCGCTGTCTTCTCCCCGGTAAAATTTGAAGTGTCATCTAGCAGAACAGATGCATCACATCCCTGTTAAAATTAACAACAGATAGTGTCACCAAAAAAAAGAAAAGGATATATATGTATCAAATCCTTAATTTGTTCCATATGCTTTTCATTAAATTAAAACTTAACTCAAGGCAATGTTTGGGATAAAAGAAATAAATGTGCCTTACTTTTTTGTCTTTTTTCAATTTTTTATTTCTTGATAAAAAAAAAATTCATTTTTACTTCGTCTTGGTTGGGGCTGCTTTATGCCACAATTCTTAATGGTTAGGTGTTGTTGTAGTTCTGTTCATTATGTGTGTGTGTATAATTTATAGTAGCTATGCTCATTTTGTGTGTGTGTGTGTGTATAAAAACTGATGAATAATTTGTTGAAGCTTTCTCAATTTGCAATCAAATCACTGAAATGATCCCAAAATAGTTTATAAATTGATTTGGCTTCTGCCCATTCCACTTTTGGAAAAGACAATAAAAATAAGAAAAATTCTATGTACCTAAAAAAAAGTACTTCGAATTTTATCTCGAAAGTAATTTGTATGGTATAGATTCATATTTAACAGGATTTGAAATACACTCTAAGTGAATCTTAACTATCCACTTTAAATTATAAATAGTTTTCTAGATAATTTTTTTAAATTCATAACATTACTGTAAAAATAATAAATTTTATAAAAATTGGAGGTCTGGCACCACTTGTGCTCCTCCCCTCAATTCGCCCATAAACTGGACCAAACCTTATTGGGTTAATTGTAGGTTCACTCTCAATTCATATTGATAATTCGAACCATTCATGTTTTATGGCACACTAAGAAGGTTATCTATACAAGCTATCACATTGAGCGGACGGCATTGGTAGTTACGTGATCGAATTATATTAATCTTAAAAAAAATAAGAATGTGTATAATTCTTAAAGTAGGACCATTTAAGACCAATATAATCTGATCGTGTATCTTGTGACAAGCTACTAGCATCTGATTAACACTACATCATGCATGAGAGAGAGAGAGAGAGAGAGAGAGAGAGAGAGAGAGAGAGCATGCATTAACGAAGCAGTCGTGGAAATGAAGGCGGAGCAAGGAGGCTCCCATGCGGTGCTCCTTGACCACCGCATTAACCACCGCGTTTCGAATAGTAGAGAGGGCTGTCGGGCACGTCCATGCATAGTAATTTGAGGATAGTTGTGCAGTTGACACTCCCAACAGAAATAAAAACACACAGAAGCAGAAACCATGATGGTAGGAATTAATAGACCCCATGACCATATCAATTCCAAGAAGGCAGACCAATAAATTATGTATATAAAGAGTGGTAGAAGATAAAAAGGCTAGATAGGTTTCGGTATGTCTTTGGCAAAGCTTAACGAGTAGCCGTATATATATAGAGAGGCTCCTTGGAGTTGGTGACTGTTTTGCATTGTTTGTTCTTGACTATGGGTCAAAGCCGCATGCAATTGGATAAATGGGGGCAAAAAGTTGAAGAAAATTAGGAAAGAAAGTGTTGCTTTTTTTCCTAAATTTCTTTAATTTTTTGAATTTTTTTATATTTTTGGTCCAATTTTTTTAATTTTTTTTAAGAAATTTAAAAAATATGCTCGTTCGGATTTAAACTTGAAAAAAAATCATTACAAACGAAAAAACAGCACAAAAAGACAAAAAAAATACTTGTTAAGGTGGTTCTTATCATCTTATCTGAACTTTCTTTTATTTTTTGAATAATTTTTTTTATTTTTCTAATTTCTCATGATAAAAGAAATAATTAAAATACACTTATTTAGGTTAGTGCTAAAAGAATTCACTAAAGACAAAAAGAAAAACATATTAAAAAACTAGACCAAACACACTAATTTAATTCTAGGCAAAGCGCTTTCTGAATTTGCCATTGCAATGGAATAATCATGGGTACAAGAGGATAAAAAAAACATATGAAAAGAAGTGAGACTTCCTCACCAATGCAAGGTTATGGCCCAGAAAAATGATCATGGGTTTGAGAATTTTTTTCAAATTTGAGGTTGGTGGTTAGTGTGAACAAAGTTGCCAGGAGGAATCTAATCTGTTTTCATTATGTAAATTTGGAATCTAAAGTTCTGGGAATCCCCCAAACTTCAGAACCTTCTAGCCACTTTGACAAGCAAACGGTTGAAAAACACATTAATTGTAAGAATTTTTTGGGGAAATGGTATTTGAGTGGGGAAAAAAGTCCAAAAAGTTCACATTAGAATTTGATGAAATGAACTTGGAATCGGCTCAAAGATGGATAAAAACCACCGCAGAAAGGCAAAGTAGAAAGACCAGTTCACATTAGCATTGAAAAACCAGATGCCAGTGGGGTGGTCTACCATTGATTCACGGTGCTTATCTTTATTATGGTACGGAAAGCTACATTCTCCTAACTTTGAAATGATGCCATATATCCAAATATCAACCTTTGCTAGAACAAATCAAAATTTCACAATGAGCATAGTCTTATTGCCCAAATCCTTTTTGTTTTTAATCTAATGACAACCATGAATACTTTCACTTCCCAGGAAAACAAAGCACATATATATGACTCAACCAAGGTGGTTTATAACTCATTCACCGTGCCTAAAACATTTATCCGGTAACAAAAAAATTAAAATACAAACTCTTCCTCCTCTGCTTCATCAGGCAGTCGATCTCCCGTACCACGCAGAGCTTCCGCCATTGAATCGCCTATGTTCAGCAGGTACTGCAATCGTGACAATTTTTCAGGGGCAGGATCACTCTTCAGGTATATAACAAAGAGATCAGCCAGCTCCTCCGGCACTTCCCATGATAACGGCTGTGAAGGTACAGCCTTGTCACATGCTAGCATGTCATTGAGAGATGAAACCTACAAAAGTAGAAACATATTTAGACCTACCAATTTTGAGCATTAGGAGTGTGTTGGGTGTGGCTGAAATTGTGAATTTATCGCTTATAGCTAAAAAAATGTAATTATGACTTGGGGAAGAAGTTGCAAATGTTTGTTACAATTGTAAACTTATAGTTTCAGGCAGTAGAATTTGTATTTGTTGATTTAGAATTAAAAGCTACAAGCAAAAAGATATATATAAACACTCTTTTGGATTTTTCAAGTTTTTACCAAACTATAAGTTAAAAGCCAAAAGATGATCTCTGACAAACACCCTCTAAGACTTAACCCTGGCACACTCAAAATCATCAGCCACAAGGAGGACAGAAATACATACCACTCCTGGACGGTTTCTCTGCCTTAGTAGTGCTACAGCCTGAATCAATGAGTTAGATAATCTACTTCGTGCAAGTTCATGAACAACCCTTATCGCCTTTTCAGCATTAATTTTAAGATCCTGTGGAATTTTCTCAAACACTTCCTCTTCATCAAACTCTCCAGTACCAGATGAGAAAATTTCATCCACGGTTTTTTTAAAGAGGTTCTCCCGTAAGCTCAAAGATATCATGCTGTCTAAATCAATACTAGCTTCCTTTAGTTCTCTTATGTCCTTTATACTGAGCCTTCCCTGAGCAACAGCAGTTTCAAGGGCAGCTGCCATTTTTGTACTTGTTATGCTCTTTATTATTTTTTCAGCATACTGAGAAGGTAAACCAACTTGCTTCTGCAGCTCATTGAGCTGCTCAATTCTGGCTTTCTTTAACTGACCATCCGCTAGAATAACCTCAGCTTGTTGCCTGAAAGCCTGCTCAGCTAAGCTCCTATGTACTTCCACGATCTCTTTGTTTGTCAAACCTAGAATTCCACCAAGCTGGTTTAACAGAACATATTCGGAGTCATCCTTCTTTGTGGTGATCTGTGCGCCAAATGGGATCCTGGTGACTTCTCCAGTAAGACAGAATAGCAAGTATGTCTTGTAAAGGTCGGTCCTATCCCTTTCTGGGAGATCATCTTTGAGAGTTATCTCTGTCTGGCTTGTCTTTCCAGAAAGATCCTTGCTGGGTCTTATTTTTCGAAGTGACTGAAGGGACATCCACTCTTCTTCACCCTCATCCATCTGTACATCACCCTCCTTAGCAGGCTCTGTCAATATAGAATCGGATGGTTCTCCTTTTATGTCAGCAACTAGTTCAGTCACAACCAAGGTGTTGAAAGCTATCATCCTTTTAAGTTCCTTTGCAGACTCAGTTCGGCTCCCAGCGGCACGTGCCCGTTGTATGTAGGTCATGAAAATTTTTCGGACCTGCACAAATAATCCAAGCCATTTAAAGCAAAGGAGAACACATCGAATTCAAATAACAAATAGCATCATAAATAATACAAGGACTAAATATGGCATTTCTCATATCGAAGGAATTTTCTTATCCCAGTAAATTAACAAGATCCAGATCGGATTTATTCATTTCCACTCTAATTGTAGTTTGCATATCAATTATCATTGACCTTCTGCCCAGCAATAACAGTCCTTGCTAATTTAAAACTGACCTGAATCACATTCAACTACTTAGTATACTTAACATGGCGAGCTCGAGAGGTACGGGTAAAGATAGGACAAGCCTGAGCCATTACCTCCGAGATTTGGCAGGCAAAGCTGTGCCTAGTTCGAGCATGGATTCAACCTTTAAAACCCCAGCCCAGACCCATCAAAATTACATACTCATTACAGTTATGTTTTACAATAACACAACAAAATTAGGAACTATTCTTCAGGTAAAGGCTTCCACAAAGGAACAGATTAGAACTGGAGTGGGGACTCTACACTTGATCCTGAGCTCAAGCTCATCCCATACCACACAACTAAGCTCATTGATAAAGATGTCATTTTTTGGCAAAGTAAAAACATTTATTAGTAGAAATGCCAAATATTTTTTTGACAAAGAAATTATAACAACAACGATGAACTCTCATCAAGATGTTTGAAACATCCAAAACATAAACTAGCACAGCAAGTAGTGGAGGTGGATACTCACTGCCTTACTAGCAATAGAAATGGCAACGTCCCTGGTTAAGCGTAAACCGTGTGCAGCCTTTCTCACAGATTTTTTGACATCAGCATCATATCCATCAACTCCTGCCGCAATTGCATCCTTCACAACCTAGAAAAAAACAACCAGAACAGAGTAACTCAACAACCTTCTCAGCATCACATAAGCCAGTTGACATCTTCAGGAAAGTCAAATATACACTATAAGATTGACATATTTCTTAGACATGTCAAATTAGAAATCAGCATGCAATAGTTCATTGAGTGATACATCCTTGTAAGAAAGCCTCATATATACTTAGAAATTTATCAAAAGAAAGCAAGAATCCCAATAACAATTTAACAATTTCTGTCTCACTGTTCAGCGCTATTGATCTCAACAGCATGCCAGAATGCTAATTGCAAGATGGATGCATGTTATTCAGTAGGCTTATGTAAAAACTAATAAAAAGAAATATATAAAAATAACTGTTCTAAATGTGCGTGGAGTATTTATTTCGGACAACAACACTTACGTGTTACGCAGTATGTATGACGTGTCTTGTAGGGCATGCACCTTGCAAACATGTCCACTAAACATGTCAACTAATTCAATCTGTGTATAGTTTCAAATAAAACTCACTTCAGTACCACTTCTTGATATGGTCGTTTGAAAAATTGGTGAATTGTCCATGCTAAACAGTTTGTTACACGAAAACACCAATTTATCCAACTAAATTGGGCAAAAACAATAAACAAAGATTTAGCTATGTACCTGGGGTCCTAAGCTTTGACGGTCATATAACTCCGACACTTAGACATATTACATGTCTCACTCACATAACCAAAATCCAAGTAAAATAGTAGGCAAACGCCACAAACCCACATATTTTGAAAAATGAATAAAACTTCACCAGTTAACTCATGATAGATAAGGATGAGGAGAAATTGGTATTGGTAAGTGAGAGGTGGGTGAGGACTGAGGCAGCATGGCTTGGTTCAATCAGGCTGGCACAATTGAAGGGCAAGAGTATCAGAAGTTTAGCCATTCCCAATTACCCCTTCCAGCACCCCGCATCAAGAGACCAAAGACCAGGTAATGTCTTTTTAATTGAACTTAAAATGTATGCTTTAAAAATGGTACTTACCTTTTCAAACAAACTGCCACAAATATCAGCGTGAACTGCTTCAACAGTTTCCCGAGGAATACACAGCATGACCTGCAGCCGCTCCAGGGCTTTAACATCGTCCTCACTGAGCTCTCCATCAAAAACAGCTTGCTGAAGTTTTTGCCGGTAAATTTCTGAAAACAAAGAAGAACATAAACAAACCATACTCTATTTTTTAAAAAAAACAAAAGTTCCTTTCTTTTCCTAGTCCATGTTACAAACCCTGTTTCACCTCACATTCAAGATTTTTACAATATCTGATCATGCAGGGGGAAAAAAAAAAAACAGTTCAGAGCTAATAAAGAAATACCACTGCCGTTTGACACACAAGCAGGAGAAAAGTTCAAACAACAGAAGATACCATCCACAAGTGCAGACGCTGGACATATATTTACAGTGTATCTTACCTTCATGTATCTCAATGGCCTTCTGTGGATCAAAGTGTAACTCATCACAAAGGTTTTGAAGGAATTCTGCTTTACTCGGAGCAGCATCTAAAACACCACCTGATACGGACTGAGCAAGTCGTTTACGATACACTTTTGAGGTAACATCCATCATAATGAATTCTGCCTCTCGTTTACCTAAACCAAATATATTCCTCAATTGGTTCAACGCAGAAAGCTACAAAGGGAAAGAAAAGGTAAAGGATGGTTAGAAAGAATAAATTTCCAAACATAAAAAACAGAGGCCCAAAAAAGATAGCATCTACCCAATATTTTTAAAACAAAAAATAAAGGATAAAATATACTCAAAAAACAAGGTCCCCCCCCAGCACCAAGAATTCTTGAACCAATTTAATATCTTTTAAGAACACTAACCTATTACACACACATTTATAGACCAATTAATAAATAAAGCTATCTGAACTTGAAAGTAAAGAGAGAGAATTTACTTCATATGTTATATGCCCCTATGAATTCAAAGCATACATTATCAACTTTACATATTGTACAGTTCATAGTAAAATAACAAGAAATCAACTCCTGACCTCACATATCTTGTGTAACCAAGAGGTCTGTTGGGTGTTCAGCTCATGGGATCCGTAGGCTAAAAACAGCAGCAAAGTCTTATAACCCTAATTTTCCATTCAATTCCATCTATGGCCTCTTCTCAGTTAGTTCTAAACCATCATGTCTTTTTCACTGTCTCAACTTAATATTTAAGGCCTTCCATCTGTTCTAGTAATTCCTTATCCTTGGTCATATACTCGCTACAGGAGTAGTCCGTTGTCCTCCTGGCAAAAGACCAGATCTATTAAATTACCTTCCTTTTTTTCATGTTATCGTGTCGGTGCTAATGCAAATTCAAGCTTCTTGCAAGTGAACTCATTCTTTTGTCTCTCTCTTGACCTTTTTTTCTTTTATGAGCTATTTCTCATCCAACTACATCCATTTTATTGGACATGTTTCGTGACTACTCAATTCATAGTAAATTAGACTTGTGTACACTGTCAGAGAAAGGGGGAAGACCGTGTAAAAATCATCAAATGGGTAACATGTATAAGTCATGGGATGGTTATTTGGACGGTAACATGTATAGCTTAGATTAATTTCCAACGACTGTCCCATTTCTCTCAATGGTAGTGTGCAAAAATGGTAAAATGGATCTTCTAAACTGCAACATGATAGGTATACAGTTAAGTTCCCTTTTGCTGGCCTAGATACAACCAGCATATCCCACCGAACAGGAAATAGCTAAGTAGAAATACACACTTATGGGCCAACTGTCAGTGCAGCTCACACTAAAACCAGTGTCTTTGGATGTAGGAAATTCGTCCTTGGTGAAAATTGTTAAATGAAGAATAGAATAATGGAAGTGTGTATTCTTCTAGTGAGGCATACGCACATATTTATTAAGTAATGAAGAACTACAATAGTTACTACGGGCATACCCATAGGATAACATTATTAATATATTAAATATATATATATATATATATATATATATACCCCCCTCTCAAGTTGGAGCATAAATATCTAGCATGTCCAACTTGTTACAAATGTATTGAATGCGAGACCCGGGTAAAACCTTAGTAAATAAGCCAGCAAGCTATTCACCAGATCAAACAAAACCAAAATCAATAATGCCTTTCGTGTACTCGTGTCTGATGAAATGACAATTTATCTCAATATGTTTTGTTTGCTCATGAAACACTAGATTGGTAGCTATATAGATAGCAGACTTATTATCACACCACAATTTGGTAGGACCCATAGGCTGTTCATCTAACTAGGTGAGAAGCTATTGAATCCACATAATCTCAGACATTGCCAACGCCATAGATCTATACTCCGCCTCAGCACTGGACCTTGACACCACATCTTAGTTCTTGCTTTTTCAAGATACTAGGTTCCCATCAACGAAAACAGAAAACCTGGATGTGGACCACCTATCAATAGGACAACCTGCCCAGTCTGCATCAGAGTAGCTCTGGTACGGAAGTGACCTTGGTCACAAAACTATAGGCCCTTCCCATGATTGAAATGGAGGTATCGTAGAATACGAACCACTGCATTCCAATGTGGGACTCAAGAATCAGACATGAGCTGACTCACTACACTGATAGGATAGGCAATATCGGGTCTAGTCATGGTGGTCAAATAATTGAGTTTACACACCATTCGACGATACCTGTCAAGGTGAGGAAACATACCATTGTCATCAAAAAAAAGCTTCACACTTGGATCCATCGGGGAATCCACACTCTTTGCATTTAGAAGGTCTGCATCTCGCAAAATGTCAATCACATATTTTTTTTTGAGACAAAGATCCCACGCTTTCCTCTGTCTACCTCAATCCCCAAAAAATACCGCAGATGCCCAAGATCTTTAGTTTGGAACTGTGTTAGCAGAAAGGCCTTCAAATCACTAATCCCAACGCTGTCATGGCCAGTGATAACAATGTCATCAGCATAAACAAGAAGAAAAATACATCTGAAAACAGCCCAACGAAAGAACATTGTATAATCTTTGCTTGACTGCCGCAGACCAAACTGTTGCACCACCGTGCTAAATCGCCCAAACTAGGCCCGGGGAGATTGTTTCAAACCATATAAAGAACTGCGAAGACAGCACACCAAATCAGACCCCCCAAAGCAACAAAACTGGGAGGTTGCTCTATATACACTTTCTCCTGGAGATCACTATGGAGAAAGGCATTCTTGGCATCCAACTGATGAAGCGGTCAATTCCGAGCCGCAGCAAGAGAAAGGAAAAGGCGGATAGAAGTCATCTTAGAGACCGAAGAAAAAGTTTCAAAATAATCAACACCGTAGGTTTGCGCATAACCCTTGGCAACAAAGCAAGTCTTCAAGCGAGCTAAAAAACCATCAAGATTCACCTTCACTGTATAGACCTATTTGCAGCCTACCGCTTGTTTCCCGGATGAGAGAGAAACAAGGTTTCAAGTGGCATTATTATCAAGGGCATCCATTTCTTCCAACATAGCATTATACCAGCCGCGATGCGAGAGAGCCTTTAAAACATTACCAAGTACATCAGTAGTATCAACTGTAGAGATAAAGGCACGTAAAGATGTGGACAAGCCCTTATAGGACTCAACATAACAAGGGTGATCCTAGCAGGTGCGATAAGGGCGATAAGTAGTAATAGAGGGCTTACTTACCGGTGGATCAACCGACGAGAGAACTGGCTCAGCAAGAGACGGATCACACAAGGGTTGTGCTGTAGGAGGCGGTGAAGGAGAGGCGGCAGGCGCATCAAGGGAAGCCCAATAGATAAGAAGATTGTCTGACAAAGGAGATGGAAAAGACTCACAACCAGGAGAAGAAACAGAAGGAGAAGTAGAATAAAACGGAGTAGGCTCAAGGAAAGTAACATCCCGAGATACAACAAAACGACGCAACGTGGGACAATAACACCGATACCCCTTCTGGTGTTGAGGGTAGCCAAGGAAAACACATTTTAGGGCACCGGCATCAAGTTTAGTCACCTGTGATCGGGTGTCACGCACATAGCATACACAACCAAAGATTTTAAGAAGCAGAGAGTGTATAGGCGAAGTAGGAGCTAGCACAGATATCAGGGAAGCACCACCCAACATAGTAGACCGCAGGCAGTTGATAAGATAACATGCTGTGAGAATAGCCTCACTCCAAGAATGGTGAGGAACATGCATATGAAATAGAAGAGCACGGGTCGTCTCCAAAACATGTCTATTTTTTCTCTTCGCCAGCCCATTCTGTTCAGGAGAATCGGGACAAGACGTCTAATAAGAAATACCATGACCCACCATAAACTCCCTCATAGCAGTAGACATATGCTCCCCCCTATTATCACTTCGTAACACCCGAACACAAGTACTAAATTGGGTTTTCACAGTCATACGGAAAGAAGTAAACACAGATAACACCTCAGATTTATTTTTCATTAAATATATAAATGTTGCACAAGAGTAATCATCGACAAAACTCACAGAATAACGAAAAACCAAACAAATAGGTGACCGGACTAGGTCCTCAGACATCAGAATGAACTAACTGAAATGGAGCAAAAGCTCTTTTATTTACTCGAGACGGAAGAGGGACACGCAGGTGCTTGGCAAAACAGCACGACTCACACTCAATAGCAGAAACAGAACATAAACTAAAATAAACAATTTTAAGACTTGACAAACCAGGATACCCAAAACGACAATGAACATCAAGAGCGGAAGGAGACAGGGCAAAGTAGGCCTAAGCAAGAGCAGCATCTAGCAGGTACAACCCTCTCGAGACTCATCCTCTACTGATAATCCTCTTCGTCGTAAGATCCTGAAAAATACAGTAATCAGGGAAGAACGTCACGAAGCAGCCCAAATCAGTAGTAAGCTGACTAATAGATAACAGATTAAAAGGATTATTAAGAGTGTGCAAAACATTGTGTAACGGAATAGCAGGATTCGGTACCGCAACACCACAACCCTCAACAACTGAGGATCCATTGACAACTAAAACACCAGCATGACCAGGAGTCAGCTTATAATCGGATAGAATGCTTGATGATCCAACCATATGAGCAGAAGCTCCAAAATCAATTACCCAGGTGTGTGGAGTGGCCACACAGGCAGTAGGGTTACCTGCAAAGGTAACCGCTGGAACCTCAGAGAAGCTCGTACTTTGGCCAAACTAACCATGCATATACTGGTCATACTCTACGGCAGCCATCTCAACAACCAGTCTGGAAGAGTTAGGCGACCCCCGAGGGCTCATCTGGCCATGGTCCTGCCGGCTCGGATCAGCTGTGGCATTTGCCACCAGTGGGGGTTTCCCATGAAGCTTATAACACTCACTCCGAACATGCCCCCGAATCCCACAATAGTGGCACGTACAGGTCTCACGACCGCCATCACGACCTCCTCCACGACCAAACTTGACACCACCACGACCACGGTCTCGATTGTTGCGGCCACCATGAAATCCCGCCAACGCAGACTGATCAGAATTTTTCATAGGAGATGGACCACGAGACTCATCCCGACGAGTCGCCCGGCTCACACAATGGAATGTCTCAATGAGAGTGGGAATGGTCGCCCCAGCCAGGATCTGAGAGCGTGCTAAGTCAAACTCGAAGTCCAGACTAGCCAGAAAACATACCATTAAGAGCTGCTGCCTCTGCTCCTGGAACTGAGACAGTTGATTCGTGAATGGTAGGAGACGACCAAACTCGTCAGCCAAAACTTTGAACTGCATAAAATGATCCTGAAAAGACTTCCCGAATGCTGGGACTAAAAGAAACCTCTCATAACATCGTAGAGGCGAGAAAGATCATTAGTGGATGAATATATCTATTCTAACGATGACCAGATCTATCGCACTGTGTCAGTGTTTGCCACCAAAGCCTGAACAGACGGATCCATTGAGTTCAGCAACTGACTAAATATTCGAGCATCATCCCGGGTCCAAGTCCGGAAGGCCGCTAATGCTTATGACAGAGGATCATCAAACAAATGAGAATTAAACTCCATACCCTGAAGAGATTTAAGGACGCTCTTCTTCCATAGAGCATACCCATTGACACCATCGAGTCACCGATCAACCAATCGTGTGGATGATGAGAAAACCTCTGTGGTACGCTGTTGCCCAGCTATAACCTGGAATTCGCAGGTTATAGAATCCTCTAACATCCTCGTTCACCAACAAAGAGACCAAAAATACCACAAAGCACAAGTCACAACCACACGGAGGAATGACAGAGAACTGCACTGGACCTTCACTGCATCATCAAGAATCGGACAGTACCAAATCTGTTGTTGGAGTGCACACAGCCCATGTCACAGATGGGTAGAATGACGCAGTGAGGGAGAGAGAAAAACAGGCACCAACGAGAGGCTGTTGGGGCTTGGCGAAGATCAGCGAGAGTCAGAGAGGGACTCTCGGTGGTCCGTGAGTGCTGGAGAGAGACTGTCGGGGCTGGAGACTAGCCGTCGGAAGGCTTGTGGTGGTCGGCGAGTGCCGTGTGACTAGGAGGAGTTTTCCGGTGGCTGTGGAAGAGTTTTCTGGTTTTCGGTGGTTGGCAGTGGCGGTGGCTGTGGAAGGGTCAACGAAGGACAACGGTGATCGACGGTAGTTTTTCGGGGGTCAGCGGTGGCTGTGGAAGGATCGGCGAGGGGTGAAACTGGTTTTCGGTGGTTTTAGGTGGGTGACGGTGGTTGTGTGACGGCGGCAGAGGGCTAGGATTGAGCTAGGGTTCCAACGCTGAAGGCTTGTTTCGGCGCTAGAGGTTGGCAGCTAGGGTTAGGGTTTCTTGGAGACTAGCGGCTAGGGTTCCAACCTTGCTATGATACCATGTTAAATGAAGAATAGAATAATGGAAGTGTGTATTCTCCTAGTGAGGCATACGCACATATTTATTAAATAATGAAGGACTACAATAGTTACTATGGGCATACCCATAGGATAACATTATTAATATGTTAAATATATATATTAACAAAAAATTTCCTCCAATAAAATTTAAAAAAAAAACTACTTATTTTTGGAAAATGATATTCCCACTCCACTTCTTTGTAAGTATACTCCAAACCTTGTATTTTAGAGTGACTTGAAAATCAGGTCACGTGTAATTTTGGAAATCATATCGTGTAATTTTGGACACTAAAGACAAATTTCAGAGTACATTTATACAAAAGTGGAGCGAGAATATCAATTCCATTATTTTTATATTTGGAAAAGTTTATCTAATCATTTGATGCAGGTTCATAAGTCAGCCACAAAGGTAGACTAAATGGCTAGAGAAAGCAAACATTTCTTCCACCATTGGGTTTAACTTGAGCAAAATCTTGTCCTAAGGAAAATTTGCCTTCAAAATCTGGTGTGCAGTTGCAGAGATTATTTCGTTGCGTCTAGAGCCATTCGAATTTCTTAACTGATCAATGTCATTTAAATTCCTCCAGAAGTAATGAAAGCTTATCCAACATGTTAAGTACCATAAACCAGTGTAAGCAACCTAGCTAGCTAGGTTAAATTATCAGACACATGGATACAATCCTGTTAAACTCATGCTTCTTTTGGTAAGTATACTAATCCTGTTAAACTCATGCATTATACAAACAAAAAGACATATAGGCTAAAGGCTTACAAACCTTATTTTCTTCCATGCGACCACCTGATAATGCATCTGTAAGATATGCTCTAAAGAGGAGCTTCAAGTCATCCATTTTCCTGTCACCATCATACTCACCACCTAAGCCAGAAGTGCAAGTTAACTCCAGCTAGCAGCTTCAGGATGTACAAGCAGTTAAAACTAAATACATGAGGAACACAACAAATTATTAGTGAACATCCCTACCTAATAAAGAAATAGGCCCAAGCCCACGAGCAAAGCGACTGACATCAGGATGATCCCTTAATGAGATCAGTAAATGATTGAACGCCAGTATCTTATCAAGTTCTTCAACGACATGTGAGACTTCCCTGCTGAAACCCTAATTTATTTCAGATGATATAAATGAAAGATGGGAACAATAATAATGAACCAGCATTTTTAGCACAACCCATGGAAAGAGAGGAAAACAATAGAATCCAATCAATAACTTGAATTATAAAGAATGTGCAGCACCTGTGATCTTAGTCAGACATTTGTATAGAAAATTACATGTGATTTATTAGCTAGATGAAAATAATATCCAAAAAATATTAATAATGCTATTAAATGATTAAATCATTCAAATCAGGAAGTAGTAATCATACACTCCTCTCGTCCTAGACTTCAATATGCTGAGCGCAGTTGATATGTTTTCATCAACAAGTTTTCTTGTGTGCTCCCTAAACATGTCTTCAGCAAGCTGCAAAAATGGAAATCTACAACATGAAGGGGTAACTATAAATCATAAAAACATGTATGAGTTTTGAAATGACATAGCAATTTGAAGTGTACCTCATCAGAAAGTTGATAAAGAATTTGGGCTTCTCTTAGGCTCACAAGCTGTTCGACATCAATATCTGACAAACATTTTAACTTGCATTAGCATTAAAGTGCATGCCAAGAGAAATCCTCATAAAACTGGGATGTAACACAATTATAGACAAAGTGTTTTAACTCTAATTCAGAAACACACAGAAAAAGAATAAATATCACAACCAGAATTGTCTAGAGAAGGGAATACAAATAAATTGTTTCACATTAATATCAAAGGAATGAAAAATCATTTATATTAGACAACCCAGCCACAAACTAGCGGAGAAAATACAGAATTATCAAAGTACTGCTTGTTGTTTAACCTATTCTCAGCATCCAATATTCACATGCAGCCAAATAAATTTAACAACAACCAAACAAAGATTCAAAGCACCCCAGTCTTGAGGATCAAGCCTGTAATTTTAACATATGGAAGAAAGAAAATAGCAGATTTCTATATACAGTTAGGGGCAACTGATAAAATTTAACTTACATCTCTAAGGAAATAATAAAATGCAGAATCATGCATTCATGCACAAGAAACTATTGTATGCTACAGATAGAGGACCTATTTGTAGGGTCAAATGAGATACAGTGAAGACCGCTCAAGGCATCAATGTATTGTATGATTACCTCTGCCAATTGATTTAAGCTTGAAGGCATATAATCGCTGCGCATTGTCACGAATAGCAACCTCAACCTGATAGGAAGTTTGAAACCCATGAGAAAATAACTGAGCATAAAGAAACTGTAAATAGATTCGAAACCAATTGTTGCATGTGAACAAGCCAATTGTATTCTATATTAATTTTCAATTAGTTACATGTAAAAACAAGAATACAACTGCATCACCTCTCGTCCGCTTCAATAAACAAGGTCACGACTCGCAAGACATCACAAACTCAATCAAAACTGATAATGGGGAAATACCTGGGCATCAGTAACCTTGAACACACGCTTCCAAGGTAAAAGAAAAGTCGATGCACCTCCAAACACAAGAGTTGAAACATATATTAGCTTCTGAAATGCCTGCACTGGAGACACCACTGATGGTCAAGCTCCAAATCTACATTCAAAAATTTGAAGAAGGCTACAAATAAAATATTGCTGAAAGTTTAAAAAAAATATCAACAACTAACGCACCCGACGCTGCTCTATGCCAGCATCACGGTCACCAGTTTCAAGTCTTTGCCTGAAAATTCGCCTACCAATCTAAGGAGCCAACAAGAAAAACACAGTCTGAGGCAAATAAAACAAAGCTCTGTTTTCTCATTCTAGCCCTTCATCATAGATACAAATAAAAAATATAACAATACCTCTATATGCATGGCAGCTGCATCTGGATCATCAATCCCCAATCCACTCTTAAATTTGACAAGGGTTTCAACTTCATTGCCTTTAAGATCTTCACTCCCAGGAGGGAGAATAGCAGATACATAACTGAGAGCAAATTAAAAGCAAAACATTGAAAATAAAAACTTAACATATATCTAAAAGTGGAAAATGTCATAAAAATGGCCAAATATCGAGATAAAGTTTCAATTGTAAGCTAAAGATAAATACTATAAATAAATCAAACAATGGTTTTTTGTACACAACATAGTTTAAATTTTCTAAAGAAGCAAAAAAGATGATAACAAAATGAATAATCATCAAAACACAAAAAAACATAAATACATGGATGCCAATTGAAATTTAAAAAATCCCACTAACTAGAACTTGTATTCTTCTCACCCCCAATTCACGTAGTGTTCCATTCAGGAGCGAGAGGGAGACAGACACACACACTCAAGGAAGATAAATTGCAAGTACGTGAACCAATAGCTAATGATACTAATATTTGCATCCATGTCCGTGATGAAAATTCCTTCCTTTTCACTCACCGGCAATACAAATCACAAAGCTCTGAATTGAATGCCTCATTTTGTTTGCTAACACCATACCTGAAAAATTAAGCAGATAAAAAAAGGTGGGATTAAAAAACTCAGTGGCGGGATAGAAAATATTGCATACGAGACAGATAAACACACACACACACACACACAGTACATGGTAAAAGCCTATTCCATTAACTTCAAAAAGCAGCTATTCGTAAACATTATTTTGGTCATCCAAACAGCATTTAGGGTGGGTAAGCCATTATTTTACCTACTTATTGAAAAAGATAAAACCTTTATTTTCCTAATGTATTTCTTGGAAAGAATTTGTAATTCATGGTTACAATCCCAATTCAATAGGATTATTAAAGATGCATAATTCCACTCCAAACATTCATTCCCTGCAGAAGAAAACACAAACTCTCTTTGAAAGTGAATTTTTTCCCACAACAAATTGCTTTGATATTAAACACTGGCAAATTATAATTAACAAATATTATCCACGAAAATCAAATTTAACTTTTAAAGCAGATAACGCTCAACCCAATTATTCCTTTCGTTTAAACTTGCTGTAAGATTCTCTGAATACTCAATGACCAATCCAACATGTGGATTTTTTCCCCAGTAGTTCCGAGAGACTACCGGTCCATGTCTTATTTACTTCACATCCAAATACTGGCTGAAGGCCCTAAATCCACTAAAATACATTAGTGGATTCAAACAACGATCATGAACCTAAATTGGATCAAATGAATGTGCATCATAAACTCTGGGGAAAAAGAAAATAAATAATATTAAAGGAAATTACTTTCTCACAAGGTAATGCTACTGTTAGAGAAATATGGCTTGTGTATAAAATGACACTAACTTGTTTGCAATTGCTTCGATATCTTCGTTCTTCACTTCAACCGGATCATCGCAACCTGCCACGTAATTGTGCAAATTCACCGCCGCAACCTCCGGAACGCAAGAATTTAGAGCGTAAGCAGCACCAGCTCCTGCGGCGCCGAGAGCAACGGCGCCGCCCAAGCCGGCGTTCCGGCTACCACCAAAACGAAGCCCCAACCCATATCCCGCAGCAACCGCACCGGAAAAGACAAAAGCGGAGATTGCCAACCTGACCGGCGGCGATATAACGTCGACCAGGGATTGGATCCCCGTGAGCTCCTTCTTGCCCCCAAAGACATCGGAATTGGTGGATGGTTGGTCTGAGGAGCTTAGTGAACAGCATCGAACGGTCGAGACTCGATATCGGAGTCGGTCGTGCTGGTGTTTTCTGGTGAGAGAATTGGGAGGGTTTGTTCTTGTGAGTCGGAGTGACGTGGGGTTGGTGAAGGGAGAGAAGAAAACGGTGGGTTGTGAATAAGGAGGAAATGGCGTCAGAATGGACGAGTTCATGGCTTACTCTCTTTCTCTCCTCGCTTCTTCTCCCTCTACCTCTACCTCTCTCACTCTTTCAATGGAGTCTTTCTTTGGAGGGGG
Organism: Heliamphora exappendiculata; assembly: GCA_034768845.1. NCBI lineage: Eukaryota > Viridiplantae > Streptophyta > Magnoliopsida > Ericales > Sarraceniaceae > Heliamphora > Heliamphora exappendiculata. Next base: position 14,306,983 of record JAOTRH010000022.1, read on the forward strand.
TTTTACAGAAGTATAGGGTTTAACGAGAGGAGGAGAGCGAGGAGAGGATAGGGAGGAAGCAGGTGGGGGAGTGGGGTGGAGAAAGACGCAGATAAAAGGAAAGGTTAGGGAAAATTACCTTTTACCCCTTATATTATGAATTTGTATTACTTTAATCCCTTAGAATAGAAAAACAGCAACTTGCCCCTAAAATAACAGTTACTAGAAAAATAACAACTTGCCCCTAAAATAACAGTTACCAACATTTATAGATCATATCCATGCTGATTATATTTTGCAAAAAATTTATTTTGTTAAATGACATAGTTTGGTCATTTTTTTTTACAATAATGTTTTTTTTAATTTATTTTATATTGTTTGTCATTATATTTGGTAAAATTATAGAAAATAATACACATTAATTAAATTATCCCTTTATTTTTTATAGCAAAAATGATACATTTTGTACGATATCACATTAACAAGAAATTATACCCGTTAATAATGTTTTGGTTAATCAATTATATGTCGTTTTTCGTCATCTTTGTTGAAATTGTAAAACATAGTACACATTAATTTAATGACTGCTTTATTTTTATAACAAAAATGATACACGAGTTATAATATCAGTTTTAAAAATGACACACATGGAACAATGTTTCGAAATATTTTAAGAAAATGTTATTGTTTTATATTTATCATTTTTTGAACTCTTGATGTGTATCATTTCAAAAGTTGATATTGTTTCAGACACTATTTCATGTATATCATTTATGAAAATATTATTGTTTCATGTGTATTATTTCTAAAAATGAGTCAAATTAATGTGTATTATTTAATGAAACATTAATCATATTATTTTTTGCATTTTAATATGTATGTAACTAAATGAAGCGGTAATTTGATTAAATCTTAATATATATCATTTTATGCATTTTAATACGTATGCAACAAAATGAAACAGCCATTTAATGAGACTTTAATGCATATCATTTTATGTGTATTAGAAAATTGATTAACGAAAATATTTGTTTTTCTATGCATTCACCATGTACATAAAACTAAAAAAAAGATCAAATTTTGGTAATTGTATTAAGCAATAAAAATTAAGAAAACAACTTTTTTAAAATATTATATATGATATAAATTATTTAATATATACTGTCGTGTATTACTAACAACCAAGAGTATAAATGCCAACAAAAAATCATAAACAACACCTACACTCCGTTTAGTTTGGGTGATTTGAAGAGAAAATAAAATAAATAAATTTCTCTCATTTCTTATCAATTGTTTAGTATATTAAATGTTACGGATTTTTGCATCAGTCTAATTTGTTTTCAGTTTGGTAAACCTGTAACAAATGTTTATTCTATTTATTTATTTTATTCGTTGATATTTTTATACTTATTTTGTTTGAGTTTTTGTTTAATATTACAGGGGCATGCAAAATGAAAAGAAATCATCAAAAATAGTATGCGGAGTCAGACCGCCCGACAGACCGCTCAAGCGGTCCAAGACACCTCTCAGTACTTCAAGCTTTGCATTAAAATTACGGCAAAATTAACTTCACCACTCGAGCGGTGAATAGACCGATCGAGTGGTTTTCCGCGAGTCAGATTTTAAACGCAGTAGCCGCTAGGTTTTTGGCAACCTTTTTATAAATAGGTATCTAGGGTTTCTTTGTTAGGTGCTCATTGGTTTATTACTTATGAGACCTAGCCGCCATAAGTTTTAGAAATTATTCCATCATTCTCACAAGCTAGTCTACATACGCGAAAGCTAATTTACAAAAATTTGATGATTATTTAGTTTTTGTTCATTCAATCAAATCATCAAGTCAACTAAAACGTCAACAATCTGTTTGGATTCGTATAGTCACTTGAGAGGATTCTCAAGTGTTGAAATCTGGCAGAGGAGTCCATCAGCATTGAAGTCCGGTAGTGGGTTCCAACAGCGGTTAAGCACATGAGTTGGTGTACGTAGATTCGGCAGGAGTAGACTTTCAAACATTTGGTTGTGGGTGCAACGTCAGTTTGAAAGATTTTCTTGTAACCAACAATATTATAGTGTTTGATTTTTTAGACCCGAAATAGTTTCGTGTATGATTGTGGTTGTTTTTATTTTCTGCTTGGGTGATTGATTGTTTTAAACTTTTTGCAGTGTTTAGCTTATCTAAAAAAATTAATTAGTGCAAATCAGTCGGTAAATATGAATTTTCATTAAAGAGACGAGAAATGAAGATAATTGAAGAGAAATAGAGAGAATGAGTAATCAACTCAAACTTATTTTTTAAATTTCTTAAATTTGAAGAGATTTTGAGAGAAAATAATCGAGTTGATTAATTATTTTTTATAATAGTTAGATTACCGATCTAAAAAAAAGTAATGACAAGAACAAGATTATTTTCGTAAAATAACTAATATAATTTTTTTTATGAAATATATTTAAACAAGAGTTGAGTTTTTTTTTCTTTTTCTATCTTATTAATTCAAATAAAAAAAATCATAATTATCTCAATTATTTTCTTTACTTTTATAATTTATATTATTATTATTATTATTTATTTATAACCAATCGATCTGCGAATGAGATATATAACTTTTAAAAAGTATTCATTCATGCCAATAAAAAAAATGAATTCATTCATAAATAACCTTCTAAAACACAGACTTAACCCTAATTTTCGCTGAAAACAAATTAAAATTAAACTCGTCGAAAGTATCCCTCTGCAGTGCCGCCCTCGCTGGAGTTGAAGTCAAATCTTAAGCTCTCGAGTGTAAACAAACATAATGCATTTTGATTGAAACGAACCTTAATCCCGACCCTGATTTATTATTTTGGGCTTCGTGCCGCCGATGGCTGATATAGCCGGAAGCTCTTCGGTTCTGTCTAAGGACCAGAAGCCAGTGATTGTTAGGATTAAACGCAAAGCTTTTCAATCACCCATCGAAGCTTTCTGTGAGTTATTACAGAGTTCTATTGGTTCTTCATTTAGTTTTATTTGTGTTTTTTAAGATATTCTACATTAGATTTTGATTCATCCGAATCTCGTGCTTTTTAGGGCTTGAAATCCACGAGAGGCCATTGAAGCGACCGTTGCTAGACATTGAGAAGCTTTCAATCTCCGATGATTCTTCAAGAAAAGGTACTATATCCTCTGCTTCCTCTATCATTCTGTATCTACACATACAATCACTCATGTACTCGTGGGTGTGTATGCATGCACGCATTACAAACTTCAATTGCCTTGTATCTAGACCAAAATGTGTATTGGGCTGTGTGTGTGTGTGTGTGTGTGTGTGTGTGTGTGTGTGTAGATTTTCATTGGGAGCGTGTTTATGTATATATGTAGATAGCTAACCCCTGAGGGGCCTGCCGCAGCTCAACTGGTAACCTGGTTTTGTGTTCAAGAGATCGCTAGTTCGAGTCTTCTGGACGCCACTTGAGGTTTATCTGGTCGTTAATTTCAGGGCCCATGAAACATTTGCAGCTGACCAATGCAATGTAACTCAAGCCCAATTAGGTTGTGCTGGGTGGGGAGACATGTGGGTTATTAAAAAAAAAGAGTATACATATAGATAGCTTCATTGTCAATGCAGTACCCAGACCAATGCCCAGTGTAAGGATACTCGAGCAAGGCGTATGTCCCAGTCACTAAGGAATCCTTTGGCTTGCTCATCAATCTGGGTTCCAATCTCGGCTCCCCAATCCCCTGATAAAAAAAACCAAGTGTAAGGATACTTGAATACATGAATTTGGGCCCACTCATAGAGTGCCCTCAATAAGTATTATGCTTATTAACTATAATAATTACTTGTGTATTGACCTTACCCATATGGCGCAAAGTAGAGATTATGAAGATGTTAATTTTCCACTTCGCATCACTGCCTATTCCATTATCAAGAAACTGCCTTTATCTAAAGCATTTTGACAATTTGCAGAGGAAGAATTGAAAACCAAAAAGGTTTTTGTGCAACTTGTAGAAACAATAAACAGTTCAGAAGTTACCATTGATATTTTGCAGTCATTTGTGGTAAGATTTCTGTCCCGTTTTTTTTTTTTTTTTGCTTGTATTTTTTGAGTGTATTACATGGATGTGTGTTTAGCGGTATGATTTGAGGTATGCTTCTAGAACTGATTTCTTTTGACGAGTTGCTGCAGTCATTTATGCATTCTTCTAAGAACCTGGTTGTAAGGGTTTTTGTGATTCAATGTTTCTTAAGCAGCCTAAATCTGCGGATGGATATGAAAAAAGTAAGGCAAAAAATGAGGAACGAAGACGCACTTTTAAGACAGAGAATGTAAGATCTCTGTCTCTCAAATTGCATGTTCTTCTCTATTATCTGATGTTTTCTAGTATAATAAAGTAACTTGTTCCAGTCTTTTATGATCTCTCTTTCTGTATGATGCAGTCAATTATTGGTTCATTTATGTTGTCCAAGATAGTTCTCTTGATGAATCCCTTTGAACTGGGAGTCATGCAGAATGAAATAAATTGTAGAAATCGAGGGCATAGATTAAGGCCTGAAATTGATTGTTAGTTGTTATGGACATTATTATGTAGACAGGAGTATACCTATGAATCTTCACAAGAACAAGTGAACAACAACAAATTGATGGAAGCAAATTATGTGGGCACAGGATTTTGTCTTGAATATAGTTGTACTTTAACATGTTCAGGCCTCGAGTTATATACGAGTTTGGTAGCATTTATAGTTAGTAGGGTTAAGATCCGAGTTAGATATATGAAGTGAATCATGTTTAAGAACCTATATTTGCGTCATCATTCCCATTTTTGAATCGTTACACTGTTGCCAGTTGTGCTTTCAGAAAAGCTTATACATCCATGGTGATTCTTTGTTGTTATTTTATCGTGGATGGATAGTTAAGGCACGTCTTCTGTGGTTGATTATCTAAGGATTATTTCAACCACAGTAAAGTTGTAACTTGTAACAAAAAATCCAGCTAATGGATGTTCCTTTCTTGAGGCCATATCTTCGATTTCAATATTTCTTTTGTAAATATTACAAAATATTGAAGTAATTCAATTTTGGTGTCACCTTTACTGGTGTGTTTTAGTTACCAGTGATGGTCACAGTAAAAGGATGATCCTTGTTGAGTTGCGATTGACACATCCTGTTCATTTACTCATCATTTGTGTCATGCATGCTGTTGGCCTCTCAGGAATCTCAACCACTCTAAAGCTGTAACCAAAATCCTTCCAATGGACTATACATTCTTGAGTGCATAACTAAGATTTTGATACTGCTTTTGACAATATTAGAAAATATAGAAGTAATGCTAACGTTTTTTAGATACCAGGATGGTTGCAAGAAAAGGATCATCCGACTTGCTATTGACATGTCCTGTTCATTTACTCACCAATGCACGATGTTGGTCTTACCCAGCCTCGCAGAATTCAAGAGAGTCTTACATGGTTGATGGTTCCGAAAATAACCTAGCTTTTTGCACGATATTGGCCTTAAATTGCTAAACTACATTGCAAGATCACAATTGTTGTTTCTCTCTCTCTCTCTCTCTCTATCTATCTATCTATCTATCTATCTCTCTCATATATATATATATGTATATGCAAGTGTTGTTTATAAAAGTAGGATAGATGCTTATTTTTGGAGCAGAATACTTTTCCATTCAGCTAATTTCATGTCCAGTCGCTGTACAATGCCGAAAAATAAAAAACATAGACTGATTAGAGGAATCACAAATTTAAACGTGTTTTCTAGGGCATATTTTTGCAATCTAATAGTTTGTTGTTTATCATATGGAGTACATGTTGTGCCAAGTTTTGTTGGTCATTGAGGTAATATTCGGTTGAGTTTTTTTGTTTATATAGACTTATAACTTATTAACTATTGACACTCAGAGGATGGATTCACAACTTCCAATTGTTTGACATATCACATATCAGCATCTAGTTTTGAAGAGAGAGAATTGACATGTGGATTGCTTTTCGTCTTCTGCCTCGTATGTAACAGTTAGATGGCTTCTGTGTTTTCAATTTACCCTTTTTGGAGAGATTCATGTATAGTTAACTGCTTTGAATACAATTGAAATTTCAGCATTCTTCTTGTAAGTTGCAACTTGTAACTGATAAGTAATGCTGTTTCAATGTACTTTTATGGCAGAAACAAGATCAGTTGCTGGTTAAAGCCAAACAAAAGCAAGAGGTATCCAGATGGTTGCTTTTGCACTAGCTATTTACTCTGACTGAATTTAGTTTAGCTGCCATGCTTACATGATTGCTCTTTTTGTCTTAGTTTTACTTGTTTTTTTTCCTCCTTATTCTGAATAATGCATGGGAGAAATTTATTTTTTTCTCCCTCTCTCTGCCCTCCCCCCTCTGATTGTACTCATTTTATTTCACAAAGAAGCTGATGCCTTTTCAGACCTTGCTCTAGCTGGAGCCCACGGGCTACATTTTCATTTGCGATTTCTACCGTCCTAAATTGTCATATGCGATTCTAAGTTGCATTTTTGTGGCCAATTTCCTTCTTTTTCCTCCTCCCATGGGATAAATTTCTTCTACCATTCAGTTTCCATTGATCACCAGTACTGTTTCTTCCTTTCAGAGAAATGAAATAGGAAATTATCGATAGAATGTGAAAATGAACAAATCTTTTGTCACAAAATGGAGGAAAGAACCCATAGAATGTAAAGGCGCATGCCGCATAAACTAGATAGGTAACATGTGTAAATTCTACCTTCCACGCAAATTTGAAGCCTTTGAGAAGGAGGAGTTTCTTTATCCATTCTTGATTCTTCTTTGTCGACCTCTTAGTTCAGTTGTTCAATGAGATAAACTTTGAAAACCTAAATAGAGAAGAATTGTGGAAATCATCATTCAAAACTAAATCAGATCAGATACTGTCTTATTTATCACATGAAACCATATGAATACATTAATGCTGACAATTTAAGATTTTAAGGACTAAAAACAGCCAGCCAAATGGATATTGATCTTCTCTAATTCAACTGAAATGATCATGCTTTTTAGAATAAAAATATTTGACTCATTACGTACTCTTTGCCTTAGCACGTTAAGTGCTGCCAATAGAGACCGAACTTCTTGAAGATGATTGAATTATGTTGCATTGTGTAGGTGCTGGACTTGACTGGTAACAGGCACAATTGGCTACTATAGACTCCTGCATTTATAATTTAGTTTTTTATTACTATTTATCACAATAGAGCTGATGAAATTCTGGCTTCTTTCTCCTAATTCTCCTGCTTTTAGGTCTGCACGAGTATTAAATTTGCCAATATTTGTTGCAATTTCAATGCAAATGTTAATCAATTGTTAACAAATGCTTTATTATGAATTATTGGGATGATGTTTTGATTCGTGCAAAGTTTTAACAGACTACTATCCTGTACTTTGTTAAACTGCTTCAAGAAGGTTTTGTTTAGGGAAAAACAACTGGGTGGTTATTATGTCCTTCATCATACGGTGTACTTTCTATAATCTATATTAACTTGTCTCCCTAAATCCTTGAATAGTCAAGTAGCTTTGTGTCCGGTTTAACAGACTACTATCCTGTACTTTGTTAAACTGCTTCAAAAAGGTTTCGTTTAGGGAAAAACAACTGGATGGTTATTATTTCCTTCATCATACGGTGTACTTTATATTAACTTGTCTCCCCAATTCCTTGAATAGTCAAGTGGCTTTGTGTCCAGTTTGGATTAAGTGAATTGCTCGCCTGATGCAACAGCAAGGATACCGCGTTTCGCGTCTTTATTGACACTTTCGTGGTTTAGATTGCATGGGTGGATGGTCTTCTCGTCAATTCAATTGCCATCCAAGCATTAGATGACATGCATTAATATCTTTCTTGACACATTGTCCTGTCATGATCATATGGCCACTGACACTATGGTGTGTCATGGTATTGCCCCTTCCACAAAGACAAAACTCTTTCTTGGGCATTATTTATATCAATTAGATATTAAGTATAAAGTCCTATAGAGTGCAGTAGTGGTGAGGCATATGCTGCCTAGAATCTTTGATTGAATCTCTTACCTGGATTGAAGGTTATAATTACTCATAAAAAGGATAAATTGCCAAGCTTTTATCCACTGAGTCACTATAGCAGGGTTGCTCTTTGAAGTCATCATGGACTGAGTTCATGATACCACAAAAGACCACATATAATTAATTGGCCTGACAATGACTTTTGCAGCAACATTTTGTTGGTTCCTCCACTTTATGCTTTTGCTTAAACTCATCCATTTATGAAATTACAACTGCATGGACATTAGTATCATACTCTTGTATGCAATTGATAAAATGTGCCCATGAACAATGTTTATGAGTAGACTGTGATTGGTTAATAGTTTGCCAACATGGGAAATACAAGTGGGAAACAATAGAAGAAGTGTAAACCTGAAACATTGTTCAACACTATTATGGGAAACAGGATATCTATAAGAATATTTATTAAGAACCTTCAAAAGCAATATAAAACATTAGAGAGCTTCTTGATCTATTAAAATAGGAAAAATTACACGAACACCCCTTATACTATGAGCGTGTATCATTTCACTCCCTGAACTAAAGAAGCGTATAAGTATATCCCCTTAACTATTCGATAGTATCACTCTAAACCCTTCTGTTAGCATTATGTCTTCTAAGTTAACGGAAAGTTATATGAACACACTTTAAATATGAGGTTGTATCACTTTGCTCCCTTGAGCTAAGGATGTTCTCGTCATTTTTGAATGATTCCGTTAACTTAGAAGACAGGATGCTAACGAAAGTTGTTAAAGTGATACCATCGAATAGTTAATGGAGTCTATTTGTACGCTTCTTTAGTTCAGGGGATAAAGTGTCATACAACCTCATAGTTTAAGGGGTCTTCATGTAATTTTTCCATTAAAATATTAATGCTACACAATTTCTATAGAAACTTATGGAACAATCATAAGTTACAACTGAAAATTGTGTGAGAACAAAAAAGAAATAGAAATTATGAGAATCTCATTTCTAGTGAGTTTCCCTACATTTATTAAGACTTCATGTCTTTTTTTATAAGTTATTTTGGGTATTCAAAACTTCTCAAAAATGTTTCCTGGTTTTCATTAAGTTTTTGTGAGAAATGCAATTTATTTATCACAATCTTTTGGGCTATAGATGAGTACGATATGCTGTATGAAATTTATTCTGTTGACCTGCTCAGGTTTTGTCAAAAAATGCTCGTTTTGAACAAATATGGAGGAGCAGAACGGGGAAAAAAGAGGCCATGCGTGATTATGCACTGCATGAAATGTGTCATGTTTACGATGTTGTTCGTGTTGATGTTGAGGAAACCAAGGAAGTACATGAGCAGGAGTAAGTTTCCTTATCATGTAATTGAGAGCATTATCTTTAAGATTGAAACTTTGAAACTGATTTGGTTGCTTTGAATTCTGACAGTGATACAGATTTGGAGGATCATAGGATCATGGCTAGTTACCTTCCTCTATTGCGAGAGTTCATCCCAAGTGCTGCTGTGGAAATTGAGTCTGATATTCATGATTACATGTCGAAACGAGGTCTTGATCCATATTATGCTGCTGCTTTCTTTTTTTTTCTTTTAAAATATTTTGTTTATCAGTTGAAGCACTTAGCTCTATCAAATGTATGACATTTTTACTACAACATTTTTATGCCTTTCCCCTGTTTCTTGGTTTCTGAGATGGTCTATTGTTGTAGTTGAAATCTAAAGTTTAGATTTTTAGGGTTAGAGATGAAGAATGAATGAGAGATAGAGAGAAGGAAAGAGGGAATTTAGAATATAGGTTCAGTGTTCTAATTAATTTCCTGCACCTCTAAGAATTTATATTAAAAGTAATAAAGGTCCAAGTTACAAGAAAATCCTCAAAATATAAATAATAACAATAAAACACTCCAAATATAAGTAATAACAATAAAACAAGAAAAAGCTACGTTAATACTCCCCCTCAAGTTAGAGTATAGAGATCTAAAATGCCAATCTTGAAAGATAACTACTGAAAGGTTGAGCGGAATAAGAGTTTCGTAAAAATATCGCCTAACTAGTCTTCAGAATGAACATACGAAGTGGTAATCTGTTGCCGTAATAACAAATCACGAATGCAGTGGCAATCAACCTCAATATACTTAGTACGTTCATAAAAAACGGGATTATTAGCAATGAAGATAGCGGCCTGATTATCACAAAACATTTACATGGGAGAAGAAACTCGAATGTCAAAATCCACAAGAAGAGATCGAACTTATAACATTTCAGAGGTGGTGTGAGCCATAGCACGATACTTTGCCTCAGTACTAGAACGGGCAACAACCACCTGCTTCTTTCTGTGCCAAGTAACCAGGTTGCCACCAACAAAAGTGCAATAGCCAAATGTAGACCGACAATCAGAGCGACTATCAGCCCAATCAGCATCACTAAAGCCAACCACAAACAAAGAGCGAGAAGGGCGATAGAGTAAACCTCTACTCGGCACATTCCTTAAATAGCGCACAATGCGACAAACAACATCAAAGTGAGGTTGACGGAGAGCATGCATAAACTGATTGACGACACCAATTGCATAGGTAATCTCAGGGCGAATAACCGTAGGATAAATTAATCTAAAGTTTAGATTTTTAGGGTTAGAGATGAAGAATTGATGAGAGATACAGAGAAGAAAAGAGAGAATTTAGAATATAGGTTTAGGGTTCTAATTAATTTCCTGCACTTTTAAGAATTTATATTAAAAGTAATAAAGATTCAAATTACAAGAAAGCCCTCCAAATATAAGTAATAATAATAAAATAAGAAAATAGCTACGCTAACAGTTGTTTCATGGTATTGCACACTTTTTTTATGGTTCTATATTTTTTATACGTAGCGTCCAAGGATGATTATGTGTATGACTTCTATGCTGTGAAGGATGATATCAACATAACTGAAGAAGATGCTTCAAACCCATTTCCCTTGTAAGTTTTGTTTTTGTTTTGTTTTGACAATGATCTTCCATACTTGCAGTCCTTCCTTTTTTGTTGTAATGGATAATCGTCTTCGGAATAGGGTACAGGTTGATGACGATGATGAATTCTATTGTGGCCCAATTGCATTCGAGGATGAAAGTGATGATTCTAATGGTATCAATCATTTTAATTGCATTTCATCATTTTACAGCAACTCAAGATGCTCTTTTTGAACCTTCATTTACTTTTATTTTTGCTTTTGGTTCTCAGCTGAAGATAACCCTCTGAACGATTATCCGGACGAGGAGACATCTGAAGATGATGGGGATGATAGGAGCAGACCCTCCAATGATGATTCAGAAGAACTCGATAGTGAGAGTGCCAGCAATAAATCTTCAGAAGTTGAAGTTTCAGATCACCATAACTGGTTAGAATACGAAGATCCTATGTATGAGGATCATGTTTACGGTGGTAATGGTGATGGTGATTACTATGATGACGATGTAGACGGTGAAAACGATGACTGGAAATGGTCCTATCGTTAGCTCTTCGTTTACTGGATTGTGGTTAGTCATCTTTTAGAGAATCTGTAGTCAACTTCACCACTGTAAAAATTGCTTATGAACTCAGTTTGTTACTACCCGTGGGCTGAAGCGTTGTAGCCTTGAAGCTTGGCTTGTACATTCGTGGTGTTGGTGAAAACTTATCCATCCTTTTCTGATTTATGTTGCTCGTGTCCAACCACGCCCCTAAATTGCTAAATTTGTCAAAGTGCATCTAATTAATGCATAAAAACATGTTTTAACACAATCAAGCTTTCTTCTACGTAACGTGAGGGTGCAGGATCCCTTTGTGGGTTAGGTTTTCTTCATGCAAGTGAAATAGCATCGGGAAGATGAAAGCAGGGGAGGGTTACTGGTAACCGGGGTGGCAAAGGCAGTTGGGGTTAAATCTACCCATCTTTTCTCACGTGGTTCCGAGTTTGAACCTAGTTACGATAATAGACTCATGAATCAGATAGCGTGTGAGAAGGGGCCATTGTCTGCTTGTGCTTCAGTGGGACAGGAGTAGCTTTGGCCAATCTACACTTGTGGTGAATCTTGCAGGCCTAGAAGTACTTATGGTCACACACCTTGTGGTGAGTCCCGTGGGATCTAGAAGTACTTATGGCCACACCTCGAGGTGAGTCCCGTGGGCCTAGAAGTACTTATGGTCACACCTTGAGCAGCTTGCCCCTCCTATGTTCATTTTGCCCAGCACAAAAAAGAGAGAGGAAGGTTACTGGTTTATCCATGTCTATTATGTATTTTAGCCTATGCTGTAATTGAAACTATATAAGAACACTAGTGAAACTTGTTCGCGTACCATACTTTGGCCGTAAAAGCGAACAAGGTTATTTGAACTTGGCTCATATTTATTTTGTTAAAAGCTTGTTTGAAGTTAGTTTTGTTATAGAAACAAATTAAATTTAAGTATATTCTTAATTTGCAGTGATTGAAAAGTTTAATTGATAAATATTGTAGTTGAGGTGGACCATCAACAATAACTGACAATGTGCAACGAATGAAAAAGTTGAGCAATAAATGTTATAGTTAAAAAGCAACCTTCAAATCTCTAGCCAAAGTAGCTAGTGCCTTTCATAAAATTGTCTCTAACAGGCTAGTTAAAATGATTAGCTAAATTGCCAAAGCAGTACTTCCTCGCCATAATTGTTGAAACTTTGTAGATTAGGCTAAATTTTTTTATTATAAAATAATCACTTTCAAATGCCATTGCCACCTAAATAAATGAATGTATTGTATAATATTGGTATTTAATTATCAATCTTCGAATGCAAATTAAAGTACATTCATGTACACATTATAAAAAATTGCATAAGAATTTACGTGATTTGAATTGTGCTTATGTCTACGAATAAAAGATAATCTATTATAATTGAAAGTGTATAATTCTAAGACTAATAATATAAAAAAAATTGACATTTACAATTTGAATTTCGAAACAAATTTCATTTTTTCGCTCAAGTATCACTTGGTGCTCCTAGTATTTTTCTGCAACTCCCTATATATTTACCATTTTGATTCACTCTTTACAAATTTACTAAAATTATAAATTTTTTATTTATAGTCAAATTTTAAAAACTCTAATTTTCATATAATTATAAAATACTATAAATATTAAATTTCTTATAAATTCAAGACTTCACCCAATATAAATATATATAAATAAAATCCTAATTATATAGATCTTTATAATACAAAATACACCTAACATACAACACATCGAAAGTCCTTAGAGTTGAACAAATATTTCAACAAATATTAAAAAATACAAAATACAAAATAATATTATAAAAATTAGCTAAAATAGTTAATTTTGACTAACTAATGAGCTAAAAATAGCTAGCTAAATCAAATTTTTAGTATTTTGGCTAGCTAAATCAAATTTTTAGTAATTTGACTAACTAATTTAGCTAGGTTTTAACGTGGATGCTTTAAAAGATTTATCTTAAAAAATAAAGGTTAACAAAACCCAATACTTCATTTTTTTTTAATCATTTTCTCTTTTTGTATTGGACGTGAGAGATTTTGGCAATCCAAAGTTACGGTGGAAAAAATTTGTGTTTAATTTGACTTTGTAGTTGTTTGTATTTTATTTTGCTATTAAGATAATAGTTTTATTTGGGTAAATTATTTATTTATTTATTTAATTTTAAATATGTACTTTTATTTTAAAAAATAAGTAAATAAAATTTAAATTAATAAATAAATAAATAAAATTTAAGTCAAAATTTAACTAAATGTAGTGAGTTATTTAAGTCAATAAACAAATATAAACAAATAAATAAATAATTAAATAAATAAATAATTTACTTAATAAATTAATAAATAAATAATTCACTTAAAAATTAAGTTAATCAAACTAACTTACTTACTGATATTTTTATTTATTTTATAATAAATAAATAAACAAATAATCCATTTAAACAAACGGGCCAATCATTGGATGTTAAAATTCAGGACTGACAATTTGATAAGTTTGGTGGAGAGAGCCAAAATATCCGTCCTGTATCTGAACGTATTCCTTTCTACGTTGAATGTATATATTTTCATGGATGTCTCAGAGCCTGAATCCCAGGCGAATTTGCAAATACCGATAGATCTGTTCGTGTCCAAGAAACGTCGTAAAGGCGGTGGCGCTGCTGGTGGTGTCGGTCTCAGGTTCACCGACGCCACCGGCAATCTCGTCTTTAGAGTTGAACATCAATCGCACAAGTCGATTCACAAGCGCGTCCTCTTCGATGCCTCCGGAAATCCTCTCATTTACATCGACCATGACCACGTAACTCTCTCTGTGTGTGTGTATCGCTGTGTAGATGCCGAGATGAAAAACTACACATCAATTATTATTTTTCTAGTTTATACTGTTATCTCTGATTTTGATTTGAAGATGATGATGCTCCGAGATAGATTGTTAGTTCTGGATCTGAAGACTTGAAAGGGGAAAAGGTTAGAATTAATGGGAATCATATACCCTCTTTTACAATGTATAATATCTATACTAAACAATTCACAAATAAAGGGATAAAAGATAAAGGGACAATTCACCCTGGTGATGTTTTTTTGAGGGAAAGATAATTAGGACTGCACAAATAGTCTGGGCCAAGCTTTTATCTCATGTTTGTTTGTGCTTTTTTTTTTTTTTCTTTCTTATTAAGTGTTTGGATTGGACATTCTATCTTTTATACTAGAGATAAAGGATATAATGTCTATTTAGAGAAGGAAATAATTAGAGAAGGAAAGAGATTAACCTAAATGATAAATTTGCCCTTCAATCTTATTTTTATAACATTTTTTTTCTTTGTTTCTACTTCTTAAATTTATTGTTTTTGAGATAGTTATTAGTGATTTTGTTTGTTTTTTTTGTTTTATCTTTTAATACTTTCAATTTTTACTTTTGACTTTATTTACATTTTTTGTTTTTTTACGACATTAGTTGGGATTAATTTCTAACATCGACTTTTTACTATGCAATTTTTTTTGTAAATTTTTGTACTTTTATTTTTTCGTCTATGAAATTATACATTTTTATCTTTTTTATCTTATTGAAGTTCTTTTATTTTTGGCCTTATTTAAACTTATTTTATTTTATTTTTTGTTCTTATTTGACAGCATTCCAATTTCGTGTGACCAATATGCACACAACTAGATATTCTACTGCCACATAATATAAAAGACAAAAATGTCATTATAATTAATGGTTGTATTTTCATCTCACAAATAAACAAACATAGGAGTGGACTACGAAAGAGATAAAGAATGCTGATATTCAATCCTAGGATTATTGGTGATGGGAAACCTAATCCCTCTTAATCCTGTCCTCCAATAGAAACATGGCCTGTAAGTTTTCCGACATTTATTTCTGTGTGTTTTGTTTGTCTTCCAGAATACTTAACTTTCATACTTGACATGGATGGAGAATCTGTAAGAGATAATTCATTGTTTCAGTTGTTGATTTCATTCCCACTTGACATGATTTTCATCAAGCTTGTTTATTGGCAGTATCTAGTGAATTCTTACATAATTCAAATCTTCCTGTTATAATGAATGTGAGCACTGAGCCCACATTTATTTAACATACTTGCATCCAATTTCTTGTTAGTCTTCTTATTATTCATTTTCTTCTAGTTGTTTTAAGAACATTCATAAAGTTTCTAGTTGCTTATACATGCATTGCGTTAAAACTTGGTCTGAGACTCTGCAACTCTGGTGCTTCAATTCAATGTAATAGTCATGTCTGAAGAATGTATAGAAGGTCTCAAATTAAAACTTTTGACTATTATAAATTTTTATGATGTGACTTTACTAGACCTAGAAGTAACAAAAAATACTTCATGATTGTAGAATGGATCTTGGCAAGGCTTTAAGGGGGACAATAGCGAAGAGAACGAGTTAATATTCAGAGTAAAGAGGACAGTGAATTCTTGTAGTAGAACTGAGTTTGAGGTATTCCCTGTTGGTGGAAATGGAGAAGATTCAAATTCTGGTTTCAAGATGAAGGGTTCACCCTTCTACAGATCCTGCACCATCTACAGGGACAATTCCATAGTGGCTCAGGTATTTACACTTTTACATTAACCAGCAGTACCTCCAAGGTTTGCTGAGATGACCCGCTTCATTTGGAGTGGAGTGAAAGCTTGATTGACAATTGCTATTAATATTACAAATCGAGATAGCTTCGCTGGTATTCTAGTTTTATTGTTTATGAACCCCTGTACACTGTTACTATGTCAGTTCCATGGTAGTTGATCTTATTGGCAGCATATCTCTGTGAGGTCTAGTGTGGTTCCCTTCCTTCTTCCCTTTCGAAGGGCGATATTTAAACACAACATTATATATATAAAAACTTAACATTGAGGGTTAAAAATCACAGAATTATATCTTTGTGCCTAAACTGATTCCAGCTCCAGAGAATTCAAAGAATGGGCCATCTAAACTACCAGGATGCCATCGGGTAATTCCAATACTCTAAATATTCTAATCCGCTGATTTGTGCTGTGAATTGGAAATAAGAGCTAGCCGTCAAATGAGGAAACTTTATTTGTGAATGATTAGGTAATGAAATGTAGGCTTACATTTCAACTTATTTATTGGTATGCCGTTGGCTATGTTGATTCCTGTAACTGATATTGGTCTACTATTAGAAATTCATTTTTTTTTCCTTCTTGTTCTTCTTCTTCATTTGATTCTGTTCAGTCTTTCAACTTGAATTGCATACACAAAAGTTGTAGTCCCTTGTTTCTGAGATAGAAACCCCACTGTTCTTTCTCATATCTCAACTGATTTTTCCTGTACCTTGTCCGAATGTATTTTATTTTTACTTCATTATCTCTAGTACTTTCACTCGTTCAGCCTAAGAAGCCCAGACCATTTTACAAATGAGGCATGCCCTAACACTCCTCGGATACCATTAAAAGCGTGTCCAACACTTTTTAAATGCCTTGATTAACAAATTTAAATTTATAATATTAGACACTTTTCCCGACACTTTATGTACACTTTTACGAACTTCTTGAAACCTCCAGCACATCCTATGTGATGGATCTATTCTTGTTAACAATGTTTTTGCATTTTTTGTAACCCAACTTAGAGACACTAAATATGTTTTAAAACATATATAAGTTGAAATATATGCTTTTTTAATTTAATTAGTGGTATGTTTCATATTTTTCATTACTTATGAATATTTTATTTTGTATATTTAATATTTAATAGACATATAAAAATTATAATTTTTTAACGTGTTCAATGGTGTCGTGTATTTTTAAAAATTGATGCGTCGGTGTGCCGATACCGTCTCTGTATCATGTCGTGAGTCCGTGTCAATATTACTTTGTTGTATCTCTTTATGGTCAAAGTAACTAAAATACCAAGTTGGAGGATATCCATTCCCAGACAGACTTAGAATTTAGTTGTATAAATGGTTTCTCCACACAAGTTGGAGGATATCCATTCCTAGACAGACTTCATTTCCTATGCAGTTGCAAAATGTTACCAGATCAAAGCGATGGATCATTCAACTATGGATGCCCTGAAGTGCAATATCAATCCATTCTTAATAACTCTCTCTCCTTTGACTAGGAATCAAACCTCTGGTAGTTGGATTTGAGAACTGGCCCCACTTGATTTGGAAATCAGGATGTTTCCTCGTAAAGAGGAATCATAGTAGAAGAGTATTGTTGCTACATTACG
Source organism: Heliamphora exappendiculata (assembly GCA_034768845.1). Lineage (NCBI taxonomy): Eukaryota > Viridiplantae > Streptophyta > Magnoliopsida > Ericales > Sarraceniaceae > Heliamphora > Heliamphora exappendiculata. Next base: position 14,324,665 of record JAOTRH010000022.1, read on the forward strand.
CAGAATTGTTATTTTTTTATGTAATTCGACTAACATGTTCTGTTTATTATGAAGATTTATTAACTTTCGTACTAAACTTGGGATGATGCTATTGTGGGTTCAAGTCTGAGGTGCTAGCTACTGCAGTATCCATCGTCTTTGCTTCGACCCCTAATTTACATGCCTTTTGATATAACCTTTAATTTCTTTTTCTTGAAATTAATGCAGAGTAGCCTCATGTACAAGCTTGGGATTCAGAAGGTCCTTGTGTGCAGGCATAGATTTCGACTAACCATATTTCCTGGGTTTGAAGATCATGCTTTTATTGTTGCTTTGATTGTAATATTTTTTCACGGGCGGAAATTATGGATCTAGCAAACTTCCATAACAAAGAAATGATCTTTATCTACTCTGACACATTCAGTTTTAGCTCTTGCTGATCCTGACACAATGGGCATAGCGACGTGTTGGCTTTGAGGGTGTGTTTTAAAAAAAAAAAAAAATTCCCTGTGAAATTCCATCATGGATTAAGATTTTTCCTGGGATAGATTGAGAGAAATCATGTAAGCTTTTTCCACCATTTGCAGAAGCAAAAAATGATCTTTTTAATTGTGCCTTCGTGCATTTGATTCCCATGACGGTGAGTTTTTTTCTCAAGCGGTAAGGCTTTTGCGAATGAGAGATTGATCTCCAACCAACGAACTTTGCAACACACTCAGAGATTCTTGTTTGGATGAAAAATGGTGCAATTTGGCGTAGATGTATACATGCACGCAAACAAATGCGAACTTATTGCCAACAAGAAGAAATAGTAATGAAGAGAAAAGGGAAATATTGAAGAGAGTTACTTTCCTTCATTTGGTTATGCAATCTTGGAAAAAAATGGAAAGATGGGAAAGCTAGGAGAAATAAGTTTCTCTGTTTTTGTTTTTTGTTTTTTTATTTTGAAAACACGAGCTACATAAAAGTAATCTTGAGCTTAGAACCCTTTGGGTTCGTTTACTTGAAAAACTATTTTTATGCTATAATTAGCATATTCAAATTATTAGTGTCTGAAATAATATGGATTAAATTATCAGTGTAATAGTTTTTTTTTGTACCGAATGACATTTGGTTGAGATTATAACAATTTAAGAATAAATAATATGTTGTTTGATTTGATAAGATTTTAACTAGATTAATTTTTTTTATGTACAAAACGTGCCCATTATTCTTTGGTGGTATTACATAGTTATCTTTGGGTGGTACTATATAGTTGAACTTTCAATTTGTACCGTGATAAAATTACGAATAAATATACTTTCACATCTCAATTTATATAGTAGTAAGTACGAGTTTGCACGTCAAGTTTACACTTAGGACGCCTTTGGCCATTGCCAAGAAATTGATTGGAAAACTCAAACGGAAGTACTTAATATCAATACTTAATGTCTTTTTTTCACTGATCTAAAATCCCATAATTAAGTTCATCATTATCTAATACTTAAGTTTCCTTGATTAGTTTTAAAAGAAACAAAACTTCTCCTATAACACTAGAATGTGAGAATGACTTATTTACATATTTCATAAAATTTATTTTCGTCACTAGCAAAAATTTTGTTTCATCTTTTGATCCTAATAATAGAAATTGAAAATGTAAAAAAAAAGCCTTGACTAAATGATTAAAAAAAACAAATAAGTCACTAATTAGATTTAGGTTTATTTATTTTTCTCTTACTGAATTTTGTTAATTATTTGGTATTTTTTAATTTTGTATATTAATTTATCTCATCAACGAATTGAAAGGTAAGCCCAACTTGTCATATGATTTAAAGTATGAATAAACTCTAGATATGTGTTTAGTAAAGTTATTGTTAGTAACTTTTAATTTTTTATTATTAATTTTAATTATAAGTTATAATTTTTTTTTAAATATTCACAAATTTTGCTACGAGATTATTTTTTTTTCTATTTCAATTATAAATAACAATCTTTACCAAAAGTTTACAATTTCTGTTAAAAACTACAATTAATAAACTATTACTTTAAGTAATGCCAAACATCAAAAGTATCTCAAATACTTGTAAATCGCACTTGTTGATTAAATCTGACTATTATTATGCACATTGTGAGAATTAAATATGAATCTTTAGGTAGTATCCATTGGAGCTCCTATGTGCTGCGAAATACAAAAAAAAAAAAAAAAAAGTTTTATACCATATTTTAAGTGGATTTTGAGTTTTTAACAGTTTTTGACTTTGTTGACAAGAAGTTAAAATTGTTAGTACATGATGCGATGCATTTAAATGTCTTTCCATGCATTTCTCTGTAACAAGAGATATGTCCCCTTTTTTTTTCTCAATACTCAGGCTAATGACAATTTTAGTTTTTTGATATTTTGGTTTTTTTAGCTAAAAATGTAAAAAAATTAAAATTATTTGTTTAACAAAAAAATAAAAAATAAAAAAAAATTTAAATCAAAACACACGCTCCCATAATATTTTATTCAAAATTTTACCACTTTTAAAATACAATAATACTCAAATTTAGAACTTATTTACTATCATTATTAACTACATATAATTGTTAATATTAAATATATAAAAAAATATTTTATTTTTAATAAAAAAACAAAAAATAATTTTTTATTTAAATAACTAACTTTAAAAAAACTAACTTAAAAGTTAAGTTATTAAACAATTTATTTTGAACTTAATTTAATTTTTTAACTAAAAATAAAAAAAAATAAAAAAAATAAACTTTTAACCTAATTGAAAATTGGAAACTCAATTTCTCTCTCTCTCTCTCTCCTTTTTTTTCTTATTCTTCTCTCTCTCCCCCTCCAACGGGAAAGCAAGAAAGAGACCGAATGAGAGAGAAAAAAATAGCATGTTCTGATAGAAAATACAAATTTAAGTTTATTGATGCGAATCGTCATTTTGCTTTGGAGTAAATCATAATTAGTTTTTTCATTATTTGATGACTATCGATATAAAAAAAAGTCTATGTAAAAGTTCTTATTATTAGTTGTTCTAATTTATATTTCATGTGTTTTGTTTAAAGTTAGTTTTTCGTTATTTAAGTAAAACTATTATATTTTTAATTCCTTTAATTGAAACCAGCTCAATAACTATATTTTTTAAAATAAAAAACATAAATATATTTTTTAAAAATAAAAATAAGTCAAAATTTATGAAAAAGATAAAAAAATAAGTCAAAACAACCCAATAAATTTATGATTTGAAAAAGTGAAAAATCTTATTCAAAAAGTGAAAAAATTTTATAAGACAAAAAATAAGCTAGCTGTACCAAATTTAGCCCAAATAGGGCCGGTGGTTAAAGCTACTTTATAGTTAAATAAATTATTTTTTTATTTTAAGTTACCATTTTAAAAACAGATACATTAGCCAAGTAGCCTCTCCTATTTATTTATTTATTTTTTGTTGATTGTACTTATTAGATTATAAATACATAAAATGATTGTATGTAATGAATAAAAATTAAAGATTAATCCGTACCTAAAAATACTATCATTATTTTTTTAAAAATTACTCATGCATTTTAATAATTTTTCTAAAGTCTTATATTCTTAAAAATAACTCGTGTTAAATAAACACTAAGTAAATAGGAATAAACGTACAAAAAGTAAAACTATTCTTTAAAAAAATTGTTATCATATACCATATATCACGCGCACACAATTAGAGCCACCCTTCAATTATAGAGAGACTAAAATAAAAGCTAAATGAGCACTAATTAAAAAATTTTCAACAAAACTTAATTGAGCTCGAAAATTATAAATTTAGAGAGAACAAATACGAAGTGAATACCAAAAAGATCAAATATAAATAAGTAAATGAAAACAAAAGAATAAAAATACAATTGCATAAATCTGTTCCACAAATTGGTCTCTCCATTTCTCTCACAAATAGAAAATAAAATAACAATAGACCTTCTTAAGAAATTTCAAAGATTTGGACTGATTGTCCATCTTAAAATCTGCAACAATAGCAAATTTTTTAGGAAGCAAAATAAATTACCAAACTACACAAAATAAATCCACATATTAGTACCAAACTTTGTTGAAATATAGAAGAAGCATTTTTTCGCCTAAGATAAAGTGCCATATGTGAAGTATATGGATAACATTTCTGCGGTATTAAGAAATCTTCTTCTACATGGATAACACAATTGAAGTAATTTCTACGTCTAAGCATTCTGAACATAAATTTTACTCATATTGCTTGGTCGCACAATCACTATTTTAGGCTACTCAAAGAATTTAAATAGTTTCATCAATTTTCTTTATTCTTTAAAGTCACAATTAAAATTCAATATTGTAATGAGACCGAAAGTAATACAAATGTAAATGGTGTCACTAATTGCAATTCTCTTGTAAGATAAAGCATAATAAAATTTATCCCAAAGTATATATTAATGTCAGCATTAAGAAAAAATCATAATTCTAACAGAAGAATTTTAGGTAGAAAGAATAATATCGATTTATATATTGAATATAACAAAAGAATTTGAACAAAAGCTCAGAGAAGACTGTGTGAAAAGTTTATCTCTTAAAATATTTTTCAGTTATCTCAGTTTGTCATTAGTACTTCCATGATTGTTCTTATTAAAAAGTCGTACCACTTAACATGTATTTTTTTTCACGTTTTTTCTTATATATAATTGTTTTAATATCATTAATCAAATATGAAATATACCAATTAATTAATCTTCATAATTTTGATTATTTAGGCAATAATGAAATATTTTTCAAAATAAACAGAGTGACCACATCAATAATCAATCTCACAAGATTATTCTAATAAAAAAATATAGATGGAACAAAAAAATTGAAAATTGTACCCAAAAAAATAGAAATAGATTTTGATCTTACTTTACTCTATTCTTTGCGAACTCAAAAACCACCGGCAGAACAAAAACTCAGGGCGATGGTGCTTGTAGTACATATTGTAAATAATAACAAAATTGAAAAAATTTAATACTTAAAAGTTATTAATTACATGTTCGTTTCTACACCTTCTATTAAAACTTGCTATATATGTATCATTTTGACATGAATATCTTTTATACGCATCCCATTAAAATTGTCCGTACCTAAAAGTATTTTTCAACACAATTTGATATTAAGATTAATTTTAAATAACAATCAATAATAAAATAATTGCTAAGAGTAACAAAATATTAAAAAACTTACTTTGTCAAAAATTATAAAAAATTCATGAAACTCCTTACAAAAAAGTTTTAAAAAACAACCCCCGTAAAAGAATTAAATTGTGACACTTAAATAATTTTTTCTTCGAATCAAATCGTGTGAAATATATTATATAATTTACACTCAAATAATTTTCTCTTTTTTTTGCAATAGGCAAAAAAATAAGATGTTGATTCGAATTGTTTATAGTAAAAATATAAAACCAATCTGTTGAGAACCTAATTAGTACATCACGCATATATCGCCATAAAAACCAAAAAAAATGATTGTTTTGTAGCTAAATCAACATCAAACTATTGAAGCAAAATAATCAAAATAAGCTAATTTTCAATAAATAAAGACTATGGCATCTTCTCGCTATTTAATTTTTAGATTTTGCTCTTTTTCTTTTTATCACCTAAAACATACCACTTAGTCCATCAATAATTAAGGTAAGACCATATAATAGTTCAATATTAATAAAAAAAATGAACATCTAATAACAATAAAATTACTTACGAAGTAGTTACAGAAGTACACCTACGAAGCAAAACAAAATTTAAACATAAAAATACTTTTAAACTAAATCAACCACATCCAACACACAACTTTCCAACCATTCACCATTCACTTTTAGTAAGTGAACTAAATAAATAAAATAAATTACAATATTCATTTGCACGATCTAAATAAAGGAATGTATTGAAAAAAAAAACATGAAACAAATTTAAATATTTCATTCGATAGTGAATGACAATCAAATAAGAATCAAATTAGTCAGTCCAACCTTAAACAAAATTTACATTTCATAGCAAGCACAACAAACTCATAAGTTTTCGCTATCTGCACATCAACCATTCAGTTTATTTAGTGTCTATCCCTTAAGAATCTATTGGCGGCACACGTAGTTTTTAGTATATTATCAAAATTTCAACTAAAATGAAAATAAAAAGAAAGTCACAATGGCAAGTCGCACAAATAAGATAAGAGAAAATCAGATACTATCTTCAATTCAAATAATGGTAAGAAAACCAATAATAAAATTCACATCATCCCTTCAACCAAATACTATCATCAGCTCAAATAACGCCAAGAAAACCACCCAAGGCTTATACACCATTTTTGTCCACATCAACAAACTGCAAGAAATAAAAAATGAGAACTCAACAGATACACTGTGATCCAAGCTTGGCTAGGCCGCAAAGAAGAAATCACATTTCCGTTGGGATAATAGATACATCCATTAAACTAACAAATATAAGAAATTTTAAATAATTTCCTTTTCAAGTTCAGCAAAACAAAGATTGGTCTATAGAAATGTATGGCTTGATAGATTTGCAGAGAAACTAATAAAGACAATTAAAGTTACATTAGCCAGAGACTCTAGTGAATACACACTAACTTTAATCCTAATGCAACATTTGCCATACTATAATTTACACACCTTTAGAGAAAAACAAAACATACAAAATTTGCCATACTGTAATTTGCACATAATCTTTAATCCTAATACAACATTTTTCATACTGTAATTAACACACCCTTAGAAAAAAACAAAACATACAAAATTTACATGTGAAGTCATAAAAGAAAACACAGTGAGCAGTAGACCCATCTCAACATCACCACAATTTTACGCACTGAGTAACACTCACCAAATCAGATCTCAGATCATACCAAGCACTTAAAAAACTCAAGTTGGACAAAAGAAATTAGCTCAGATCAGATTTATTTGCTCTCTAGACGGAAAACAGAAACAAAAACTAAAACCATTTTAGTTTTAAATGAGCTTATCGACAGTGGTATAAGGTGGAGGTGGCAACGGTAACCTAATAGAGACAAAGGGAAGAAGAAGAGGGTGAGAGGGCATAAAGCCCACCCATGTTTCCCTCTTCCCAGGAAAGTGGTTCATGATTTTGTTTGTTTTAACAAAAAAAAAAGAAGAGAAAATGCCATCTGTTAAAAACAACCCATTTTCCCACGTTCATCATCTAAGGAACAGCCCATTGTCTTTTGCCTATATAAAGGAAGGGATGTCTAGGCATTTAAAAAAAAAAGAGAGAGATAAGTGTTGGCAGCAGATCAGTTTTCGGTGGGAAAAACAAAGAGCAAAGCAATTCTTGGGTGGAGAGGATCAGTTTTCATCACTTTCTCTCTCCCTCTACATATTTTTCTCTTTTATCTCCTCTCTTCTTCTTTCTCCTAAATTAATATCTGAGGAGTTTTACAAATAAAAATGAAAAAGAAGACAGAAAACACACACACACACACACACAATGGAGAAGAGAAATACATAGAGTTTCTTGAAATTGAGAGAATGAGACCTCGTTGATCAAACCTAAATCAAACCTCATTGATCATTGATTTGGACAACAAACAACCAAACCCAATCGTTGATTTACAGTGAGGGTGCCTTGAATGGAGGAGAGAAAGAGAAAAAGAGCTTATCGGTGGTAGTGACGATGATCGGCGGTGATAGCAACAACAATCGATGGTTAGCGGTGATAGCGATGATAATCGGCAGTGTGGATTTGATGGTGGTTTCGATGGATGCCTAGTCTGAGAGAGAGAGAGAGAGAGAGAGAGAGAGAGGCCCTGGACGTTTTTGAAAATGAGTGTATGAGATTTTGAAATTGAGAGAGAGAGAGAGAGAGGCCCTGGATGTTTTTGAAAATGAGTGTATGAGATTTTGAAATTGAGAGAGAAGCGCTGGACGTTAGGCAGAAACAAAAAGGGAAGAGCTTTCACCACCGTTAGATGGTATGAGTGGGAAGCTATTTTTTACCATTGATTGAAAATTTGTGTTAGATATTTTTTCATTCCTATTTTATTATATAAATATTTATAACGACAAATATATTTTAAAAAAATTGTGCAGAGGTAACATTTTTATAAAATTACGATTACTTTGACTCTTTTTATTAAGATAAATTGTAAAAAAATAATTATTTTGATTAAATGGTAAAAAATAAAAAAAATAAAAAAAAAATAAAAAAGTTAATAAATTATTATTTTTATTTATTTTATTTCTAATATTTATTCATAATCCATTAAAAAAACTATTTTCATTTTATCGAGGTAAATTAATAAATAAAACATTTTAACTAAAACATAGAAAAATTAAAAAGAACAAATTTAAGCGCACATTTTATGCCCCAAACAGGGCCTTAAATGACAGCCACCGTCTTCCTTCACCGCGCAGCGGCTCGCTTAACCGGGACCATAAAAAGGGTTCCCACTTCCCAGAGAACGCTCCCTGGGAAGGGAGAAGGTTTCGCGAAACTAGCGAAATACGATAGTCTTTGATAAGCTCAGACCAAGAAAACTGAACAAGAATCACGGTTTTAGGTTTCCATAAAAGTGCAGAAGAGTCTTCCAGTTAATAAAGATCGAAAATGGGGAGACAGAAAGGAGAAGGAAACAGAAGCAAGGCACGTCCCTCGAGCAGCAGGTGATTAATAATTCTTTCAAATTCTTTGTGTTTCGGTTTAATTTTGGAAACCCATTTATTGTTTTTTCAATCTTTTTGGTTTGCTTGTTTGTTGATTTTGTCGAAGTCTGGCCGCGTCGCTCTTGCCGTCGGGTTCTACAACCGTTGGATTCGGGGGTTATGTGGGTAGTTCACGTGTCGAGTATTCTCTTTCAAGCGACGATGCCGTCCCCTTTTTGGTAATGCTTTCCGTTTTTGTTTTCTTGTTTTTTTGCAGTCTTTAATTCTCTATACTCGGCCTTTATGCAATACAATTAATGCATTTAATTGTTCCATTGAGATGGGGAACTACTTGTATTTTGTTTGTTTATGCATAGGAGGGTGGGAAACAGAAGTTCTTGAAAAGGTGCCCAGGGTATTCTGAATTCAGATGGGTATGATTCTTGTTTTGGTTAAACTCACTTTCCGAATTGGGTGTTTTTTTCACCGCAGGATATCGATGGTGAAGTTGCACAGCACTTGAAGAGGCTTGCCAGGAAGGATCCAACCACCAAGGTGATATTATACAATTAATTGTTATGAATTCTTGATTCACTTCTTGTTACTGTTTGTTGCTTGTTATGACTCTGATCAGCTCTCTGTTAATTGCTTGTTATGACTCTCTCTCTCTCTCTCTCTCTCTCTCTCTCTCTCTTCGGTAGTTCAAGTGACTAATTAACTTCAACATGTATCTTATCATTTTTTAAATTAAAAAAACAGAATAATATCAGTGCTGGCTTTGCTATGTAGTCTGATCTTTTAGGCCACGTTTGTTTGGGGTAATAGCAGCGTAATAGCTCACGGACTGGATTGTTAATCCAATGGGCCACCTATACCTTTGTTTGATAAGAAGCTTGGATGAGCTCGTTGAGAGTCTGTTGGGATTGTCAATCCCGTTGAAGAGCGTTATATCAATACTGAGGGGGAGGTGTCTTTGCTAATCCAGTCCATCTGGATTAGCATTTCATTTACCATTCTATCCCTCTTATTTTATTAGAATTCCAACTTTGCCTTTGTAACCCTACCGAAGCCCTTGATTGCAGTCTCCTTGGTTTTCTGCTGAAGCGTGGCATTCTGTTCTTCACTATAGCATTCCAGATGATCGACGACGGCGTGTTCTGAAGCCCTCTTCGCCTATCTGAGAGTCCCTCCACTCCCATGCCCCCTCTGCTTCTTTCGCTAACCCCAGCCCACCCAACAATTTCCTCATTGTTGTCGTCGCTAACACCATTTGTCTTCGTCGATTTCGTCGAGGAAAGGCGGCGGCAGCGGCGTTGTTTGCCGATCCTCGTTGTCGTCACTGCGTTACCGTTTGCCGATCTGTTTTTTCATATTTTTAATTACTAATTTTAAACTGTAAAATTTTTATAATGAGTAAATTTGAGAATTTTTAAAAATGAAAAAATAAAATAAATATTAAAATAAATAACATAAAATTTAACTTATTATCTTATTTAAGTTAATTTTAAAATAAATTTAGTAGCTAATATAAAAAAAACTAAAATATATTTATTAGTTTTTTAGTATAAAAATAATATTAAAAATTTATAAATTGAATCCAATCTCAAGCTATCTAATTCCAGACAAATTAAACATCAGTTTGTATATTCTATTACTTAATCCTACCAAAATTAAATATAAAAAAATTAATTTTACCTCATTATCAATCTCACCTTACTTCATTTCTAATCCTACCTCACTATTATCCCCACTTAATTTCATTATCAATCTCACCTTACTTCATTTCTAATCCTACCTCACTATTATCCCCACTTAACTTATACCGGTTATCAAACGAGATCTAAGCTAATTAATTTTTTAAAAATATACTCTAATTACATAGATAATGATGTCCGATTGACCTAAATTTTTATAAAAAATAATTACTCAAAAATTTCAACATAATAAATAATTTTAATTAAATTTTAGAATCAGAAATAAAGTATCTTAAAACTCATAGCTCTTCCTATTAGAGCATCTCCAACAATTTTCTTTAAAATAGTTAGTCAAAGTATAAAAAATATATATATATATAATCTATATTTTAGTTAATTACTTTTTTATATATGCATTTCAACACTACTCTCTATTTTTGCTATCTATTTAAACTAAAAGTATTTTCAAGAGACTCTCTATACGAGGTTGGTGAATAAAATAGTTAGTGTAATCTATTTTTATAATTTTTAACAAATCTTTTACCTGATATTATAATTAAAAAAATTGCTAGCTATATTTGGATGACATAATTTTTTTTTCTTATAATAGCTAGTTTAATAAAAAAATTATTTAAGTAAATTAAATCAAAATATATTAATTATTTTAGCCAATAAAATCTCATTTAGGGTACCGGTTGAAGATGTTGTTACACTTCTTCTCATATATGGCATATACTAATCATTTTCTAATTGAAACTGTCAGATAAGTATATAATCTTGTGAATTCTTTGTTTCCTATTTAAGCCCAATACACTCAGATCCTTTAATGCAAATTAATGGGGCATTTCCAAATACATATGAATGCCGATTCCCTCACCCCTTCTTTTTAAGGCAAATTAGTGATATATCTCCAAATTAGTGATAGCTAATAATATCTAAATTTTAATGATAATTATTATTGACCAATTACAAGATGGCATGCATTATTATTAAATTAAAAATAAATAAATTCTAAATAAAAACTAGTTTGAAATTTTTAAGTGATAACGTTTTTTTATAATACTAGTGAATTACCCGTGTATAAAAATATTTTTAATATAATTGAATCGTTAGATTGATTTTGAATAATAATTCAAAATGCATATATTTTTTTTAAAAATTAAAAAAATTAAAATAATAGTGTATAAAATTATATTAAAAATGACTTTAAACACGAATAATTTGCTAGTTGATAAATATAAATTAAGTTGACATTATTTTTTTGTCTAAATATAAGTTTATATACAATCTAATACTTAATACAATGATTCATGCCTATTATAAATTAAAATGCATATAATTTAAGTCACTCACTGCGCATATCATATACTGTAAAAAAAAATAAAAAGAATATATATACATAAATAAAATTTTAGCTTTTTATTTTTATTTTATTAATTTTTTTATAAATTAAATAAAATTTTAAAAATTATCTTTATATTTTAAAAAGTAAGTTTACTTTCTATAAAAAAAATAATTTGACTATTTATTAAAGATGTGTATTTTTGATAAATTTTTTTGTAAGACTAAAAATCACAATGATAGTTTTAATATTATGAAAAAGTTAAAAAAAGAAAGGTATGATGAATTTGACAACTAATTTTGATTATAGAATTTTTTGATTAAATATATCTCAACCGTAAAAGGAGGAGAGAAAAAATATATTTTTAGTATAAATCTTAATTATAAATTTGTACTAAAAACATATCTTAACCGTTAAATAAAAATCATATAGAACATTTTACAAAACTCTCTCTATTTTATTATATAAATAATAGATAGATGAGTAATTATTCGATGTTGTCGGATTACCATGTAGTAAGTACACGTGATGTTTTCACATAATATGATAATAATAAATTTTACGGTAAGAATGTGATGATTCATTTTTATTGGTTGGTTAGAAAATAAAAAGTGATCTACATTATATAAGTTGTGATCATTTATTTTGTTGAGAGTTTCGCGTGGCATCGCCTACATAGGCCCAGATTGACAACTAGTTTAAAAGTTAAAATTTTTACTTTTTTATGTTTTTAGCAAAAAAACTAATTTTGGTTCAAAAAAGGTTGTTTGGTAACTTAACTTTTAAGTTAGGTTTTTTTAAATTCGTCGTTTGGGTAAAAATTTAGACTTTTTATTTTTCGTTCAAAATAGATAATTTTATATTTCTATATATTTAATATTAATAATTATATATAATTATTTTTTAAATTTTTTTTTACTTTTTTACAAAATGAACAATTTTAATTTTTAAATATTTTAAAGCAAAAACCAAAAAAACAACGTTAGCAATAAGAGACATAGTACTTCGATAATAACTAATAATAACTAGAACAAAGCCCGTGGTTATATCAATTTTTATTTATAATTAGATAATATAGATTTACTTTTTAAATCTTCTATTTCTTAGGTTAGCTCGTCTTCTTATCACGATGATTAATAAAATAAGATCAAGAAAAGAACAAAAAACAAAAATAAAATTACAGGTTGATTGGTAGCCATTACCGTGGCTATGTATATCAGTAATTCAATAAACCAGTCATTCCTTTTTTAATAGAATTTTAAAAAAGTAATTCACTTGTAAAAGCGGACCTTCTATATTTAAAGAATTGCGTGGTATTTTGCAAGAAAGGATTTTTGGTCTTTTCCCTATTTAGGTTTTGCAAACAAGGAATTTTTTTAATTAAAAAAAAGATTCTTTTGAGTAGGTTCCAATTAAGGGAGTTTTTTTCAAAAACTTCTACAAATTAAAGTTTAAATGTACTGTCAAATTAGATATTTTAATTTTTAAATAAATTATACTTACATTCTCTGTATTTAAGAATAATAAAACTGACATCTCCTCTATTCTCTAAAATATTACTATCTTCTTATATATTTTTATTTTTGTAACACTTAGATCCCAAAGCTAACTTTCGTTAACGGAAACACTGTTTCAGCAGTGTTTTTAGTTTTTTTTTTTAAATTATAAAATTTTATTTAAAAATTTTTAATTAAAAAATACAAAAATTTTAAATACAAAATAAGTAACATAAAATTTAATTTATTAATTTATTTTTATTTTAAACTTTTTATTTTGATAAAAAAAATTAATTTTATGCTACTAATTAATTTTCTAATTAATTTTTTTATCAAAATAAAAAACTTAAAAATAAAAATAAATTAATAAATTAAATTGTACGTTACTTATATTGTATTTAGAAATTTTTTATTTTTTAATTAAAAATTTTTAAACAAGATTTTGTAATTAAATAAAAAAATAAAAAATAAATAAAAGCACTATTGAAACAGTGTTTCCGTTAACGGAAGTTAGTTTTGAGTTCTAAGTTTTACAAAAATAAAAATATAGGAGATGGCAGTGATATTTTAAAAAATAGATGTGGTGTCAGTGTTATTACTCTTAAATACAAGATATATAAGCGTAATTTACCCTTAATTTTTTTTAAAAATATTTAAAATTTTACAAAATAGAATGGGGAACGGAGTTCCCAGGATGCTTGAAACAAAATTTACACTTTTGTTAACGTCAACCCAAAGGAAAATGGCTGGTGATGGAAGTTGATAACGACAATGTGTTAGTTTTTCTACGTAGATAGCAAACTAATTTCATAAATCGATACGTGGATTAAGCAAAAAATAAAAAAATAAAACAGTGACAGAAATTGAAAAATTAAAACAGAAACTCAAATAGAAAAGAAAAACAGAACAATATGCGAAGAAAAATTAAAGAACACTTGCATTATGTAGCATTTGGAATATTCGAGCCAAGAGTGGTGACCTGCTCGAGCCATGAGGGTCTGAGCCACTAAGGTCGCCAGTAGCTCGGACATCTGATATGACTATTTATTGTACTACGACATATAACATTCCATAGCATAAACTGTGAAGCATAACACATACTATGACGATAATCCTGACTACTCGATTACATTACTGTAGTACAAATCATGAAAACAGTACAGACTGTATTATCACCCCAACACAGGTTGTGAATACAGCGCAGGCTGTGTAGCTCTGACTACCTGATTACTATGTCATAGCACATATTATGTGGGTCAGCACAAACTGAGTGAAAGCAAATGTATATAGCACAAACTATATCAGTATAGATTTTTCTAAGAATCGAAAGACTGTCCCAGAGATAATAAAAATAATGGCAGTACAAATCCTGCAGGGGACGTCTGATTTGGTGGTTAAGGAAATGATTTATCGAGCCACAAGACCCACCCACTCGGGTCCCTCGACCCGAGTAGGTCGGGTATCCTCGGGACTCTTGTTGGTTGACCTAGTTGAATTAGAGTAAAATACTAATTCTCAAGAAAACGAATTATCTGTGGATTTTATCTCCTGATCACTAAAGGTTGCCTCTCCTAATTTGATTATGACTGTTAAAGTTCAGTCCCAATTCCTAAGAGCTCTATCAGAGGGTTACAAATAGGAGAGGCGGTCATACTCTAGAGGTATTCTGATGAAGATGCGATTATACTTGTGTTCATACTGCTAATATTCGAAATTTAATTAGCTTTTTCTTTCACCTAATTTAATCTTTTTCTGTTACGTGTTTCTGATTATTTTGCATATTTTACCTATTTATTATTGTTTATTATTTATTTTAAAAGGACCTTACAAATTTTATTTGGAAACCTATTTGTTTAAAAATCTCGACATATTCACATAATGAGAGACAGAGAGATTCAGAGCAATAAATTTATGATAGGGGATAAATTTTATTTGAAAACCTATATGTTTGAAAATCTCGGTATATTCACATACTCAGAGAGAGAGAGAGAGAGAGAGAGAGAGAGAGAGAGAGAGAGAGAGAGAGAGAGAGTTTATGGTTAGGAGATAAGAAAAAATTTTATTTGGAAATTTATTTATTTGAAAATCTCAACATATTAACGTAACCCTATTTTTTTTTGGAATTTACTATTAAACACTTTGAACGTAAATAAATATTAAAAAAATTTAAAGATTAGTCATTTTTTTAGAACTCAAGGGAGATTTAGTTTTACTACATTTATTTTAAGAGATTTAGTCCCATCAGATTTGAAATAATTATATTATGTCTAATATGCCTCTAATTAAGATTAATCATCTTTTTAAAATGTTATGCATAGATTATGCGGCTAGAAATAGAAACTAATTTGGTGAAATATCTTATCTGAAAATAGAGGATTTTAAAATTCAGAAGGTCAATTTTTTACAATATTCCAATTCGATTACTATGTGTATCCCACATGTTCGGCTCCCTCAAATTTGATCCCTGAATTATTCGATATGGGTTTTCTAAAATGAAATGATTGCAACTCCGACTGCATTTATGCCCCCTAGGGTCAGTACTACCAGGGCTTCGACTTCACTCCCGTCATGAATTGTCAGAGAAACCTCGTCATCTCCAATCTCCGTCCCGATAAAGTTAACGACATTAAAGTTGGGAAACTACTATTTTGTTGCCGGAATGGGACTGTTTTGCCGACGACCATGAATGCGACCAAGACAAGATCCATTTTACAGTTGCAGGTGAACAAAATGCCGCCGAACTTGAACCAAACGGCGCTCGATCCGCCACACGACTGGAAGATCAACAGCGTTCTTAACCCAGATTACAAATGCGGCCCTCTGATCAGAATTGTCCCCACGGAGTTCCCAAACCCAAGCGGTCTTGCGGCTACGACCTTTGCCATCGCTACTTGGCTTCTGATTAAATTTCATTGCGTAAATGAATCTGGTTGAGTCAGGATTCGGTGATTTGTTTTTTATACGTATTTTTTATATGATCACTGTGTAACTGACACAATTTTCAGTTACAAATTATGTGTTAAACAATTTTTAAAACGCTTATCTGTTGAACACTGATATAATTACCAGTTGTATGTTATGGTTAAATGCACACAGTTTCTCTAAATCACTGATAAATTTTATTAATTTAAAACTATGTTATAAGAAGATACTGCAATAGATACTTAATACTGATAAATGTATCAGCGACATATGCGTAGTGAACTGGAGTTAAAATATATTGGTGGCTTATGTTCTTTATGAAAATATTTTCGCTAACCATTGAAAAATGTATCAGTGATCACATTTGGTTGCGATGAGTTAAAATATATATCAAAACTAAAAATTTTGTGATTTTAAAAATGTGTCAGATTTATATATATAGTGAAATAATTTTAAAAATATATTATTTATATGTGACTATGTATCGTTTGTATGTATTATTGCGGCGAGTAATTTCGCCCAGCAGAGATAGAGGTTACTTAATTTAAAGGATATGATATCTTTG
>JAOTRH010000022.1:14349738-14367906 GCA_034768845.1 Heliamphora exappendiculata
ATCATGTAATCATAATATCAAATCAAATTTATTTATATATAAATAATAAACTCAAGAAATTCTATTTAATAAACAAAATAATTATAAAAATACATTTCCGAACCCATCCCACCGAGAGTACAGCACGCCCGCTACAGTGATAAGAACAAGTGGCATACAAAAGGAGGACGGAAATTAAATTTGATAATTTCCTAGTTTCATGTAATATTATTAATATAATATTTTTATTTAATTATATAATAAAAAATATTTTTGAACGTAATAATAATAGTAGCCACCCCTATTGAGTCGGTTAAAGAGATAAGATACCTCATTAAATATATATTAATATTTTTTATTTATTAAAAATATCATGTTATAATTTAAAATTAAATAAATTTTTGCAAATGGTAATTTTAAAGTTTTTGAAAAAAAACTCAAAAAATTATCTTATATTTAAAATAAAATGTTTAAATTTAAATGTGTATTGTGTAAGTGATATTATAAATAAATTTAAATTATTAATTTTAAATTTTAAATAAATTTCTAAAAATATTTTATTAGTTTATTGTATCGTTGTTTCGCAATTTTACTACACCCACTCAGCTTTCCACGAAAGCGCGTCATAAAAACCTCGGCCGCCTCTCTCTCTCTCTCTCATTTTTTATAGCAAATCAGTCAAACCCACGAGGTTTGACCAAAACTACAGAAAAGATATATTTTCCACGGTCAACATCTGTTGAGCTTCTCAGAAGATGGCCCCCAGCTCCGGCTAGACATCCTTATAGAGAAGAAAGAAAGAAAGAAAACAAATAGAGAAAGGGAGAGATCCTTGTTCAAAACGTGTACTTCTTCGCTTCTTCCTCCTCTCTTCCATATAGCTCTCTCTCTCTCTCTCTCCTTATCTCTCTCCCTTCTCCTGCTCCTCCTCTCTTATGGGGTCTTCTTCGGGGAGCTTGGAAACCTCAGCCAACTTCCACCCACAGCCACCACCAATGACAACGTCCAATTTCTCCTTCTCCAACCCTTTCATGTCCTCCTCCTCCTCCTCCTCCTCCAACTACTTTTCCGATCTCCTCGCCGAAGACTATCCGCCCAACGCGGCCACTAATTATAGTGGCCGCGCTGGACTTTCTGATCGTATCGCCGAGAGAACTGGTTCTGGGGTTCCCAAGTTCAAGTCGATTCCGCCGCCGTCGCTGCCCATCTCCCCTCCTGCTGTATCTCCTTCTTCTTACTTCGCCATCCCACCTGGCTTAAGCCCAGCTGAGCTCTTGGACTCACCTGTTCTCCTCTCTACTTCCAACGTATGTATCTCCTTTCTTTTGTAGTGTCTTTTAAATCTGTGCATCGAACTGTTTTTCTCTAAATCATCTTTGAGCTACGTTGATTGGTGGTTCTGAAGTTGAGGATCTATATTAATGTTTGCACTTTTTTACGCAGATTTTACCATCTCCAACTACTGGAACTTTCCCAGCTCAGGCTTTCAATTGGAATAGCAATTCTAACACCCACCAGCAGGATATCAAACAGGAACGAAAGAACTACTCTGATTTTTCTTTCCACACCCAAACAAGGCCTCCGACATCATCCGCGACAAGCTTTCAGTCGTCTCAAGTTCCTACTGTAAGTTCTTCTACTTATTATTTTGCGTTTCCATGTCCAATTTTCTGCGTTTTCCCCATCACAATTAATCCATTTCACTTTATCTGAACTTTTCTTTGATTTTTTTTTTCAATTGATCAGGAAAACCAGTCATGGGGTTTCCAAGAAACCACAACACAAGATGGCCTGTCTTCAGAGAATGGTATGGTGAAATCAGAATTTGCTTCGATGCAGAGCTTTTCCCCCGAGATTTCAACAATTCAAACCAACTCTCAAACCAACCATGGATTACAATCCGATTACAATCATTATAACCAATCGTCACAGTCGATAAGAGAGCAGAGAAGATCGGATGATGGGTACAATTGGAGGAAATATGGGCAGAAGCAAGTGAAAGGGAGCGAGAATCCACGGAGTTATTACAAGTGTACATACCCCAATTGCCCAACTAAGAAGAAAGTTGAGAGGTCAATTGATGGGCAGATAACTGAGATTGTTTATAAGGGTAACCATAACCACCCAAAGCCTCAATCTACCAGGAGATCATCATCATCGTCATCGGCTTCTTCGCAAGCATTTCAACACTTCAATCCTCCCACCAATGAAATCCCGGATCAATCGTATGCCTCACATGGCACTGGACAAATGGATTCGGTTGCGACGCCGGAGAATTCTTCAATCTCGATCGGGGATGATGATTTTGAGCAGAGCTCTCAAAAGACTAAATCAGGGGGAGACGAGTTTGATGAAGATGAACCTGATGCCAAAAGATGGTAAGTCTGTTTCCGTAGATTATAAATACCGTTAACAGCCTATACTATTTGATATCGAACAGTGATATGACTTTGTATTGATCAATATGGAACAGTATAGACTGATACAATTATGTATCGGTACGTATCTACCGATATTGTTTGATATGAACCGATACATAATCATAACATTGGTACGATAACGATGCCGATATTGTTTGATATGAACTGATACATATTCATAACATTGGTACCGATAACGAAATCACGATTTAAAAAGTGAGGGTAATTTGTAATAGCTTCTCATTTTTTTGGTGTGGGTAATTTGTAATGTATCTGATTTACTTTTCTTTTGATTTTTCCAGGAAAATAGAGGGAGAAAGTGAGGGTGTATCAACCGCCGGCAGTAAGACGGTGAGAGAACCTAGAGTTGTGGTTCAAACAACTAGTGATATTGATATTCTGGATGATGGGTATAGATGGAGGAAATATGGACAGAAGGTGGTTAAGGGAAATCCTAATCCAAGGTAAACGGCTCACTTTGATTGCACTTTTCCTACTTTTGAGAGGTTTATGCCTTTTTCTAGTAAGTTCTAGATTCCAATAAAAGCATTTTTAGGTGTCTGTCTGTCTCTCTCTACTTCATCCTAATGGTGGCAACTTCACCCGTACTTGACAATTTACCCTTGAAAATCAGCTTGTAAGGAAAGGGACCCCAGTGGCTTATAAACACACAAAAAGTCCCTTATTTTAACCAATGTGGGACTGCATCATAACCGTTTGTCTCCTATGATTTTGGTTGTAAATCTTGACCCAACCATGAATTAGTATTGTTCTTATGTGCGGTGGTAATTTAGATTTGGGGCGGTTATATATGCATATGTAACAGAGGAATCTCAGATTTGGTTGAGATAGTCACCCTAGGAAGTTAGATCATATGTCATATGTGTGGTGGTATTGGTAATTTCATTTTGAAGCATTTAGAAGGTTGTCTAATATGTCAAATTCATTTACAACTTGTAGGAGCTACTACAAGTGCACAAGCCCGGGATGCCCGGTGAGAAAACACGTTGAGCGAGCATCCCACGATCTCAGAGCAGTGATCACAACCTACGAGGGCAAGCACAACCATGATGTTCCCGCTGCACGCGGCAGCGGCAGCCACTCTGTTAACAGGCCTTTGCCCACTACTGCCGCCGCCCCCGCCAACGCTGCCATCGCCATCAGGCCTTCGGCAGTGTTCCACCACAATTCCACCAATTCTGTGACCAATGCAATTCGCAATTCAAGGCTGCAATCATCGGATGTCCAAGCACCCTTCACACTGGAGATGTTGCAGAGCCCAGAGAGCTTCGGATTCTCGGGGTTCGGGAACTCAATGGGAGCTTACATGAATCAAGCCCAACTCACAGACAATGTGTTCTCTAGAACCAAGGAAGAACCTAGGGACGACATGTTCGTTGAGTCGTTGCTATACTGAATCTTGCTTAGTAACTAGCTACAAGGTTGGCTTTACTGTAACACGGATTAAGGTTTCAAAGCAATAAGGTGGTCAGATTCATTTGTTTATTTGTCATTTTTGCTTGTTTTGGTGTATATTTCTACAGGAATTTCGTACTTTTGTACATTCATAGAAATATAATGCTCAAGTTTTTCATTTTTTTCCCAATTGTTTTGAGGTCATTAGTTCCCAGTCCCAGAATGTAGGGCCTCAATTCGTTGGGTTGCCACAAAGACATTGGGTTTTTCTTTTCTTTTTTCCCACTTATCTAATGTTACCAAAAAGGAATTTGTTTATTTTCCAGAGAGAAAAGGAAAAGAAATGTTCTTATCTTGTTGGGAAGCTGAATGGTTTCAAAACAAAACTGCGCGCAGCTGTTCTGACTCATTTAGCTGAAAATTCTCCTATTTCCATCATATCTTCCATGAGTATGTCCATGTGTGTGGTGTTAACATAATGAGTTACATTTTTGTTTGATTTTGGAATTATTTTTTAAGGCATTGAATAAATAGTGGGGCTTATTTGTATTGTTTATACGGTGAAATAGAATAAAAATTAGGATTGGGTGTTGTTTTAATTATAAAGTAAGATTGAATTCTATTAATTATAGAGCAAAGCGTCTGTTAAGTGGTTAAGGGATTTTTTGACCTGCTTATCAATCGAGATTTTAATTTCGGCTCCCCTATTTCCTAATAAAAAAAATATTCTATTAATTATAATTTAATTATGAGATATGATTATTTTTAACCACCCTACAAAGTAAAAAAATAGTTCAAGAATTCTTATTCCCACCATATATAACAATTTATATAGTATAATTTATTCACCAATTTAATAGTACTTTACATACCCGTTAACCAAATAAAAAATTTTCCGTCGATATCGATAAAAAATTATATCAATTGATTGTGTTACAGTTAAATACCATATTTTAGGATTTTATTGGATATAAAAATAGATGAATAAACAAAGAAATAAAAGCAAGAAAGAAATAAAGATTGAAGGCTAATATTCTTTTTATTAATCTTCATTATAATAAGAATAAAGGTATAAGAAAGAAATATTATCACTTACCAACGATTACTCGACAAATATTAAACACCCTCTTGAATGTCTTTGAAGAGGAATTTATATTACATTATTTTTACGATTTAAGTTAAATTACTTCTAAAACTAGATAAAATCTATTGATCGATTAATGGACTCAAGTTATAGGAAAAATTTCATAAATAACTAAAATAACTTCTCTTAACTACTTTAAACAAGGATCACTCTTACGATACCATGTGCCATTTGTGTAACTTCTTCTAACCGTTATACACTTATATTTTATTGTCACTTGTTATTTTAAAGAATATTTTATGTGGATATTTTGGATATATAATTATATTTTACCAAATTTTATGAAAATTAACAAGGCATTTAGACAAAAAAATAACATTCTCATTAAAAAAATATATAAATTATGGTATAAATAATACTACAAACTTATATAATAGTTTCGCACAAAAGATTAATCAACTAAATAAATAAGAGAACTGCATTGATTTTTAGTCAAAGGGACTAAATAATATCAGGACCGATCCCGACTAATAGGGTACAAAGCAAATATTTAAAAAGAAACCCTACAGACTTTCATACTCATAAATTTTAAAAAAATTCATTACAAAAGTTGTGAAAGTACAAATTGTTTTGCTGCTATACATTTTACAGAGTATTCAATTTACAATCAAAATAATAGTAAATAAAATCAAAAGGTATGATATTAAAACAAACAAAAAAAATAAATTAATAATAATAAATAATTACTTAAACACTACTTTTCTAATATTCTTTGTCGTACCATTAATAATTAAAGTTGCATATATAGCTAAGTTTATTTACCATTTTATTTTCAATTGGAATCATTACTGATCATTCAATATTTCGGGTACAAAACCAAATAAAAAGTATATATTAAGAATTTGGGACCTTACTTTTTGAAAAAAATTGGGGGCGCAATGTCGGCTTGTGACCTAAACAAAGGGTTAGGTCTGAATAATGCTAATTTTTTGTAGTGCAATTCAATTGAGAGTTATCAAAATATCAAAAGCAGTCTATGTGTAAAATGATACTAAATTTCTTATTGGTTTAGTTAGTTAGTGTTTATTAGACACTGGTTGATAAGAATGGAGATAGAGAATATTTGATATCAATATATTTTTAGCAATAGAGCGTATTATTTTTTGAAATGATCAGATCTTGAACACATCCATTAAAAAGATATGACAAAATTCAAATCGGGTCTGGATATCGATAAACAGCTTGATATGATAAAAAAATTTACAAAAAAATATGAATAATAACAATGATAAATCAACATTAGATTAACAAATAAGTCTTAATTAGAGATAGAGGATATACTTGGGTTAGATCGAATTCCTAAGGCGAGTCAGATATATTTTTCACTACAAATAACCTATACATCAGGAGGTAAAAGTATGCATTTTATCTTACAAGTAGAAATTCTGACAAATTATTCTCTCAATTTTTTTTCTTCAAATTTTGTCTAACTTCATCATTAGAGGGTCCACATATAAATTATGAATATTTTAAAAAAATTATAACTTATAATAACTAAAATTAATAATATAAAACTAAAAATTACTAACTATAACTTTGTAAAACATGCCCTTTTATTTATATATATATATATATATATATATGTAATCAACAAATATAACAGTGTCATTAATGCCATCCTTTAAAGTCCTATCATCCCACCAAACATTTCCTATCTTCTTAAATAATGGTGGTCTTGTTATTGCTTATATTATGGTTATATTTGGTAAATGATTTAAAGTTAATTTATTGTTTTTTAATTTAATGTAAAAAAAATTAATAATTATGATTTTTTTTCTATATGGTAATTTAAAATTACTTTTATCGAAATGAATTTTTATTTATTTAACTTAAAACAAAAAAAATAAAAAACTTAAACTTTAAATCAAATTACTAATGACAAGCTATTAGTTGCAGTACGTTGTTCGAGAAAAAAAAACTAAAAAAAAAATTAACAAATGCCCTTATAATTAAAAATTTTAATTTTAAATTAACAAACACATATTCTACTATTTTATGTTATAGATTTAAAATTTTAATAAATATTTAATTTTTTAAAAATTATAATCATATTTCTAAAATTATATTTTATAAATTAATAATTTTAACTGCAACAAAATATCCCCAATGCCGTCCAAATGTTATATGTGCATTGGCCTTTGAAACATTGCCCACAAGTGTCAGGAAGTGTGAGGAGACGCTTAAACGTTGCTGCTAATTATAAAGGTTTTTTTTCTTTTAACAAGTATATATATATATATAATATTTTAACGCATAATTTAAAGAGAATAAATAATAATATAAAAACGAAATACTAAGGCCATTTGGGATAAAACTTGAGATTTTACTTATTTTTTGTTTTTTTAAATTTTCTCACCATTTGGTTTAAAATTTTGTTTTTCGGACCATGGAGGAACTAAAAAAGTAAAAAAAATTAAATACAAACAAACTAAGACTCTGTTTGGTTTAGTTTTTTTTGTAATTTTTTTGTCTTTTATGACTTTTTAAAAAAAATTGGACTAATTTTTTGTTTTTTATTCATAATGACAAAATAAATTTAAAAGTATAACTATTTTTAAAAAGTTAAAAAAATTTATTAAAAACAAAACAAAATCACAAAAGTTTTAAAGTGACTTTTTTTGGCTTATATAGATTTTAAATATATTTTTGTCAATATTTTTTATTTTTTTTAAATTTTTTATAACGAGATAAATTTAAAAAATATTATCTATTAGACAAACATAAATTTTTTATTAAAAAATAAAAAAATTTATATAAAAAAATTATCTCATGCAGTGCCTAAAATAAACATAAAATAAGCCAAAACTTTGGTTAAAAATATATTTTTTCAATTGCCGTGATTACATTAGTCAAAAATAAAATTATTATATTAAACGAAGAGAGAAATTTATTAAAAATAAATAAAATTAAATAAATCATTACGCGAATAGGGAATTCGAAGCGCTTGTCGTGGGAAGCGTGGCAAGTGGGAACTGGACGATGTGTGAACGTGATTTTTCAAACCTAAAGGTGAAGCGTAAACCAAGAATAATTATTTAATACTCCTATATAATATTTTATTTAAATTATTAAATGATAAATTTTTATATATTAAATATTAAATAAAATAATAATAAATAAATAATAAATCTCATTAAATACATCAATAATTATCAAATTAAAACACCATTTAAACTTATTACAAGAACATTAAATATTTACTCGTAAAGCTGCAAGGTATTCTCTTTCATTTTTACTTTATTAATTTTGTCCTTTATGTCTTAATAATACTAAAAAATAAGTTACATCGTTTAAATAGTTAAATAAGTCAAAAATAAAAAAATAAATAATTAAATAAGTTCGTTTGAGTAGTTAAATAAGTAAATAAATAAATAAATAAATAAGCTCATTTAGATAGCCAAATAAACAAATAAGTTGATTTATAAGTCAAATGAACTCGTTTGGATAACTAAATAAGTAAATAAAAAAATAAAAAAATAAATTCATTTAAATAACTAAATAAATAAATAAGCAAATATGTAATTTCATTCAAACAAAGTGATTTATTAACAAATTAGATTATTTGCAAAGAAGAAAATATTTAAATAAGCAAAGTTTTCAAATAGGCCTATATATCTTTATTTTTTTTTTTTGTCATTTTGTTAGAGGTTACGTATGCAATCGTCACCAGTTACATCGCATATGTAGTAGCTTTGAACGGGTCAAAGATTTGTGGCGCTGAGGAGGAGCGGCGCATGATACGACTTGGCGCGCACGTTTGGTCAGGGTCAACTTGTAAATTTTGAACTTATTTTCAGTGGATTGTAGAGCGAGAGAAAGAGACAGATCCGAGTAGAGCGAGAGGGATAGAGTTGGGACTCGGGGGAAGAGAAAGAGGACGCCAATTTATTAGGTAAGATGTCCCTTAGGGTCTGTTTGGATGGGTTTTTGTTAGTTTTATTATTGTGGTTTTTTTCGATTTTTTGATTTTTCTTGTGTTTATTGCCTTTTTTTTTTAATTTTTTTAATTATTGATGATAAAATGAATCTAAAAATATAACTATTTTGACTGAAATTAAAAAAAATTCATTAAAAATAAAAAATCTGGTAAAAGCCTTAAAAGTGGCTTTTCTTGTCTTATATAAACTTTTTTTTCTTTTTTGTTAATTTTTTTAATTTTTTAATTTCTTGTAATTAAAAAAATATAAAAAATATAATTATTTAAGATAACACAAATATTTTTCACTAAGAACAAAAAAAAATGCTATTTAAAAAAAATTATCCCGCATGGTCCTTAGTGGGATGTCTATAAAAAGTTTAGTTTTTTTAAAAAAAAATTTACTAAAAAATGTTATTTTATTTAGATTAATTTTTTATTGTAGTTTTTCTTTGTTTTTTATTTTTTATTAAAATATTTAATATTTTATTATTTTTTATTTTATATAATATTTAGAATATTAACATAATTTTTTTTATTTTTATAAATAGAGTCGAATTCTTATACTTAATTCCAAAAACTTTAAAAATGTTTGGAATGTATATAAGCTTTTACTCTTAGATAAAAGTTTTTAAAAAAATTAATATATTTTTAAGTATGTTAAATACTACAACTTAAAATCTAATTTTCTTATCAAAAAAATTATCTTTTAAGATATACTAAACAGAAGTTAAAAAATCATCTTTTAAGAAATTCCAAACACAAGCTTACTATTTTTTATAAATAAAAATATTCAACCGTATCACAGTGGTTTATGAAAGATACTTTCAAAGAAACTTGGGTGGCTTGTCTCCTTAATCAATTAATAAAAATGAGTAATTATAATTTTATTGTAAAATTTATATTAATTAAGAATATTACGTAAAATTAACCCGCAATATTATGCAATATTTAGTGTTTGTTTGCGATATTTAAAAAGTTAGGCTTTTAAGTAGTTTAGTTTTCTCAAAAAAATATAAATAAAAAATTAAATTATTTAGGATAATCTTTTGTAGTAATTTTTTTTATTTTATTTTTTTATTAAAATGACTAAAATGTTATTACTTTTAGCTTTTAAGTTATAGTGTTTGAAATATTGACACAATTTTTTTTTTATTAGTAGAATTGATTTTTTAAAGTTAAGGTATTAAAGTAATTTTGTTTGAAAAAATTTAGAGTGTTTTGGATATGTATTGATTTTTTTCTTTATATTAAGAGTGTAGATGGGTCGTTGCTTATCAACATATTTTTTTTAATAAATACATAAATAATTATGGGTCAAGCCACTATGACAGATAGCTTAAGTAAGCCAATATTAAGAGTAAGGATGAAAGAATGGCAATACGAAACTTCTCAATATGAGTATGACACTCGAGCTACTCGGGAAGAGTAGAGCTACTTGTACAGTAGACCTACATGATGCCTCGGGTCGTTTGAGTACAGAATTTCATTTTAGCGACAAGAATTATTTCTTCTTCTTAACTACATTATTTAAACAATACATCCACTCGATTTACTCATGACCCAAACTGCTCACCCCTCTAGTAGCTCGGGTACAATACTTCTACTCATAACTCGAGTCACTCATGACTCAAGCAACTCGTGTCACTCATGACTCGAGCAACTCGTTTACTCATAACTTGAGTCACCCATGGCCTAAGCTGTTCGCCTCTCTAGTAGCCTGGATATTCTTCTATTTAACCGGTGTCGACTAATCCAGGTACTCGAATGATCACATAAACTATTTATTTCATTGGTGACTTGAATATGAACTACGAAGATGGTTAAGTATTTAAATCATACATTCCTTAACCTGAACTAATCAACAAAGCAGAAGTAAGTTGAAAGGCCCGAAAGACTCGCCTACTTGAGTTACTCGAGTAACTCGAGTTGCTCGAGTAGGCTAATTTTACTCCACCAGTAAATTGGACATACAGCTCCAAGTTACTCAAGTTACAAGAAGACCCAAACTTGACCTACTCGATTTACCGGGGATTCGAGCTGTTGAAACCCCTAATAACTCGGCCAACTAATATCGTTGTTCATCGTGTAGAGGCAGAAGATATTTCATAGCTCAGACTATGAAGCGTAACCCTGACTACGAATAAAGACATTCGATAGCACAGATTATGAAGCATAGCTCTCACTACGACAATAGCCCTGACTACATGCCATGGCACAGACCATGAAGACAGCACAAATTGTATTATTACCATGGCACTGACTGTATTATTACCACGACACAGGTCGTGAAAACAGCACAAATTGTAATGTAACTCTGACTACCTAGTCATGATGACATAGCACCGACTATGTAGCTCAGCACAGACTAAACAACCAAGATATAGCACAGACTATATGATTATAGATTCCTCTGAGAATCGAAAGACTGTTCTAGCGACAATGAAGACAATGGCAGTACAATCTTGCACAAGACGTTGGGAGACATGTGGTTTGGTAGCTAAGGAAAGGGACTTATCGAGCTACGAGACAAACCCACTCGAGTCACTCGAGTGACCCCGAGTCACTCGACCCGAGTGAGTCGAATACTTGACCCGAGTGGGTCAGGTACTCACGTTGAGTTGGAATAGAACACTTGGTTGATTATTGAATAGAATCTCTTGATTCTCTGATATCGCCTCTCATGATCCGATTCAATTTCTTAAAAAAGTCATATTCGAACTCCAGCATAGCCTCTCTGAGTG
Source organism: Heliamphora exappendiculata (assembly GCA_034768845.1). Lineage (NCBI taxonomy): Eukaryota > Viridiplantae > Streptophyta > Magnoliopsida > Ericales > Sarraceniaceae > Heliamphora > Heliamphora exappendiculata. Next base: position 14,361,358 of record JAOTRH010000022.1, read on the forward strand.
CTATAAATAGGAAAGATAGTCATACTTTCGGATCAATCAGATTTTGATAGCGGAATACGCTCATACTGCCGGTATTCCAAACTCAACTAGCCAATCTTTTTCACCCAATCTCGTCTTTCTCCGTTCTGTGTTTCTGACTACTTCACAAATTTTGCATCTATTATTGTTTATTATTTGTTTATTTCAAAAGAATTCTACAAAGAGATAAGAAAAAATTAGTTAACATTTTGTAAAACTAAACAAAGCAGCTAAAAAATTAAATTTTTGTCAAAAAAAAATAACTTGAAAGCTATCCCAAATATGCCATAAGATGCTTCTTGCTTCTTCAACAATGGAGTTGGAGCCCCGACCCATATTTTTCTTCCCTAATATTGCTCTATCGTCCTCCGTGCACACTTGATTGGCCGTACCAAGTGGGAACAAGTCTGTTCGTTTTGGTCAATTGGACTTCCATTATTTTTTCCTTTCAAAGGCGGTACACTTTTAACGTATACAAAACGGCGCATTTATGTAATGTAATATTACTAGCTATTGCCCGTGCTTAAAAGCACTACCACAATTTTTGTTTGAAATTACTCATACATTTTAATAATTTCTCTAAAGTGCAATATATAGATTATTATTCAAAGTATTAAATTTTATAAAAAAAAATTGATATAATTTTCTCTATTTTTCGGGTAATCCAACAATTTGACTGTTACCAAATAATCTGTAATAAAATCAATGAACACAATATACACAGGTTCTGTCTAGATCAAACAATAAAACCGCCACTCAATTCAAACAATCTTAACTTCTCAGGTATAAATTTAAAACTTTAAGTTTGAAATCAATAGTATAAACCAATTTAAAAAAGAAATAGATAATTATTCTAAGTATTAAACTTTATAAAAAAATTGACAAAATTTTTCATGTTTTTTGGATAATCCAACGGTTTGATCGTTTACCAAATAACATGTAATAAAATTAAGCAATACAATATATACAGGCTCTACCCGAATTTTAATAATAAAGTCACAAATCAAACACACGTCATCTTAACTTCTCATATATACATTTAAAATCTTCAGTTTCAAATCAATAACATACACCAATCAAAAAAAGAATAGTCTAAGAAAATCAATTCAAATGACATGAAAATTCTCTTATTCATATCGTAACAAAATAATAAAAAATATTGAGATTCTCTTATATGCTTTAAACTTAAGAAAATCAATTCAAATGACATGAAGTGTGCTTTATGATTTATTCATTTGTGTTTTATGGTTTATTTGTTAACAATGAAATGAGCAAAAGAGTAAAATACAAAATTATAAACCATGACAAAGGCAATGGCCGAGGATTATAAATGAAAAAAATTAAGAGAAGTTGCAGTGTTAGGATTAGAAGCCTAACAACGCTTTTAATGTTAAGATTTTAAAGTTTCACTTCTTTAAAACAATGACATGCACTCCCAAATTTCTAATAGTAAATTAAAATCACTTTTTAAGTAAAAAAAGGCCAGTCGACAAAATCGATATGCCCAACATGGTTGGTACATAAATATATAACTACTATGCCTATAAATATGTGACTTGGCCTGTGAAATGCTCTTACTTGTTGAATACATTTTATCCCATGTGTTGGATATATGCATAGCGGGGTTTATATGATGCAGATAATGCCGTCGAAATCTGAAAAAATAACACAATCTTATTCAGCTTATAAATGCAAAAGCTCTACCACCAAATTGTACGATAAATGCACCAAAATATTTGAGTTTTCAATAAGCAATTTCAATTGTCAACAATCAATTAATTCAAGAATCTAACAGATTTTCCTAGCAAGTTATTAATAAGCTTTGGCCTAATGGTATAGTGTCACCCTCCCAAATAGATGGTGAGGAGTTTGAATGTTGCTAAGAGGAAAGTGTTCGAGAGGCTATGTGCGTATTTATCAATAAAAAAACCCAAGCAAGTTAATTAAGATGTGGCATGCTCAATCAAGCAACAAATTACTCTTAATCAAAGGATAACATAATGTTCAATCTTATAGTATTGTTAATGTAATGCTGGTATGCCATCAAATTCTTATAAGTTGCACTAAAATAAATGCCAAACCCACAAATTAATAAAAGTTCATAAACAAATATTAAATTCCTAAAAGAATGAAGAACAGAAAGACGAAATAATCATTCGAGATAAGATTGACTTTAACAAAAACTAATAATCTCCTTGACTTATCTGTTCTTTAGTTTTAAAAACTAATTAGATAAACAAACAAATAAAGCGAACGATAACAAACATACGAATTCATTTCAACTTTAGATATTATGTTATTATTAACAATGACAACCAATTTTTTATTGACCGTAGAAACACTTGCTAGAAACTACTGTGAATTAAAAATTGGAAATTCCATCTTGTGATAGTTTGTAAATTGAAAACTATGATTTATTTTGACAAAATCACACATAGACAATCAGATAAATCAAAGTAGACTGGTAGAAAAGCACATTTGTTTCAAGTATTAAATACAACACATTGTTCAATATGTAAATTTTTATAAAAATTAACAATTTAACTTTAAAAAAAACTCTAACCATAAGAAAATCCCAAAATGCAGAGCTATCTTTCAATAAATCGCACTTAACAATTTGTCAATTTTCAAAAAATTCATCACTTATTTCTAACTTGTTGTTTTGTATCTTACAAATGTATTTTAACCTATTGAGACTCTAATTTGTTCCTTTTTGTGCATTTTAACGGGCTGACAAAAATTCATAAATTTAAGGAGTCAAGTCAAATGCTTAAAAAACGTGACATAGATTTTTGAGAAGTGGCCTATAGGATCTTGATTAAACTTATGTAGAACTCTCTACTACTAATGTATGTCTACGAAACTCCAAAACTTTTATATACGATTGAAAAAAAATTAACCACACAACCACATAACAATTGACATAAGATAGAGGGACCTCGACCTCTCTAAAAAAAAGGTTAGGGACCAACCAAGAGAGGGATATGTAACTCTCCCAGGCCTTTGTAAGTAGTAGAAACGCGCGCGCACACACACACAGAACCTAGAACTCCCCCACCCCAAGGAAAAAAAAACCTTAACTCAAACAAAAATTATAATCAAAGCCATAATTAGTTAATGGCATAGACATTAACATGAATGTATATCATCACATGATAAAATTTTAAAATATATGATAACAATTTTTAGGTCACATTTTTCCTACCTTTTTTTTTCATAATCAAGAACTCTGGTGTTATAGATTTTTTTACCTAGGAATGGAAACATACTCAATTTGTTTAATTTCTTAATCGTTTTCTCCTAATTTTTGAAACCCTTTGTCTCCTAAAAAAACTTTAGTAACCAGTGAACATCGAATTACAAAATATGTTCAAGTTAGAATGTCTTGAGATACATCTAACAATCTTAGTGTGAATCTTTAAAATTTATGCAACAAATTATTTCAATGCAAAAAAATCTCTCTCCTCAGTGCAAATTATTAAAATTTTCAAAAGTTGAAACAGAACATTCAAAAGTACTTTAAAAATAGCACACCTGCTAGTACAAAAAAAATCCAAAAGTTCAAACATAACACCAAACACTTATTTCCAATAGCAACACACTTGCTAGTGCCAAAAAAGTGGAAAAAGCCATAAAATATTTCTTTAATATAAACTCCTCTATCAACCTCATCCATAAGCACTCAAACAGAAGTATTAAAAACCCTATTTGTTTGCGCCCCCCCCCCCCCAAAATACACCATTACTCGAAAATCATCTACATGCACCTTAGTTGAAATGGCAAAGTTTTACAATCCCAGAAAAATCCTAATAGCCCCAATGTTGTGTGCTGATGTAGAAAATAAACAATTAAAGTGAAAAAAGGCCAAATGATAACATACCTAGGGATAACTTGTGCCCAAAATTTTGAGAAAAATCGCACCTATAAAAACCAAAGTCAAAACATAATCAAAATGAATGAGATTGTGAACACAGCTAAAGAAATACATACCCAAAAACTAACACCTTGGATTTGACCATTTAGCTAGAAAAGTCCATTTAGTTAGAAAAAGACCAAAAGATTTAAAATTACCTTCTTTACTTTTTTATTTTTTATTTATGCATTTCTACATAATACTATCTACAAATTTTTTTGTGTACATAATACTAATCTTCTGGGAGGGACCTGAAGCTTCTTTAGCAAAAGAATGGGATAACCTCTTTTGCTTTTGATGGCAAGGAAAGAAAGTTAGATCAAGCATTCCGTCTCCAGCGACCCACAACAACATGAGAATCTTAGCTACCTCAAATAAAAATAATGATTCAACTCAAAGTCCATGACGCCATCCCTCCCTAATCATCATGACTTTTCCTTTTGGGAGGAAATATGTTAATAAAACTACTTACCAAGGAGACTAAAAAGTTATAACCAATTCAAAATGTTTATTTACTTGAAGGATATGTAAAGATATGGTAAAAATGAGCAAAGTGGACCAGATGGTTCAAGAAGCGCAAAATCAAGCTATCATTTGAACCTTCACGCACTTAAACACAATTCACAATAATTGCACAACCTAAATAAAGCATCATTTTTTTAAAATGAAAATGCAAATCAACAAAGTAAAGATTGAACTTTAAGATGCCGATGCCCCACAAGGATCCTAGAAACTGTGATTCTAGAACCTGCATTAGGATGAACTTTTTTTAAGAAAATGAATAAGAAAATCTAAACCAAATAAATTCCAAAAAGCAAAAAGGGCATATAAAATTTTGTTGGTTTCATATAAAATTCTGCTTAAGCAAAAAAAAGGTATCCAAATGTAACAAAATTTAAAGTAGAAGTTATGAAAATTGGTGACGGTCGACCATTCTTAATAGTTATCCCCTCCTATTGGTTTACTTGAAGGGAGAAATGAAATTTGTTGAACAGTTAAAGAGAGCATATGAGAAAATTTTAAAAAGATAATTACAGTTCCCGGAAGCTCTTGTTCTAGAACAACACAGTTTCTTAGAAAAGGCAGGGAAAATAGAACCAAAGTTTGAATATCAAATACATAGTTGAGCTGTTCATCAGAGGTAAATAGATTTGTTGAACTGTTAAAGAAAGTTAATAGAAAAATTGATGAGCTTACACTGTTTTGAGTCTTTTGAACCACATGAATGATGCCCTTCAAGTGCCCCCTCAATCATTCCAAAGAAAAAATAACCACAGCAGAGTAAGTGAAAATTTAATGGCAGAGTCAGCAGACCCATTTTTAAAGAGAAAAGAAAAAACAAACAAACATAGTTAAGTAATTGAAAATTTTACAATTTATGTGAATGAGATTTGCCCAAAATAGTTGTTTTAAACTAAAATGGCTACCATGGATCTTTATTTACATAATGACCTGTGTTTTCGTCACTATGAAACAAATTCAAAGTTAACAAAACAGAAGATGAAAATGTTGGGCATTAAAAAAACTTGGGGATCACTGTGACAATATCCCAAATTCGTAAAGTAGATTAATTATATTTTCTATTAACGCTTTTTAATATCAAAAAACTTATGTGCTTTAATAATTTTAACTAAAAAACCACTAATATTTATTTTCTATAAAAACAAAGCGTACAAAATTTGAGGTATAAGCAATGAAAAATTCAAATGGGTATCGTTTAAATACAAATCTGAGTATCATGACATCGATCTAGCATTTGACTCCATAATAGGATTGGGTAAACAAACTTGGACAACAAATAAACAACATATGCCAAACCCAATTGTTGATTAACAGTGACGCTGCCTTCAAATGGAGAGAGAGAGAGAGAGTCGTCAATAGAGAGAGAAAGAGAGTTTAATCAATCAAAATAGCCTATAACGGTGAGAAAATGGGTGAAGAAGTTTATCGGTGTTGATCAATGGTGGTTGTGTGCGACAATTGGCGGTGGATCAATGGCGGCTGCGATAATCGATGATCGGCGATGGATCGATGGTGGTTGTGTTGATTGATGGTGATTGTGTTGATCGATAGTGGTTGCGTGCAACAATCGACAATGGGCCGATGGTGGCTGTGATAATAACGCAGTACCAAGTGAGACGCATAAGGATCATTATTCATTCATCAAGAAAAAAAAACACAACAAAATTGAATTCTAATCAATCCTGAAAAGAAAAAGAAAAACATATCAGCGATGGACCAGAACTTCAATTTTAAAAGATTTTCGTAATTCTTTGTTTCCTTAAAATATAATAAAACAGATTGAATGCATAGGGAAAAACCTAAGAACAAATCAAGAATTGCTTGACTTATTGATAGATTAAATACCTGGTGTGAATTGTATTCGATTATCTTGTCTTCGATCGTCTCCTATCAATTCATTCAAACATTTCATATTTATAGTTCTATAATATTTATACTCCTATCAACCTAAATTCAAAAATAGTTCACTGTTTGGCCACATTATCGAAGAAGTGAGCAGTCTCCAATTTGGAGTCTACACCAAATGAAGTATTAACTTTTATAATAGTAATTGATTATAATAATATTTGATTATATTTTGCAAAATATTAGTTTAT
>JAOTRH010000022.1:14383834-14416334 GCA_034768845.1 Heliamphora exappendiculata
TGGCCAATCCAATTGTAATTGATCCAGCTATTGAAATCTGAATTTCCATGGCCAATGAAATTCACAGATTCCAACAAAATCAACGCGTCATTGTTCGTCGTCGCCTCAGGCGATCGTTGTTGTCGTTATTGTTCGTCTCAGGCTGCCGTCGTTGTATTTCATCTCAAATCGTTCATTTCAGGGGGTCGTATTTCGCCGTAGATCATTCGCCCTTCAATTGTCGTCTCAGGCGCTCGTCGTCGTCTTTATTCGTCTCAGGTGCTCGTCGCTGTCGTTCGTCTCAGGCATTCATTGTCGTTGTTGTCGCTGTCGTTCGTCTTAGCCTCTCAGGCGGCCGTCGTCTTAGGCAGTTGTCGTAAGTGGTTTATCAGATCTCAAGCGGTAGTTTCAGATCTTGATTTAGGGCGGTTAGGTTTATGGTTTGTAAAAATAGCATACCAAATGTAATTTCTCTTTTTAAAATTTTATAAAATTACTTTTAAATTTTATTTTTATAAAATAATTTTAAAATAATAATTTTAGAAAACGCATCCAAACGGGCTCCTAGTTTTTTAGTTTTTTGGTTAAAAATATAAAATAATTAATATGTTCCATTTAGCCAAAAAAAATTAAAAAAATAAAAAAGTTAAATAAAAAATACAAACTTTTAGAATATTCTATTCAAATTCTTATCACTTTTAAAATACAATAATACTCCTCATTCATAACTTATTTATTATCACTATCAATTATATATAATTGTTAATATTAAATATATAAAAGAAAAAAATTATCTAATTTGAATAAAAAAATTTAAAAAGTAACTTTTTATCTGAACAACCAACTTAAAAGAAGTTACTTTAAAAGTTAAGTTACTTTGAACTAAATTTAATTTTTTTGGCTAAAAATACAAAAAAAACAAAAAAATTAGATTATACAAATTTTTTGTTTTTAATAATTCTTTTCAATGTTATGCTAATCAAACATACTTTTTAAATTTATTTTTTCATATATAATTTTTAAAAAAAAAATTAGCCTAAAAGTAAAAAAAAAAAAAAAAACTCAATTAAGACAAAAAAGTCACCTATTGCATTTCTCCTAGCTTTTTTGTGAATAGGATTTTATCCTGTCCACAGGCACAGGAGCATTTCTCAAGTTTTTTTTTTTTTTTGGATTTTTTTTATAGTCCAAAATTTTAATATTTCTTTAATTCCACCGTATATCCTATTATTCATTCTATTTTATGGTATAATTAACACAATTTTTTATTTATTTAGTTAATTATTTCTAAAATATAATTCCAAATTCAAACAAGGGCAAAAAGTACAATTACAAATTCATGTATTCAAATCGTTCAAGTGTACCGACGATTCAGTGCATTTATAAGCCTTCGTACATCCCTGATTGAAGTATAAATAATAGCACCAACCACCATCCTCCTCCTAATTCAAACTTTAAGGACTCGTTGGTAACATTTATAGTATTCAGTTTGTTTACAATAAAAAAAATATATTTTATTTATTTTTATAAAAAATTAAAAATAAAAATATAATTGGCATATAGATATTTAAAAAGTGATATTTAGAGATGACAATCAGATGTGATCATAACAAGAGATAGTGATGGTAATCAAAAGTAATCGTCGAAGATGGGAGACCGTATGTGGTGGTCGGTCGATTGTGGCCGAATATAATTGGTCAGAGTGATGGGTAAAAACGGTAATCGGAAAGAGATGTTAGAGAAGGTGATTAGAGAGGGATGGTCGGAGGTAATGACCAAAAATAATAATAAGAGATGGTAATTGGAGAAAGTAATTGGAAATGGTAGTCGAAAAAAGTGGTCAAATATAGTGAAAAAAATAGAATAAAAATTTATTTATAAAACACATGAAAATATTTTTTTTTTCTATTTACAAGAATTTAGTAAATTTTGTGCACTCTTTACACTTTTTTTAAAATAAAAATAATTATTAAACATATTTTTGTTTACAATTTATAAAAAATCTAAAAATAAAAATTGAAAACAGTAAACATAAATATTACCAAACGGAGCCTAAACATTTGTTTGTTTTAACTTTTTCATGTGTATTTTTTTTATTTTTAGTAATTCTTTAACATTGGTTTAAATAAATATACTTTTGACTTATTTTCATTATTACAAATCAAAAAAGTAAAAAAGAAACTAAGCAAAAAAAAAAGTTAATAAGCCGAAAAAGCACCATCTTTAATAGGCTTTTTTTGGTTTAATCAGAAAAGACACATTTTAAAATTTTCTCGTTACTAAAAATAAAAAACTAAAAACTTATCAAGAAATAAAAACATTCAACAAAATCTCTAGAAGAGCCCGAGACTTCTTAAATTAACCAAAAAATAAATAAAAAAAGCTCCCCAAAACGCGCACGCCTTTTTTTAAGACCGAACATATAAGATTTGCACAAAGAACAGATACAGACCCAATAGCAGATAAATGCAAGGGCTAATACTCTTTACCAGTAAGAGTCTACTGCCATTAAAGTCTTACCAATAAAAATCTCAACCTTACCTTTTTGTATATATATATGTCGATCAATTCGGTGATTAGTTATCAACGTAAGTAGCACAGCTAAAAACAATAATATAACAGTCCTCACCACCACCACCACCACAAGAAATGGCACCAACCACCTCCTTCCTCCTCTTCCCAATCCAAGTTTTTTAGTCCGCAACACCACCCACATGATCAAATGGCACCAGCCAAAACCATCTTCCTCCCCCTACTAATTCAAGCCTTTTTCCTGACCACCACCACCACCACCACCACCACCACCTCATGCAATGCCACCAACCTCCCCAACTTCCCTGCCCTTCTCGCCTTCGGCGACTCGACGGTGGACACCGGCAATAACAACTACATAAACACTATGACGAGAAGCAACCACCCGCCATACGGCCAAGACTTCCCCGGCCACCACCCCACCGGCCGCTTCTCTAACGGAAGACTCGTGCCGGATTTTATCGCCTCCGTGCTCAGAATCAAAGCCTCCGTTCCTCCTTTTCTGGACCCGAATCTGTCGAGTAACGAAGTGAGAACCGGGGTCAGCTTTGCATCCGCGGGATCGGGATACGATGATCTCACTAGCTACACGAGTGGTTCAATCCCAGTGTCCAAACAGCCTGCCTACCTTAGGAGTTACTTGGAGAGGCTAAAGGGGATAGTGGGAGAAGCAGCGGCTAGGAATATAATTAGTGGGGCTTTGGTTATTGTGAGTGCAGGAACTAATGACTATGTTTATAATTTCTACGACATACCCACCCGAAATCTTCACTTCACCATTGGTGGGTACCAAGATTTTCTGCTAAATAATTTGCAGAACTTTGTCCAGGTTCAAATCTCTCTCTCTCTCTCTCTCTCTCTCTCTCTCTTTTATTACTTATGTAACATAGTTAATAATTAATAATTTTCATTATTAAAAGAACAATTAAGTAATTTTAACTATACCATATAAATAGTCATAAATTTATCAAGTAGGCCTAAATATTATTTTTCTATTCACAATTTCAGAATAGCATGTGACGTTGATTTCGTGATGCTCTCTCTCATTATTCATAGTTTCGAACTACTGCGTGATAGTGATATTGACTAATAATGTTAGCTCTTTCTCTATCATTGTTTATGGTCTTGAACAAGCACATAAAATTGGTTACATGGGTCCTCTTTGGGTGATTTAGATTTGCTTATTTATTTATTAATAAATAAGTCAAATTTTATTTAAGTCATATTATTTGGGTAGTTTGTGACTTATTTGTTTATAAGTCAGACTACCAAACGAGTTTATTTGCATATTTACTTATAAGCTAAATTATAAACCAGTTTATTTGGCTTATTTTAACTTTTTTAGCTACTCAAACGAACTTATTTAGCTTATTTGACTTATTTGTTTATTTTTTTGTTTTTCATTTATTCAATTACCCAAATGATGTGATTTATTTTTTGGTTTATAAATCAATAAGCAAAATTATTCAAACGGGGCCATGGTATTTCTAACTTTATATTCAATAATGTAGCAAAAACTAATTCAGGTGGAGAGGAGTTATTGGCCCTGTTTGGGTGGCTTGCTTATTTTTTTATTTGGCTTATAAGCCAAAAAATAAGTTACGTCGTTTGGGAAAGTAAATAAGTCAAAAATAAAAAAATAAACAAATAAGCCAAATATGCTTGTTTGGGTAGCTAAATAAGTTAAAATAAGCCAAATACTTATAAACCAAACGAAGTAGCTTATAAGCCAAATAAGCAAATAAGCCACAAGCAACCCAAACGATTTTACTTAAGTAAAACTTGACTTATTTATTAATAAACAAAAAAACAAAAAAACAAACCACCCAAACAGAGCCATTGAGTAAATTGGGCCTATCCTGTCAATATACTGGTGTAGTTTAACCAACATATCCATGCATGGCGCCATATACTCTCATAAAACGTGTAATAACTACTAGCTCCCTAATATATGGTCATTATGCAAATAACTGTTGATTTTTTTAATGTACTGTCACTCTCTAAACTTGTAAAAACATGACCCGCGTTTATTATTTGAACACATTATATCAATATTCAAACGTGATATGTCCACCCTATAACCTAATTTTTTTTTAGATGGAACAATGTTAGCTCATTTTTTGTCGAAAATAGTACAAAACCAATGCCACTTGTTACTCTTAGATTATCTTAATAATTTTCCTTCGCGTATATATACAACAACTCAACAAGACATAATTTCCATTTTTTGCAGGAATTATACGACATAGGATGTCGAAAAATAGTTGTAGCCGGGGTTCCTCCGGTGGGCTGTTTGCCGATTCAAATGACCGTAAAACTCGGTGCTCTCAGAAAATGCTTAGAGGACCAGAACACCGACGCTCGGTCTCATAATCGGAAGCTTGCTAATCTGTTGCCTCGATTGGAATCGTCGCTTCCGGGGAGCAGACTTGTCTATGCAGATATCTACGCGCCGTTGAGTGATATGATGAACCACCCAAAAAAATATGGTAATTAATTAATAAATTAATGTCAATTAATTAGCAACCACAGAGGTATATCTGTTCATCTTTCTCTTCAGCATTTCATGGAATGTTGTTATGGAAAGTGTCCTCATCTCTCCATGTCATTCATAGAGAGTACAGGGTTTGGTGGAGCTTAATGCAAAGGTATTTTAGTGCTCACGGAGTAAATTATTTATAATAAAAAATAAATAAATTAACCATGTCATGCGATCTATTCACATGTTTATTGATGTATTATCAATTTATTTTTTTATAAATACTATAAGATGAATAATTTAAATAATTAATATTTATTTATTTATTTGAGGCCGGTGTCACCTATGATGTTGCTTTTATACATGACACCAACCGCGAATTCATTAAGCTAAATGCAGCGCCCTTCCTAGCTCTACAACCATCATGAGGTTCAAAGTGCCATTATTGTCTTGCAAACCAAAAAATGAATTAAAGTGTCATCATGCACATTATCAACATATATCACTTTAATTAGCGCATTAATGCCTGCCACCGGCCCTTTTTCTTTTTCTTCTCCTTCTCCTTTTTGGGTCATGATTTGTTGTGTTGCTCTACCAACTTCATTTTGTGACTGATTACATCTATGATACCTGTAGAGGGTGGAGATGGAGATCTACAGTTCTGTTTTCGTACAGGTTGACTTCGATTAGTCAGGCCGTTGAGCTCAGTGGCTCTAATGGTCGGCCAGCCCGTGATCCGATCCAGGGGTTATTAGCTGGCGAGGATGCCAGATCGACCCTATGTTTGCCGATCACCCTTTCACACCCATAATGCGATTTAGTTATTATAATTACTAACAAAATATGCGTACTAACAGTTGCTAATTGTTCTTCTTTTTTTTTTTTTTTGCAAAAAATGTGGGTTTACTTCCTTATGATCAGTTTGTGTATGTATGTCCTAACAGGATTTACAGAAACACACAAAGGATGTTGTGGAACTGGACTACTAGAAGCAGGACCCCTTTGTTCTTCAAGCACTCCAGTGTGTCCTCGCCCTTCCCAATACATGTTTTGGGATGGAATTCACCCCAGTGAGTCAAGCTATCGTTACCTTTCTGAATCCCTCGTCAAGGCGATCCATCGCCAAATATAACAAATCGGTAACCGTTGATCATTTCTGTCAAGGGATGATCACATTTTCATTCTTCTTTCTTTTCATTGTTCTACTTGTAATCATTACCATCTGCAAGGTCCATGACCACGGATTCCCAAACTTTCCAAGCACTACTAGTTTCAATCTTCAGTTTTCAGAAATGTTGTTACACCTTAACACTGTAAATTATGTATAGCCACATAATTTTCAAGGATCACTACAAGTAATTAAATGCATTTTTAGCGATGTGGCACGTCATCGGTAAAAGAAATAAAACTGTCGTCGATAAGAACTGGCGACGACAGCTCACATCGTCGCTGATTCCCTGGGAAGATCTACTGGGACGACTTTTGGTTTCGTCACTAAAAGTTATATTCACCGACGAAATATTCTGTTGCCAATTGTTGTTCTTCAGCTAGGGTAGTTTTTTTGATGTCTTAGGGTGTCCAAACCAACTTACCCACACCCTAACTAATCCATAGTAAATTAATCATACAATTCATTTGCAAGAGGCTCAATTAAAACCAAAAATGTCTTGACTACAGTAGCTTTGTCGCAGAACAATCACCATCACCGACAAGCATATTTTATCGCTAGAAAAGGCAATGAATACTCTATTAAAATGTTTATAGATGAGTGTTTTGTCACAAATAATGTAGTTTTGTCACATAGCAATCACCATCACCGACAAGCATATGTTATCGCTAACAAACACATCATTTATAAACAAGTATATGTTTATAGATGATGTGTTTTGTCACAAATAATGCTTGCCGATAGTTATTGTCGCCACAGATCAATGGCAATTGCATATAGCGACCAATATTTGTTTTATTTTAGCCATATTTGTTTTTTCATAAATTCAATAAATTTATAATTCATAATAAGCAAGAACGTAGAATTAATGTGAACAGAATGGTGCAAAACATACAAGAAGTTTTTATGTAATTGACTAGCACTGCCTTTGGCTCCTTTCTAAGAAATGAAACAGCAAATATAATAACAAGCAAATTTACAATAAATAGTTAGCAAACTTATGCAAAATTTCATTAAGAGAGAAATGATTATTTTTACAAAAATAAAATTTTTACGATATTTTTTAGTATTAGGATACCTACAATATTACTTAATTTCATAGCTGTTATATTTTTTACTATACTTTCAAATACTGTCGTTGAGAAAGACATTGTAGGATTTTGTATATGCCGAATGAGAGACCAATAATGTAGTCAAGAAACTTTGTTAGAATCTTTGGAATTTCTTCACACACACACACATAAGTAGGAAAAGCTTAAAAAAATGAGAGAGACAAAGTGCGGGATAGAGTGAGAAAAAAAATCCTAAAACTCCAATTCTCATATACTTAGTTATTAGAATTAGTTATCAAAATTAGTTATGATTCAAGATTTAGTTTATGATTCGATTTACGATTCGTGCACAAATGGATACAAATCTATAAGTAAATTTATTTTGTGATAGAATTATGATGAATCTTACGATTCGATTCACTATTTATGATTTATGTAATTTTTAAAATTATTATATTCAAATAAATCCTAAACTCCTTTTTTACCACATTTATTTTATTTTAAAAATACTATAATAAAACTTAATGTGCTTGTTATAAAAATAAAATATAATCCTGCATAGTTTGTTGCTAATTAGTGATTAGAGAATATAATAAAAATAATACAGATTCGATTTATGTGAAAAATGTCGTAATACATTTTTTAAGAATTTAAAAGCTGACATTAACATTTTTAATAATCTTCTATTGTTATTTTGGTAAACAATCATAGTTTAATATGATATAGTGGTTAGATCTGATAGACTCAATAATTATATTGTAATTTTTAAATTTTTTTTAGTAGCAATAAGTACACAAGACACGTTTAAAATTGTATTATATTTAGTTTAAAGATCTCTCTCTCTCTCTCTCTCTCTCATGTTATTCTACTATTTTGAGATCTTTTAGTCTATTTTATAAATTTTAAAAGATAATATACTATTATTTTTAAGAAATCATACATAAATTAGATTTGATCTAAAATCTCTTGTAATAAAGGTAAATATCTTTCCAATTAATTAGATTATGGAATCTTGTTCTTATTGTATAATTTGTGTCAATATTTGTTACGTTCATTTTATTTTATGCATAAGAAGTATTCAATATCATATTTACAGTTTAAAATAAATCTTACTATTTTCAATTTGATTCGATTCACAATTCATAAAATTAAGATTTCGATTCATGATTTAACAACTACGTCAAATAAACAAATGTTGATAGCTCACAAGCCACAACAACATTTTGGAATTTAATATACAAGCAAGGATCGCTTTTAATATTACAAAGCCACACAGAAAAAAAAAAAAGGTTGTTCACATCCCCTAATTTTTGACACTAACTTTGAATCCATTAGTGCGTTAGTCTCAAATAATTATTTTTAATTGTTAATACGTTTTTTAGCAACTAATTCTCTCACTTTGCCAGAACTACTGAACTTATTATGCTCAACACATTTCAGGGGCTCAGCAAGTGATGATCAGCACAGAGGGCACCGACTAAAAAATAGGATTGATCAAGAAAATACACTAGATGGGAGATTTGCCAAGGAAATTAATTAGCCAGTAAACTAGATTGAAACGAGAAAAAGTACAATCAATGAGAGAAACTACAATCCAAAGAATATTTCAAAAAGAATAAAATCTTAACCAAAATCCCTTTTAAGAGATCTCATTTTAAAAAAATTGAAAAATATGATTTCCTTTTTGTTGATAAAAAATAATATTTAAGCAATTTAATTAATCACATCTACGAATCATAAGCAATGAGAAGTAAACATGACATGTAGATTTTTACATGAAAAAAGTAAAAAATTACGAAACTACCAAGTCCATGAATCAAGTACTATAAAATGAACAGTTACAATACAACTTACAGATTTTTTACCTAATTCTCAATTTACGAGTCCTAAACTTGTATGCCGAATTCTTGTACACCGTTTTTTACTTGATTCCAGCTGCAACGAATTTTTGAAACTGTTAGAATAAAAATTTAAATCTCTATTTTTTAAGAATTAAAATAATATTAAATATAAGCAATTAAAATAATATAACAAAAAAATAATATAAAGCATGAAAAAATGTTGTCTGTCAGATTGTGGGGCGTGTTAGACATTACCCTAAAACTGATATTCTTCCCACGTGAATGTTTAAATAGAGTGTATCAGTTCCAAAGTAAAACTCAAGTGTTCACAAACGTTACTCGTCTAATATTCACGTTCACCAGAAAGATTTGAACGAATAACGAACCGAATTATCCATAAAATATAATACAAGTATTATAATAGTAGTATATCTTTCTTTAAAAACTCTTGATTCTATCTCTCAATTTTTCAATTTTTTCTTTTGTCCAAAATATTAAGGCTGGCAAGCCATATATATAGTATTAGATTAGAAAATGATCCAATAGTAGCTTTAGATTGTTGGGAAAATTGATGCTAATTAACTCATAATGATTTAAAAAAATTACCTGCAGATTAAACAACTTTTACACAATAATAAACGCAGCAAAATATTGAACCGTTAGCTTCAGAAAATAAAGAGCACAAGACAATATTAAAATAAAGAAATTGCAGCTACGGAAGTAAAACATAAACTTAAATAAATGTAAGGATATATTGAGAGCAAATCGGAATAAATGTATTTTAAATCACTCCATTAATATGATTTTAAAGTCATTAATGAATAAGTTATAAAGCAAATAGTAACGGTAAGAAAATAAGCATTCATTTAGGTATTTGAATTTACAATTAGTAGAATTACAATCCATTTGATATTGTGATTTAAAGGCATTTAAGGTTGCATTTCAACAGGTAAGAAATTTGACTCTGCAAAACCCAACGGATCTTTGATTTCTACACAATAAGTTGCTCCATCCATTAAAACAACGGTTACACATTTTAACTTTTAAATCAGAAATTAGTATTATTTATAGCCATTAAAATTAATGTTTTTAATAAAATATTTTTAGATTAAAATTAAATTTATAAGAAATTTTTTTTGGAAAAACTTTATTTTTTCTTAACAAAATCAGCTTTCCAACCGAATCATCCGTTGGAACTTAGAACGCCGTCTAAAATTTTACTCAAATAATCTTCAATGTTTTGAACTCACTTTTGAATCTTGATTTGAAGCTTTGAATATCATAGTATCAAAAACATTTTCGTACTTGTTTGACAATCCTTTTATAGGTCGCCAAAACCCAAGTTGTAGAATTTCAAACGTACTAAAATTACTTGGATCCGCGGTCATGTGGCAAAATAACTTCCTCGAATTTTGTTTTAGTTGCTTGTACCAACTGTTGCTCCACCAACTCAACTTGAGATTTTTTATTAATTCAGATCGGACAAGAATAACCATGCACAAACAATATCCTAAAGAAACTCTAGATCAACTCAAACTCTTATAACACTTATCTTAAACCAATTAAGAGTTATAATCCTATTAAACCACCTTGAATTGCCACATAAAATAAACTATAGAAATTAATATATAATTAATTTCGTTACAAAAGGGTTTAATGTCTTAGGGAGCGGACCAAAGGCGTAATTGATTGGCAGCGACCAACAAGGCCCAGCAGCGAAAAGCTTAAGGATCACCAACGGCAAGCAATGATGAGTAGAGTAGAGTAGCAAAAATAAGGACGATGCCCAGCATCAGCATTCAGCAAGAATGAGGTTCAGCTTGTAGTGGACTGGCTAGAGCCAAGGCCACAAGGAGATAATGTGAGCCAAACGAGAGAATTCGCATGATAGAGGGTCGCACGATAGCTACAGAAGATGAGTTTATTAATTGCAACAAAGGGTTTCATTGGGAATTCCCTCACCCTCACCAACAAAAGTGACCTCGTTTTAACCACCAAGTGCTTTGGTGACAGGAAAGATGTCGGGTGCTTACCACCGACGCAAAATTTATTTGATTTGGCCCGAGTTTTTTGAATATTATTTTTGACAACATGGATAGAATAATTTGTCACAAAAGCTATATGTATTTTGACAACTTCGCTTGCCGTGGAAAGTTGTGAAGTTTTTGGACTACAAATATCAAATTTCGTTCGGCGATAGTAGCCTTTTAGCTACTGGCTTTTTGTTCATAAAAAGTTATCGTTAGCAAATCTGCTAATGTGCATTGCACTTAGCAAAACAACAAGAAAAAGTAGCTAACAACTATATTCTTGTAGTGACTTTAAAATGAAACAACAAGCAAAACCTACATGATTCATTCCTAATGTGCATTGCACTTTGGCACCAACTTCCTCCTAGCTTTGCCAATTAGTAAATAGAAAAGTAGCTATCAAGTGATTTTTCAGGTAGTTCTAGGATAAGTTCAAAACGAAAGTAGAGTAGATATTGAATACAAGGGCGAGGATATTACAAAAGAAATTTTTTTAAAAATTTGTCTTACCTAAAAAGGATTAAATATTGACTGCAAATGGAAACAAAAGACCAAAATAATTACACTCAATGGGACTAACGAATTGCTTATGCCTGAAGTTACTTTTTAGTAGCGGAGAGCAATTTTGGACAAAAATCAATGAGAATGTCAAGTTAAAAACTTGGATCTTTCAAGCTGTGGAATTGATAGCAACCACATAAAGATGAAATGACATCCTCAAAAACCCCAAAATCATAAAGTAGGTTAGTAAATGCAACCTCTTAAATCTCTCTATTGTAAGATGATACCATACACTAACTCTTTGGGGGTTGAACAAATTACGTTAATTAGTCCAAACTCACAAGTCTCTTGAACTACGCACAAGCCACAAAAAATAGAAAACAAACAAAAAACCAAACACAAGCGATGCAACATAAATATTTATGTGGTTAGGCAATATGTGACTACATTCACATATTTACACTTTCACTATAAATTTTGAAAAATATAATACAAGTGTTTTGGAGGGCAAAAAGAAAAGTAACAAACATCAAAACACAATAACGACTGCAACTCTAGTAGCAATTAAAATTCACAGTCCTGTAGAGACCACTCGAGCAGTCGCAAGATTGCTCGCGCGGTCTTATACAACTCTCGATTTCTTTGCACAGACTTGCAGAGCGCTCGAATAGACCTCAAACCGCTCGAGCAGTCGGTCTCTATTATTTACTATGTTGAACTTTCTTCACCTTTCAACATTAACTCTGAATAACACCTTCCAAGCCACGTGGACATTACCATAATTCTTGACTTAAAATGATAAAAATTAACTATTTGCTACAAATCTTCCAAAAACTTTGCAGAGTTGTGTTTTTTTCTCTATTAGCAGTTAATAGTTTTAAAGCTAACAAAAGATTAACATAGCAAACTCAAACAATTTGCCGTTACCTGTCTACAATAAAAATCGTAAGAGCAACAAGAATTTGCGAATAATCCTGTAATTGTACATCAATTTGAAAAAGATACCAAAAAAATGATTAATAGAAAAGAAATTCAGTCAGATCATTCTGTATTAATTTAACAAGTACAGACACTTCTATGAAAGAGGCGTGTCGTGTCGTGTTGAACATGACACTCCTCGAATACGATTATAAATTCATGTCTAACACTTTTTAAGCGTACTTTATTTAAGAAATTAAATTTATAATATCATATATTTTTTTGACCGTTGAAAAAAACTTTTCTGAACTCTCTGAATACATTTTATAGGATGAATTTTTTCATAGTAATAATGTTTTGCATTCTTCCAAATTCAAATGATGCACACTAAATATGTTTGGGAATGATGAAATATAAGGCCTTTAATGTTATTAGTTATATATTATATATTTTTAAGTACCACTGAATAAATTATTTATATATTTAACATATAATAAATATATACAAATATTAACTTTTAATATGTTCCATGTGTATCGTGTCGTGTCGCGTATCTGTATCCATACTATTTAGATATTGATGCACATACATTTAGCAATATATTCTAGCAACATATATAATGGAAGGAAATCAATTTTGAATCTTTTTTTAAAATAAAAAAAAAACCTCAGCCTTGCTCTAGGTTTTATTTTGGTTCACTTTCTAATGTAATTTTTGAAACCTCAATCAACTAATCATGGGTTCACTGAGCAAGTTCTGCAACCTTGCCATGATTCACACATAAAAGATACCATCAGGTTATTAACTAAGAAGTTGTTCCAAATACCAAGCATTAGATTCATATACATATAAGATATGAGACTAAGACATTTGGGCATAATTGGCAACCCCATGTTTCTAAATTTTTTGGCTAAAAATATAAAAAAATTTAACATGGCTCATTTGGCAAAAGAAAAAAAAAACTAACTAAAAAATCAAAAAGTCAAATCTTAATACAAATTCTTAAAAAACTCTCAAACTCTCAATTAATTTTAAAAGACAATCGTATTTATGTTTAATTAATTATTTACTATCATTGTCAACAATATATAATTGTAATAATTAATTATATGAAAATATAATATTATTTATTTTGAACAAAAAATAAAAAAATAAGCTAATTTTTTACACAATCAATCGACTTAAAAAAACTAATTTAAAAGCTAATTTACCAAATAACTTATTTTAAACTCAATTTTTTTTGCCAAAAATGCATAAAAAAAGTAGCTTTTGAGCTAATTGTCAATCAAATTTTAAACAATAGAACTTATAATTCAGATTTCAAAAGACCGCTATTAGTGTTATGCACAAATCCTATTTCTTTATACCAATAAAGAAAGATTGAACCATGAATAAAGGCAAAGTGAGATGATTTTCTCATAAGAAAAAATTGAAGAAAAAAAAATTCAGTAATATAGAAGTTTAAAAAAAGAGTTGTGCTACTTGCACAAATTATTAATGATCGATTAAATACATATGTGAGACAATAATTTAAACTTTCTGTTTGTAATTTAAATTTTTTTATATTTTTAATTTTAAATTCAATATTTTTCTTTTTTTATTTTAAATTCAAGATTTCTTTTAATCTTTGACTAAATATATATTTGTATTATGTATGAAAATCACATATTTCATTACTTTTAATTTAAATTAAGTGTATGCTTAATGAAAATATTTTAAATATTTACCTTAATAATTAAAAATATTATTTTTTATTTAAATTAATTTTATAATTAAATCATGTTCAAAGTGTCTTTAAACACGGGTAATTACTAGTCATATTACAAATTAATAAGGCTATATGAGACAACTCCACCCTCAAGGGTGTGGTCAAATGACCAAATTGTAATTTATTTTTTTAATATTTTATAGTATGTATATAAAATTTTAAAATATTTGACCTCATAAATTTTTTTATTTGACCCTATAAATATACATTCAAAGTACACTTCTTAAATATATGCACTTTTTAAATTATTTACATTCAAAGTACAAATTTTAAATACATAATATCCAAATAATTTATGTATTTATAAATTTTATTATAAAAAATATAAGTTGCATTTAACATTTTGCCCACACCCAACCCCTCTCTTCTAATTTGACAATTTCTAAATTTGGTCGAACAGAACTCCACTTCTCTTTCAAAATTCATTGATATAGCGTGTAATTTTAGAAAATTAGGACTTATGATTCTTAATTTTGGAAAAAATTTTAAATTTTTGCCTTGTTTCTTTATATAAGGTAAGATTGTACATTGTAAAAATCTAAGATTTATGATTGTAAAAATTGTTTATTGTAAAAATATGTAATTGTAGAATTATTTTATATTTTTTAATAAAAATAATTTGCTTCTCATATGAAAAATATTAATTTTTCATTGATAATCAGTAGTTATTGATTAACTGTCTAAGAATTGTATAAGAATATTTGTGTGAGAAAATTTGACAAATTACTATAGAAATTTATGACTTTTTATATTACGGTTGAAATTTAAGACTTTTTATATTATTGTAAAAATAAATGATTAATTTTTAATGACTATCAACAAAAATTCTTAGAAACACCTCAAAGCTATAGCAATTAATTTATTTTATTAAATTAATCTACCACCCGATGTTGAGCAAGCATCTGACTACCAAAACATTTATATTTATTTATTAGTTTTAATTTCAGTTACATTTACTTTGCACTTTAAATATATACTTTTTGTTTTCATTTTATTATGTTTAGGCAATTAATATATTTATTACAACATTAATACCACTTATTCGAATTTAATTCATCCTTTGCATGTTTGATAGTATTTTCTATTACATTTTATAGAAAATTTATAATTTAAATGGCTTTAAAATATTACTATATATAAAATTTTAATTATATCCATATAATATTAAATTCTCTCTAAGGTTAGAAAAATTAAACAAAATAAGAAAGATAAAGAAATGGTCAATCAATTTTTTGTGTTTATCTTCAAAACAATAAATGACTGAATAAGATCACTAATGTGAATATAATTTACATAAATGCAATTGGTATATATAAAAGGAGTTTTAATTTTCTGACCTTGATGACAACAGTCAATAAATAATAAATATTGTTTTAACTATTAATTACTTTACATTTGCTTCTCTCTAATTTATGGTCATAAAAATATCATAAATCAAAGAATTTAATAGATGTTACCATAGTAATAATGTCAATTAAAGAATTTGATGGATATGGTTCATATGGAGATATTTGTTAAAAAGTCAGGTGCTTATATATGGAACCAAATAATCAAATATTTGCTTTGTAAGTGTATTTTCTATTTTATAAAAATTTTAAATTCTAAATTCTAAAAAAAAAGAATTCACATTTTCAAACTCGAAGGGCTTACGACGTTTTGCTTACATAGATTATCAGTATTGAATATTATTCCAAAAAATGTACATAGAAAATTAAAAAGGAAGCTCAAATAAGAGATCTTATTTTGTTAGCTTATGTTAAGATAAGTCCCATTAAAAAATATGTATTTTATTAGATTCTTTTGTCTTGTCATTTACTAAAATTATCCCTACTTTAAATATTCTATTCGCGCTATCTCAAATCTTATCTCAAATTTCTCGCCGAAACAGAGGGATATGCGCCTCAATTAATTTTCAGATATCGACTCGAAAATCTTTGCGACTTTGTTTCAAAAATAACTCATAGATTCATCTCTATCGAACGACAAAGAATGACTCTAAAAAATAAGTAATGAGAATCGAATATTGCATCTTTCATTCACAAACCCTAAGTGCGATAATCTTGGCATTTAACATTCTCTTTGCGTTTTTGAATCGTATTTTGGGTTTTTATTGAACTCATTGTGTAATATTTACCCTATATTGTCTCTGATTTTTACGTTACGCATAGATTGCGTTCGATTTTCTTATTTATTTCGTCTTAGACTGAAATGATAAATTTTCATTACTGAATTCTTAATAGAAGGTGTTCTCATTGTTGCGTGTTGACATTCATAATGAGAATGTTCTTATTAAACTAAAACAATTGTAACCGTATTTTGTTATTAAATTATTGAATGAGAATGACGTAGTGAGAATGCTCATAATAAGAATATTCTCATTTTTCATTGTAATGTGTTATCATCCCAAAAACTAACCGTTATGATAAAAATTTGTACAAAATTGTACTGTGTTTTCATTCGCAAATAAATTCTCAATTGAATGTATTAAACTATTAAATGAGAATGTGGCGTAGTGAGAATGTTCATAATAAGAATGTTCTCATTAAACTGTAACGTAATGTCGTGAATTAATTTATATTGGATGATGATTCTTTGAAGATTTTTCCACATGAAAAAATTGAAAAAATGAGAACATATTGTAATGAGAACTCATGAGAATGTTCTTAATGGAAGGCATTCTCATTGTATTCCTATTGACATTTATAATGAGAATGTTCTCATTAAATTGTAACATTCATAACTGTATTTTGTCATTAAATTATTAAATGAGACTGTGTCGTAGTGAGAATGTTTATAATGAAAATTTTCTCATTAAACTGTGGCATAATAAAAATGTTCTCATTATACAACGAGAAATCAAATTCACGTTAAGAATGTACTGTAATTACAAACTTATAGCGTTACAAAAATGACGTTTCCAAAATTTAGAATAAAAAAGTTCAAAATAAAATTTACCAAAATTCAAAATAAAAAAGTTCAAAATGGAGAATAGAATTTATGGCGTTACCAAAATTCAAAATGAAAAAGTTCATAATGGAATTTATGACATTACCAAAATAGCTTTAATATGTACAGAATCTCTTAGTGTTAAATATGGTATTTCAAAATTTGAAATACCATATATAATTCGTATACATGTATCTATATACCCAAAAACATGCAAAATGGTATTTGCGTATGATATTTTGATAAAATTAAAAAAAATATATCTCGAGTTATTCTATACGTGATTGGGATTTATCCCAAAATAGATTCCTAATATAGTGCTCACAATTAATTATACCAATTAAAAAATGGATCTCTACACATTTGTTGATTTGAATCCCACGGAAACTTTCTTCCAGTTTTAGAAATTTCTGCAGACATCATTCATACCTGTATGGAGCGATTCATGTACATACCAAAAGAGTACTATCACAAATCCATTGAATTCAAATGAAGAGCAGCGAGTGTACTAACAGATTTTGTGTATTTATAAGCCTTCCTCATTGTTCTGAAACGCTCATCTGATTGAGGTAACTTGTCCTGGGAATAATGCCATCAACCATGAATTTCTTCTTCTTCCTCCTCCAAATTCAAGCTTTAGTGCTCCTCAATATCACCGCGTGCAATGGCATCGGGATCCCTAGCTTCACTGCCGTTCTCATCTTTGGTGATTCGACGGTGGACACTGGCAATAACAACTTCATAAAGACTTTGTTTAAGAGCGACCACCCGCCATACGGCCAAGACTTCCCCAGCCACAAACCCACCGGCCGGTTCTCTAATGGAAGGCTCCCTCCGGATTTTGTGGCGGCCTCGCTCGGGATCAAAGACGCTGTTCCTCCTTTTCTTGACCCGAATCTGTCAAACAATGACCTGGTAACCGGGGTCAGCTTTGCATCTGCTGGATCTGGATACGATGATCTCACTAGCTTTATCAGTAGTGCAATCACGATGTCCAAACAACTTGACTACTTTGGAACTTACGTGGAGAGACTAAAAGGGATTGTAGGAGAAGATGGAGCAAAGAATATAACTAATAGTGCTTTGGTTGTTGTTAGTGCAGGAACTAACGACTTTGCTATTAATTTCTACGACGTACCCACCCGAAGAATAGAGTTCTCCCTTGATGGGTACCAAGAATTTTTGCTTAACAAAGTAAAAAAGTTTGTCAAGGTTTAGATCTTTCTCTCTTTCTCACGAAACATATATTGATGCATATTTATATAAACAAGTACTTTGTACATATATGACCACAACTACAACCATCACAAAAATTGCATCTGAACCATCTATACTCATGGAATCCACAAGGTTTGTGGGTTCCACGTACATATAAATAGTTTATCTCATTTTTATAATTGGTACGTGGTTGATTGTGTGTGCAGTATTTACTCATGCAACAAAGTCATAATTTCTATTTATGCAGGAATTGTACGATATGGGGTGTCGAAACATAGTTGTATCTGGGTTACCTCCGATTGGTTGTTTGCCGATTCAAATGACTGTAAAACTCGACCTCCCGAGGACATGCTTAGAGGACCAGAATTCAGATGCTCAATCTTACAATGGAAAGCTTGCTAAGCTGTTACCTCAATTGCAACTGTCACTCCCGGGGAGCTTAGTTGCGTATGCAGATATCTACTCGCCGTTGAGTGATATGTCACATAACCCACAAAAATATGGTAAGGTTAATTAATTAGAAGCCATACAAGTATATGAATATCTGTGCATCTTTCTACAGCGTTTCATGGAGAATAGGTATATATATCAAGTGTCATTATCTATCCATGTCATTCATGAAGAGTTCAGGGTTCAGTGGGCTTACCTCGAAGGTATTTTAATGATTGTAATAGGTTTATAACGTCTAATCAGTGAAACTTAATAGATGATCCATGCAAAAAATACGGCATCAATGAAACCGTGATCAGGTCACATTTCTCTATTTGTTAATTTAAGAAGAAAAATGTGAAATAATCACGTCTACCATGTCCGATCAGTCTTCTTTTTTTAATAAATGATCTAGTCAACAAACACTATAAAATGAAAAGTTCAGATCGTGAATATATATTCGAGGCCAGACAATGTGATGTTGCCTTTATTCACGTCATTTTACCAACAGCATTTTATGGCCCATTACTTCTATGAAACTGATAATGCGGTTAGTTATTATAATCCTAACAAAATACGCAACTATTAACTGTCTATGATTGCCCATTTTCAGAGAAAAAGTGTTGAATTAATGGCTTACTAACAGTGTGTGTGCCCTAACAGGATTCACAGAAACTCACAAAGGATGCTGCGGGACTGGACTGCTGGAAGCAGCATTCCTGTGTAATGAAAAAACTCCAGTGTGTCCAAAACCTTCTGAATACTTGTTTTGGGATGGACTTCACCCCAGTGATGCAGGTTACAGCTACCTTTCCGACGCCCTCGTCAAGCAACTCCTTAGAACGATATTTAACATATCATCATCAACCAATTGATGAAGAAGAGAACAAATATGGTTGATTGTGAGCACCCTCCGGAGACAATTCAATCGACGGGATGCTGACTGATAGAATATGGTTAGGTTCAGCGAGGGGCTAACCGTCGTTCTATGTTCTCTCTTTTTTTTCCATCGTATCCACACAAAGAAAAATAAATAAATCAGCAACAGTCGATTTATTCTGTCAGAGGCTCACATTTTCATTCTTCTTTCTTCATTGTTTTTTCTTCTCACTTGCAGGGTCCATAAACAAGGATTACCATTTTGACCAAGGATTACCAAGATTTTCAAAAAAATTCAAGCAAGTGAATTTCAATTCATGATTGTGTACCATTTTGCATCCAAATTTTGGAGAAATGTAGTTACACCTCAACAATCTAAATACATATACCTGCAAAAATATCAAGGATTTCAAATAAAACAAAAAATAAAAACTACATGATTTATTCCCATTCAGCATTACACTTTGGCACCAACTTCGTTGTAATTTTGCCAGTTAGTCTCTAGAAAAATTAGTCAGCAAGTGGCTTTCCTGTCGATTCTAGACCAAGTTCAAAACCAAAGTAGAGTAGATATTGAGTGCAAGAAAAAGGATTTAATAGAAGAAATAGGAAAATTTGTGTTAGTTAAATAAGATTAAGATGGACTACAAATGGAAACAAAAGACCAAAAATGATTACACACTAGGAGATGATAAACCATTTGGGCGTTTAGTGAAGATTAAGAGGGTTTTTCCATGATGCTGCTCAAGCAGCAACCAAAGCAACCTGCTTAACAATTGAAGAACAAAACAAATTTGCCTGAAACCAGAAAAAGAAAACTTTCAACTTCTGCTCCGACTATCAACTTTTCTAACTCTAAATTACCTAGAAACAAACAAGATTTTGATGATACAAAACTACAAACAAATCGGCAGCTTGGGTGGGTCACACTATTTCACTTCCTGCCACCAGCCGACCCAATGCTCCCTCGAAACAACTCGTCCACCAGAGACTCGAGTTTTTTCTCGGTGTACCTAATGTGCTTCTCATGCTTCCCCCCCATGTCCGGCAGGTTCTGAAATCTTCTCAGGAAGTTCTGATATGACGGCAACAAATTTTCTGCCGCCGAAGCCCTCAACTCATCCTTGAGCTGCTCGTCGTAAATGATCCATGTGGTCTGAGTTCTGCAGATCTCATCCAAGTACATGTTGAATAACTTGAGCTTCTCTTTCAAAGCGTTCGATCCACCATTGGAAGCCAAAGAGCTACTATTGTCCTGCTTCAACACCCCCAACATCTTACTCCATGAGCTTCTCTGGTAATTCAAGTGGTATTGCCGGACCTTCGCCTTGTGTTTTCGAATCCAGTGGCTGCCCAAGAGAGAACCCAATTCACTGTCTTCAACCTTTTGAACAATGTATCTTCCATTGTTCATCATAAAAACAGAGCACAAAGCAGAGTCTCCGTAAATGCTCGACTTGGACTCTAAATTGCTCTGTAATAGTTCCATAATCCTCTCCATTTGAACAGACAATGCAGATAACGGTGATGACCGACCGTCCGGTTTTCTTAAATCATTGACACCAGTTGGCGGCATGCTTTCCTCGAAGATTTGTTCTAGGGTTTTCTGGGACCGGCAGGCTGCCCGGAGGTAATTCATGACGTATCGAGTGATCGGGTGAAGTCCACCGCCGGGAACTGCCGCTCTCGCGGGGTCTCGGCGGATTAAGTTCTCTAATTCTATGAATATCCCTCTGATTGCTTCTCCCAATCTCTTCCAGATTGTAAACGCTTCGTTTCTGAGGAACAAACAGTACTGATCAGAGAACACAGCTTCGAATTCGGGCATGAGGTCACGAAAGGTTTCGAAAACGTCAAGGACCTTGAACAATCTCTCCGGTGCTCGGCTTCCGATAGCGATTGCGTCGGAGAAATTCAAGAGCTGGACGGTCGATCCCCTGCAGACCTCCATGAAGGAGAGATCGGCAGTGGAGGAGAAGCCAAAGTAGACGCGATCGCAGAGGCGGCGTTCACTCGGGAAGAGGATCCGGAGCGCGACGTTAGCGGCCTTGATCCATCGCTCTATCTCGTCTTCGAGGTCGCACCAGGCCATCTTCTGGACCTCGTCGATGCTCAGCTTCTGTAACCCTAGCCTCGATAAGCTCTCCTCCAGGAACTCTCTCCGGCGACTGCTATAAACGTGCGAGCACTCCTTCCCGTATCCCGCGGCCACCATTCGCTTTGCAATCTCGTGCAGATCGTTGATCGTCTGGGAGGGCAGGGCCTCTACGACGATATCGTAATCGACGACAGGGTGAGCCACAGGAACGTGGTGGTCCTCGCCACACCCCATTAACTGACCGTCGTGGTCTTCGTCCTCCTCCGAGTCAAACGAGTAATTCGCGGCCGACTCGCCGTCACCGACGCGACTCAGATCGAAGGACTCGCTTCCGCGCTCCATCAACGACCTGAACTCGTTCTCCAGCCGGAACGTCGCCTGTTGCAACAACTCATCGGCGCGGTCAAGACAGGCGGCGACAGGCATATTGCCAGCCATGGGGGTCCAGTCCCGGATCGCGGAGAGTAATTCGTCGACTACGTCCAGGAAGGCAGACGCGTCAGCGGACTCGGACCAGATCGGGTGATCGGCGGACACGTACCGGGAGATCTCGCGGTCCAGAGATTTCAGGATCTGTTCTAGCATTCTTGGGTCCTCATTACTCAATTTCTCCGACAGCTTCTCACGCAGCCGGCCGTCGAAATTCGAGAATATCTGGAGTATATCGCCGGCCATAGTGTCAGTGTGACCCAGGGTCTTAGCAATCTGGCGAGCCACCGCAATTAGCTTCTCTTCGCCGTTTTCCGCCATTGAAGGCTTTTCTAGCTAGCTTTTTCTTTCTGGGTTTGATTTGGTTTTCGTTTTTTAGGACTTTAACGAGCTTGAAATCGAAAAGGAAGGGGGTGTAAATTTGTTGTTTTCTTCCATGGAGATCTTGAAAATTAAGATGGGTTGCACCGAAGATCGAGCAAGCCTGCGGAAAAGCAATCGGAAAAAAGCGGTTTTCTGTGTAGGGCGGATTTGAAGTGAGAAGAAAAGCATCAAAGGAAAAGAGAAAAGCTAGGGAAAATTATGAGCTATTTTTGCGTTAACGCAGTGTTTTTGATAAATAATAAATTTCAAATGATATGGATTTATCTGTATCTCTTCAATAATTAATGAAAGCAAGATAAAAATATAATTTAAATTATTTTAAATAATTTAATTTTTATTTTTTTAAAAAAATAAAAATAATTTTTTTAGAGTCTTAAATAGGAAAATAGATATTTTACATAAATTTTTACAAATACTACCAATAATACAGTACAAATAGTACCATATATATTTTTAAATGAATTAACGGTTCTTTAAAGGTATCATTTTTACCATGTGTTTGACAAAATTATTATTAATAAATTTTAATTTTTTATTATTAATTTTTGTTATTAATTATAAAATTTTTAAAATACTAAAAACATTTATTATATTTTATGATTAATTATAAATTATAAATTATAATTTTTATTAAATACTTATAATTTTTACTATAAATTATAATTTATAAATTATTAATGTCAATAGTCTCAAACACCCGAAGGTGACCCATAAATCATGTGATTTCAACCATTTATTTTGTGAATTTATTAAAAATTTATACGGTAGACTAATTAGATATTAATATTTTACATTATCTTAGGTATAAGTCTTTCAAACAAATGTTAGTAAATAATGTAATTACTCATATTTAATCAATTTATTTTTTTAACGAATAAATTGTTAATATCCTAAATGATATACCATTGAAATCACAAACATAGGCTCTGTTTTGGCTAAATCTCCAAAAATTTTGTTTTTTATTTTTTTGAACTTTATTATCTTTTGAGTAAATTTTTTTAACTTTTCAATTCGTTCTAATAAAATAAACCAAAAAATTGAAAAAAACAATTTAATGAAAAGATTAAAATAAATTTACTAAAAATGAACATAAACAACATTAAATTTAATTTATTGACTTTTTTATTTATTCTCGTCTTTTTTAAACTTTTTTTTATGTGTTGATCCAAAAAATTAATCTATCAATTCATTTAAATAAAAAAAATTAAAAAATATAATAATTTAATTAAATAAAAATTTTACTAAAAATAAAAATAAGCAATAGAAATTAAGCAAAGAAGCATTATCCCAAAGGAGGCCATAAACTCCAGGTACAAGGTGAACCCACAACTGTTTCAATTTTATGAAATTCTCAATTTTACCGGTCGTTTTAAATTTGCAAACGAAAGTCTTGTTGTTGCGTTGTTTTTTAGCGTTAAAATTAGTAATTTATAAATTATAATTTAAAATAAAAATTAGAAGTACTTGATAAATATTAAAATTTATAATTAAAATTTAAAAAAATAATTATAAATTATAACAAAAGTTATAAATATTTAAAAAAAATTATAATTTATAATTAAAATTAATAATAAAAAATTAAAAACTACTTAAAATAACTTTGCCAAAGACCAAGAAAATAGTTCAAAGAGACAACCCGTTAACTTCCTCTAAAAACTCATATATTTGCAAGGTTGCTCAAAACTCTATTTTTTAAGTCTTGAATGGTCGACTGAAATTATTTGATTTGTTTATCTCGTAGGTCTTATATAAATATTTATTTTTGCAAAAAATCAATTTGATGGGCTATTGATAGTAATATGAACAAATAATATTTTATTTTATAAATTTCATAATTTAAACTTAAATAATTTATTTTAAACTAAAACAGTTTATTTTGTGAAATAAAATACAATTTATTCATATATCTATCGATATTTAATTATATTGAGTTTTTGCATAAATGATGAATTATGTAGAACTTAAAAAATAATAACAATTTGAATTGAACCCACTCAAAACCCATAAAATAAAATTTTAAAGAATCTTAAACAATGCAAGTATTTAGAGGATGTGAAGCCGACGTGAAAAGAAAGAATAAAAGTGGCACAAGTATATTTTGTGCCAAACTACACAATTCTAGTCTATGCAAAAGAAAATAGAGATCACCTCTGACCGTTATTTAAAGTATGATTCAATATATATGCCGCGGTGGGATGTGGTTTGTGCCATGCTTTATGCCCCTTGGTAGGTGGCGCCGAGGTAGGGGAAGCAAATGAGAAATGATTAGGGTAAGAGATGTAACAAAAAGAGAAGATAAAAGGAAACAATTGTTATATATAAGATATTTACTAATGAACGATAAGATTAAAAATTTTGCGATGACTTTATATATTTTATCTATTTTTATGCGAAAAAATAAACACTCTAAAAACCGTTGGTTTTAATTTGGACGAGAGTTTGGGTGTGAACTTAGGGTGGCTTGAACTTGAATTTGTATAATATGATTGTCAATTTCCATCATGAAAACGGTTGGGTACTTTGCAAATATTTAAATGTATTCGGACAAAATTGGGTAAAAAGATTATTTTTAAGGACTCAAGTAGGAAAATGGCAATATTTTAGAGGACAAATTATTAAATATTTGTTGTGCGTATCTCTTTTTACGGAATAAATTGTTTTTCAGATTTTATTATCTAGCATGATTTAGCATGTGTTTGGATTAATTTATTTTTGAAATTTTTTAACTTAAAAGCTACAAAAAAAAAAATCAATTGATTTAGCTTATTAGGTTTTTTTTTATTTTTTTCTCATTTTTTTACATAATTTGAGACTTACTTTTTTACAAAAAAAATCAAAAAATTTAAAAATCACTAAAAAAAAACTAGTTCAAACGCAGGCTTAGATACCAAATGAGTTTTTACGTTGAAGATGCCTCATCAAACGTGTTTTTCACTTCTTTTAAAGATAAAGAAATACTAGGCTTAACTATATTTATAACCGACAATAGACCAAATGAAAACATATATCGATATAAATAAAATAGCTCTAAAAAAATGTAAAGAACTCTCACACACAAATAAAAAACATCTTCACAAAAGAAGGGCATCAAACCTCCACTTAAAAAGATACAAACTCTTACGAGAGACGAACCCAATATTACATAAAACAAAAAAGATGATGAAAAAAAACAGCTACATATACTATTGCTTTGTAACATTTTTCAAAAAATTCATTACCTCACCTTTTATTTTCAAGATTGACATTTTTTATCAGGAAATAATCGCTTAACTTGATAAAAACAAAACACAATAAATGGCGCTAAATTATGATTTGCGAATTAATCTAAAAATTAAATATGAAAAGATGTGACAAAATAACGTTTTCACTCTCACGTTAAGATATTAAGTTCGTCGTCGAAAAATGAATGCTGACATGATCAAAACGGCTTTATCACCAGTAAAGAAACACATAGAAAGAGAAAAACTAAAGGAAAAAAAATAAAGAAAAAAAATAAAAACACTAGATAAATAAATAAAAAACCATTAAAAGAAAACAAAAAAAAGGAGAGAGAATGAGTAAAGAAAACAAAAAAGAAGAACAGATAGATTCGGCGGTGAGGGGGAGGCCGCCGCCTTCCCCCTAACATGTTTTCCACTTGAGGGGAAATTATTTTACCTTGTACTGTACTGAATTATATGAACTACTATATTAAGGAAGAATCACTACTCGGCCACTTCGTGTTCATTTGACTACAAAGAAAAATATAGTAGAAAGTGAAATAAGTAGAAAGTAAAGTGAAATAAAAGAAAATTTATTTTCTGACACGCATTTGGCTAGTAAGAAAATTTTGCAAGAAACTAAAAGAAAATTTTAATTTCTTAGTTTGAAAAACATGAAAATTGTAAGAAAATTTATACATTTTGTAAATTACCATGCGAAAGAAAAGTACGGTAGTGGAAGGAATATTAAAAAAATGTGAGAGTATATTTATACTTTATGTTAAAATGCGTAACATGTTTTTATTTTTTATTTTTAAGTTATGATATTTTTAAGTTAATTCTTTGTATTGAAGGTACTAGCAATTATTTTATTCAAGGAAATAGATTAATTGGTATGTGAATAGACATTTTTTCAGTCAAAAAAAAGAAGGGCAGAGTAAGTTAACTTTTTTGGGATGGCTAAGTGCATGGCTTAGCTGAGGGTGTTAAAAATATATACATACGAATAATCTTTTGTTTTTAATCTGTGGGACAAAATGATAGAGAACCTGAGTTCAAAATCCAAGTGAGATAGGAGGATCTAATGATGAGTAATTATTCAAAATAATATATAATAAATTTACATAATACTTCTACCCAATATAGTAACAAAAAATTTTAATTCTCCTTAATATCACTCTCTTAATAATAAATTTACGTAATAGTCACAAATTATTTTTGATACATCCCCCTCTCGCCCTATCCCCGTTTCTTTTTCGACTGTTTCTTTTTCAACTTTTTCTCTCCGTACCCATAAGTAGAAGGAGGGCACCACATTCCCCTCCCATCCCCATTACCATGAACCTTAAACTCTGTGTTAATCATGAGTTTGTAAAAAGATTTATGAGAAAATTGGAGAAAATAGTAAGGGAAAAAAATAGAAAATAATGGAAGTAAAAAACTGCTAAAAAGATAATCTCTTCCATGTTTCGTCTCATTTTTCTTTTCCTGAGCAACTCTTCACAAATCTGTTACCTAAACACTAACTTAAAAGTCGTTTTCAAAATGCCAACGGAAATGGCAGTCAACTAAAGCAAAAGACGCTCTCTCCCAGTTCATCAAACCCCAACCAACAACTCAATACCCACAATTTTCCAATTACTAGTAAGTGGAGTAATTATTTGATGCTCATGGCTTCCGAAGTACCATGTGACAATTTTATGTGGTACTCCAACTCAATATGGTAAAGATAAATTTTATAATAAAAACATGATAATTCATCTTTGTTAGGTAATTAAGAGACAAATAATAACTCACATTATGTATGTTGCAATTATTTATTTATCAAAAATATCACATAACATTGCCTACATAATACTCAAGGAGTACCTAATAATTTGCATAGTAAGTGTCGTGTTTCAACCATTAAATTAAGTTTTTCTTAAAATAAAAATAAAAAACGAGACAAACAATCAGTAAGAAGTGAATCTATTAGTTTATTATGTGAAAGATAATTGGGGAGACAGGGGAATGTGTTTGGCTAACCAACCGCACCATAAACCACACTCCAATGTTTATGCTAGATACTTTCCAACACCCGTTTATTCTACTGGAGAGTTGTTAATGCACCCTAAAAAACTACGCATCCCCCCTTCAAAAAAGTTGATCAAAAAAGTTGAAATCGAGAGCGTCACAAACATTTAATCCCTTCATTTATCGAATTATGTTGCCTGCTTAGCCGAGACCGGGAGGTGTAATGTGAACCCTAATTTCAATGCAATCCGTAACAGAACCTTCATTAACTCGACTGGTAAAGGTCCTAATTTTGTGTTCAAGAGGTCGTTAGTTCGATTTCTCTTGAGATCACTACAAGTTTCCTTGACCGTTAACTTTAAGACCTCTAAGTTTAGTTTTCAGTTGTGCAGATGTGAGATAACTCGAATTCAACTAGACTGGACTGAGCAAAAAATAACTGGGTTATCAAAACTAAAATAAAAAAAGAATATTCAATAGTTTGACAATCGAGAGAGCCAACAGGTTCACCAACTCCTTTATTAGTTGCCTTACACTAACGATGCCACTCTTGATTGATAACCTAATCTCTTTAAATCTCTCTTTTCCCCCCTCCATTTTTCTACTATTACTAAGCTTTGTGTTTGACCTAATTTTTTTTTGTAGGTTTTTTGGTTTTTTGTCTTTTTTGTAGGCCAATTGATTAAAGTGGGAGGCCAAACAAATATGCTTTTAAAGAGACTTTTAAGTAAAAAGTCTTCAAAAAAAGCTAAGCCAAACAAAAGCTAAGCCTTCTAGGCTCTACTTACTGCAGTATAAATAACTGGTCCATCCAATAGGCAATAGTCTAACTCAAAATAAGACTGACTTAGGCTTCACATAACTAACACACACGCACACAGATGAAGGCTTACGGTGTCTGTGCTAAGCCACATGGCATCTGCCTATTTCTCGGCCTTCAGTTTTTCCTCCCTGTGATAGCTTATCTTGCAAATGCCGAGACTCACTACCACAAATTTGTGGTATGTCTCCTTCCTCTTCTTTCTCCAGCTATTTGGAAAAAGATTATAAACATGTGCCTTCTTCATATCTTTTTTTCCTTATTTTATTTTGCAATAGGTACAAGAAACTCCGGTAACTCGGCTGTGCAGAACCCATAATATAATCACTGTTAATGGGCAGTTTCCGGGGCCAACATTGAAAGTTCGAAACGGAGACACCCAGTTGTCCAAGTCCTAAACAGTGCACGTTCCAACGTCACCATCCACTGGTAACTTCTTGTAAACCTACCATCGTTTCATATCCAGATATTACAGCTAAATGTGCTTTGCCTTCAAATCAAATCACTAGACTAGAACTGGCCTTGCTTCTATAATGTAGCAATCTAGGCTAACCTATTATTCAATGATAATCAGGCACGGAATTCGCCAAATGCGAACGCCATGGGCGGACGGCCCCGAGTATGTGACCCAATGTCCGATCAAACTGGGAGCAACTTACACATACCGATTCACAATCGAGAATCAGGAAGGAACACTCTGGTGGCATGCTCATAGCAAATGGCTTAGAGCTACTGTTTATGGAGCACTCATCATCTATCCTAAATCGGGTTCTCCATACCCCTTCTTGAAACCCAAGCATGAAATCCCTATTCTTCTCGGTAATGAATAACAAATCTCTCTCTCCCTCCCCCACTCTCCCTCCTGTCTCTCTCATAACCAATGAATTAACAACTGTTTCCTACTCTTTCAATATCATAAATGAAAGACAAGTTTTCCATACCAATTTCAACCAATGTAACACATGATACTGATGATGATGATGATGATGATGAACAGGAGAATGGTGGAACAGGGACCCTATTAGTGTCCTAAGACAGGCAACTTTTACAGGCGCAGCTCCGAATGTGTCTGATGCATACTCCATTAATGGTCAGCCTGGTGATCTATACAAATGTTCCAGCAAAGGTTTGCACAAAAACCTGACTGACAAATAATGATCCTAAAATAGTGTTTGGTTCAATAGAATGAATTTGTACAGGAATGGAATAAAAATTTCTTGGAATCCAGGTTGGAATATGTATTCCATTAAATAGAGGAATAATGACTACTACTAAAATTAACATCCCAATATTTTTTGGCTAACTAAACACTAGAATGAATATTTAGAATGAATCATCATTTCATTCCACTGCTCATTCCAATGAACCAAACATAGCCTAATTGTTCTATTTATCCCTTAAAACTAATTTTAGAGGAATATAGGGTTTTAAATCGCCGTATCGAAAGACGTATTGGTGTCGGTGGTACGGTTATGTATCGATAGATATCACGCAATATCGACCAATACATTGATAAATATCGATATCGGAGGCTCAAAATCCCGATACGTATCGGCCGATACGATACGTAACGGCCATTATTTAAAACCTTGGAAGAATAGGGAGAAAGTTTGAAGTGCACAAATGCTCTCGTTTTCATTCCACTTGATGTGCAAAAGGCGTTTAGAGTTGAAGATGAGGCTTGATTCATTGTTTAGGCATAACAGCAAGAAACTGACATGATTCTGAAATCTAAATTACCATGCAGGCACTGTGAGATTCTCCATTAATTCTGGAGATACAATGCTTCTCAGAATCATCAATGCTGCACTCAATCAACAACTCTTCTTTGCAGTAGCCAACCACAGACTCACTGTCGTTGGCGCTGATGCCGCCTACACCAAGCCCTTCACCACCTCAACCCTCATGTTGGGACCTGGTCAGACAACCAACGTCCTTCTCACCGCTGATCAGAACCCAGGATGCTATTATATGGCAGCTCGTGCCTATGCCAGTGCCCAAAATGCACCATTTGACAATACCACCACCACAGCAATCCTTGAATACAAATATGTCGGAAAAGGAGTTCCCTCGAAACCAACCTTGCCGCAGTTACCAGCCTACAACGACACAGCGACGGTGACAGCATTCACAACACAAATAAAAAGTCCTTCCACTCTCAAAATCCCAACCGAGATTGACGAGAACCTATTTTTCACAATAGGGTTAGGGTTCGCCAACTGCGCTCCTGGACCTCGATGCCAAGGGCCTAATAATACTCGTTTTGCTACAACCATGAACAATGTATCTTTCATGCTCCCAAGAAAGACCTCCTTACTCCAAGCCTACTACCAAAATGTACCGGGTGTCTTCACCACAGACTTCCCTGCTATTCCACCAATAAAATTTGACTATACTGGCAATGTAAGCCGGGTATTGTGGCAGCCTACTTTTGGAACTAAGCTCTACAAGATAAAGTTTGGTTCCAGGGTACAAATTGTGCTACAAGATACAGCTATCTTCTCAACAGAGGACCACCCTATGCACCTTCATGGATACCATTTCTATGTTGTTGGGCAAGGTTTTGGTAACTTTGATCCCAGAAAAGATACAGCATCATTTAACCTAATCGATCCACCGCAGAGAAACACGATTGACGTCCCTGTCGGTGGATGGGCGGTCATCCGATTTGTGGCTGATAATCCAGGTAATATGATGATAACTCATATAGCATAGTACATCTTGATTATGCCTACGTGTTTCAATTATCATCATTTCATTAACTATATATTTTTGAAATCATTTACTGTGCCCAAAACAGGAGTTTGGCTGATGCACTGTCACATAGATGCTCATCTCAACTGGGGTCTGGCTATGTCATTCCTGGTTGAAAATGGAGTAGGGGAATTGCAGTCCATAGAACCTCCTCCAGCTGATCTGCCTCTATGCTAAGATAATCAACATTAGAATGGTTTCCATCAATTAGTCCGTAGTATTATAAATTTTTTTGCTTGTTCTTATTCTCCTCTATTAGGAGAAATTCATGCTAGATGGTGGTGTGCAATGGCTTTTGTAGCCACCTGCTGCATTTTTGTGGTTTTGTTGGATTTTCATTGAGAATTTGATTAGGGATTTGACATAAATGTGATGTTCTTCTTCTTCAAGGTTGTTTTACTTTTGTGCTGGGCCTACTGATTCATATATATAACATTTGTTCTTCAAGGTTATTTAACTTCTTTTACTTATAAAAAAAAAAGAAGAGGTTATTTAACTGTATGGTATTTTTACTTTTCAACAAGGATAACATAAATTATTTGGGGTAAAAGCCAAGTTGTCAAAATCGGGATCCTATGTTGATTCGTTGGAGGGGTTTACATAATCGGATCATAGAATCGGATCAAAGATCGTAAGATTATACTAAAAAATAAAATAGATGTATAATAATTCCTATATAGGCTCAATTTCTTAAAAGTGGACACATAAAGATGTAAAAAATTATGGAGAATTATAAACCGAGTAATATTATAAAATTATAAGAATTAAAACTTTTATACTACATGAAACAAAAAAAAGTAGAGAAGAGTGTTAGGATAGAGCATTTTACATTATATAATAGTGGTACGGAAAAAAAAGAGTCAAAAAAATGTGAACATAGTTAAATTTAAATTATATTGATAATAGAAATTGAAACAAAGCAAAAAAGTTTTATGCAACGTAAAAGTAACAAAATATATAGTTGCAATTTGCAATACCAAAAACACTTCAAAAAGGGGAAAAAAAGAATAAGAAGGGTTATGTGATTTATAAATACCGAGGAATGATATCATTAAGGGTAAA
>JAOTRH010000022.1:14417435-14434480 GCA_034768845.1 Heliamphora exappendiculata
ATATACGAGGGTACTTTTGTTATTTAATTTTTTCTGTTAACACCGTTTAAAAGTAATTAACGCCAAGGAAGCATAATGTAATTATTCCAAACGTGTGGGTTTGACTGTATTTGACCGAAACTTTAAGGGAGGTTAGTGTAATTTACCCTATTATTAATACCTCGAATTCGATACTAAAAATCTAAAATCTATTGACTTATACAATTTAATCACGCAAGAAAAACGAGAGATTGATTGTCTTAAGAGACAAAGTGACAAACCCATACAAGATGAGTCTTACTTCCCACATGTTTTCTGGGTTAATTCAATCCCCATAATCCCGCAGAACAAAAATAAGGCCTTAAGCCACAATCATAAAAATAACAATATTTGGGCACCAAACTAAGTTTAAAATTAGATCGATATGATCGAGATCAGGATCAGGATGCCATGATTCATTAAGATCTTACTACCGAAATCATAAGATTCTAGCTCCAAAGGGATTGTCCACGTGATCCAGATCAATTTTGCCAAAATAGATCGTAGGATCGTAGGATTCGGATCGAGATTCTGACAACCTTGGG
Organism: Heliamphora exappendiculata; assembly: GCA_034768845.1. Lineage (NCBI taxonomy): Eukaryota > Viridiplantae > Streptophyta > Magnoliopsida > Ericales > Sarraceniaceae > Heliamphora > Heliamphora exappendiculata. The sequence continues at coordinate 14,417,999 of JAOTRH010000022.1, forward strand.
TAAAAGTGTGTAATTAAGTTGATTACTGACTATAGATAGCCCAACACATAAAAATGGTCAAGATGAAGACAAAGTTCAAAAATAAGAGTGTTCCCTTGGAAAACTACCTAATTCATTGAAACTACTACAAGCCATAAGAGTACTTCTGATCTTTTCACCTGTGAATTTGGGAAACAAACTATTCAAGCAAGTAGATCAAATGACGACTTTTGTTTCAATTAGTGTCTTGATTGACTCATCATTTAACATGTTAGAAACAATACTAGGGTTAACAATTGTTGATGTTGGGATGTTTTCTGTTTAAGTACATTCATTAACTAGTTCTAGTCAAATTTGAGCTTGAGTTTCGTACTTGGTGGCTTCAAATGTTGAGATTGGATTAACAACCAACTTAACTACATTAGGAAAATTGTACACAATTCAACAGCTGATTTATCAATATTAAGTATCAACTACACACAATGTTCTTGAATGTGCTATAAACACCATGGATCCTTCAAGAGTAGATAACAGAAAGGAAGACAACTAAAGAAGAAGGTAAACCGTCATGCCCGTACCCGAATCTCAACCTCACCATAACCTCATTGTCTAATCAATGCCATTGTTCCATACACATTATGTAAAACCTATACAATAACCTACTGTTTGATGTCAAACATGGCTTCACATGTGTCTCTCACAAGAAAAGTGGATATCTTACCACACTGCACTAATAATAATAACTCTACACCAAACCAGCTTAGGCACATAGCCTATCAAGTTGTGTAATAAATAGGTATTGACAGAACTAATAATTTTCAAAAGTAATGACACCATCACTGGTGATTATAGCCTACATAGGTATATTCTAAGATGGTATTCACAAAACTAACAATTTTTAAAAGTAATGACACCATCAGTGGTGATTATAGCCCATACTGGTTATATCACAAGAAAGTATTGGCAAAACTAACAAATTACAAAAGTAACAACACCATCCTCTGGTGATTATTCTTAGCAAAATAATGTACTGAGCTGCCAGAAAGCTTGTGAAATAAATACTAGATGTCTTAGAAAGGGAGCAATGTGCGTTGCTGTGAGGATTACGTGTGCGTGCATTCACTTCATAAATTTGAGCATTAGGATTTTTCTGTCTATGATCAACGTCCTTCAGTGACCAATTTTCCTTCAATCGTGTAAATTCTGGTTTTATATAGTGGGTATCGTTTAGATTGTTTAATGCTCAAATGTGTGCTCACCTATCAAAATTTGTACTAGCAAAGCAATATTTTCAAAATGTAATTATCCAGGAAAATATGTGATCCCCACAAAAACATTATGACAATGTTATGAGACAATAAAAACCTTCCAATTTCTAGTGGCATTATAACGTGCACACTAAGCCCATGAAGTATATTTGTTTACTGCATGCAGTTTGTGTGTTTACACAGGACATGGTGGAGATCCATAGTCTTAGCACTGGAATTAGACAGCGGTTTGGGATAGCTTTTTTTATATCTGTAGTGAACTTTAATTAATGCTAGTCTAAGTGGGCATACATTTTATATTCCTCTCATCATGAGGAATCCAAAAGGTAAAAAAATTTGACCAAAAACTAACAAAGTTTAGATAAGATCATCTTTAGTAAACTTTTCCAACTTCAGCCAAAAACAGCCAAACTTTTTAAATTTGGAATGGCCTTGAAAAAGCTATCCCAAACATGGTGACGTAAGATCCGTTGTCCAACCCCAAAACAGAATCTTCATTTGTTTTACAATTGTCAGTGCTAGTGGGCACACCAAATCCTCTATATGGTTGGACTAAGTTGACTAAAGATTTTATGTCCCGGTTGACTCATAACCTAATCTTAAAGACCCAAAAGGTCTTTAGTCACTTTACTAAAATACAAGTGCTGCAATCAACATTAATGCATTATGCATTTTTGAGGGGTTAATTACACTGACTTTCCCCGTGGTATGAAGAAAATACAGCAAAGTCCGCACTTTTAAAAGAATTACATTGACCTCCTTCAATAATTAAAGTTGTCAGCTGTTTTAACACTAAAATGCCTAAATTGCCCTTTAATATTGCTGAAGTGAATAAATTTTTCTCAAAACCAAGCCCTCTTACCATTTAAATGAATAAGGTTGCCCCTAAAACAAAATACACATTTATCTTCCTCGTTTACTTACTCCAAAACTGACCATCCAAATAAGCCTATTTAGATCCAAAGGCACCATCAGCGTTGCCTCTGCCAAGCTAACAGAGCCAGCAACAGCCCCGCCGCCTTCCCTACCCGCAATGCCAGTACCACCTTCCCTGACTACTAGGCCAGTGTTCCCTGTCAACTAACCACCGCACCAATGTCGCCTTTGCTAACCACCGCATCAGTGTTGCCACCCACCATCACCAGAGTCGCCTTTGATAGCCACCAGCACCAGTGTCACCTTTGCCTGCCCAACGTCGCCTTCACCTACACCAGTGCCAGCACCAGCGCCTCCCCCAGCCACCATCACCGAACAAGAATTTTTGTTTCTCAGTCACGACATCTGTCAGTTGTTTGTTTCCCATTATTAGAGCATTTGGAGAGATTGGAGCATTTAGGGCACTCTTGTTTTTTGGATTGTTGGACTTGGGATTAAAGTGAGGGACAGCCACCATCTTCCTCGTTCACTTCGTTTTTGGATTGGACATAGAGGCGGAGCTAGCTAATTGGCAGTGGGGGCATAGGCTCCCACTGAAAATTTTATAATGCATTGTTACTCATATATTTTTGTTATATTCTATTTAGGAACAAAGATGATATAGTACCAATTAAAATTTGTGCCCCCACTAAAAATATAAAAATACCTTTAGTACTTTTATATTTTTTATCTCTCTCCTATTATTATATTTTTGTATCTCTAAATACTTATATTTTGTATTTCTTTCTTCTAGTATTTTTTTGTGACTCTATAAAATTTTACTATACTCTTAAGTATATAAGTAAAGAACAAAATTAACTTCTTATTTATCAACTTCATTTTTTCTCTCTTTTTTGACCTTCTCTTTTTCTCGAACTCAAAGATAAACTCGTCGTGATCAACTATAAAATATACATTTTAAGTTGTTATAAATGTCTAGCTTGAAATTGTGCCCCCGTTGTGTTAAATTCCTAAATCCGCCGTTGATTGGACAAGGATTATGTGGATTTTAATCCCTTGTTTGTTTATACTTGGTATTGATAAGATAGAAATTTGAGATTATTAGTTAATTGACTACTACCTCCCTACATCTATGATGAGTTTATACTCAAACCAAATATTACCGCAATAGGTTTCCTTAATAATCAATAACAACAAATTATATAAGCAGCTTCAAAAATCCCCCACACAGTGTCTACCAGTAATGCCCAAATTCTACATATCAACCCTAACTTGCTATATAACTTACATAATCTGTTAGAACCCATTTCTTTGTGACAAAAGAGATATGGCTCACATATTTAGTTAGCTGGATTTAAAGTGGGCACCCAGATTAATTTCAAACAATGGATTAGTCCGAACAAAATGTAAATAATCCAATCTAATGGGAAGTAATCCAACAAACAAACATGCCATTAGGGCTTTAGATTCAACTATTGATGGAAGTGCCAAGATGAATGACATCACGTTTGTCTTGTCTCTTCCAGAATTCATCTTCATCATAATTGATGGTGGATTTTGAATATAATGTTTTATCCATTCATAGTTTTATTCTTTTCTGTATATGTATTTACCTCCAAAATAGAGAAGCAAGCAGTGAAGCAATGGACCTTAGGGTTAAAGTGAAGAAAGAAAATTATAAGGCAAGGTGGCGGTGGAGAAAATAGACAGCAAGGGAGCAAGAGAGAGGAAGAGAGATTGGGGCTAGGGTTAGGGTTGGAAAGGGAACTTCAGACATTTGTGAATGATACAAGGGTAACAGAGTAATTATGCATACTTTCTTAACTTCATTTTCTTTGTTGTTAACGTAGAGGAGGTTAATGTAATTATTCCAGCAGTGTAAGGCATCCTGTATTTTTCCTATACCTCAGGAGAGGTAAGTGCAATTTATCCTTTTTCATTCAATGCAAAGTGGTGCCTGAGATGTATGGCAGCAAAAAAGGAATTTTCTATATAAGGAGTTCCAGCCACCTGTCAAATGTGCCATACGTTGTGGCAAAGTCAGAAAATGTAGAAGCAATGAAATCAGAAGAAGATGAATCAGATATTGGACAATGAAGTTGAGTTAATTCTGGTTGATTGAGTTACCCACAAATATATACAAGGGCAGAAATGGCACCGTAGGGCATGTAACCATACCCTCGAAGGAGGCTTAGTTATGCACACAAAGACATAATCCCTGTGGAGTATACAAAAAAAAAGCTCTGAAAAATAAGTTAATTCAAAATTTGATAAATCTGCAGAATTTCGGTGACCCAAGCCTCTCAAGAATCAAGCAACAAATTTCAGGCAACGAGTATCGTTGTGAATGTTTTGGCAACGGATAGCACAGAAGCGCATCCCACATCTTACACATGCATACTTAGCCATGAAACCACAAACAGTGCAGAAATGGCGGCGGGAGGAGGAGCTTGGAGGGCCAACTGCTGCTCTCAAATAGGAAGGCACATGAGGAGGTAAAGATTCCAGATTTGCCTTTTTTTAGAGAGATTATTTAAGATTATCAGTTCATCCGAATATAAAGAAAACTAAAAGCCAAAAAGAGAAATGCGATTTTAAAAGGGAAAAAAAACACCACTTTCATTTTACCTCGTGCAGAAGTTCCAGGAAAGTTCTTGGGGCCTTCTTAGCTTTCTCAAGTGCTTTTGCCTGACGAGTTTTACGTTTTGTGCTTTTCGACTGCCTCTTTGTATATACTGCAGAGAAAAAGAGCCAAAAGAAAAGTTATATGAGGAAGAAGAAAATAATATAGGGGAAGAACAAAGCTAACCAAGTAGGCAGATAAACCCCCTATTAACGCAAGCATTGCAAGAGGAAGTAAAGGAGAATACAAACAAAAGAAAAAGAATGAACTCAACCAGTTGTTCTTTTTATTCTTTTTCTTACAAGAGAGAGAACAGGGAAGAGACACCAAGTATCCTTGTTCCAATCTTTTGATCATACACAAGAGAGAATTTAGACCACTGAATCTTCGGTGACAACCAAAAAACCAGAGTGCTACCCATATAGCAAGATTTGTTGTAACTATGAGACCAATAAATCTCACATCATGCCTCATTAATAGACTAAGTTAGCAACATTTGTTTTTGTCACCCCCTTGTTACCTCCAACTCTAGCCTGTTCAAATATATGTAGCTTGAAACAAGATTGGCTCAATTTTGCAGCGCCCCTTAGCAAACATAATCCCGAGTCTTGACAGCCAAAAAAGGTAACAATTAAAATATGCACATAACAAGGCAACAATGGGTATAATGCATAAAAGCTACATTGCACAGTCTTATTGCACAAACAGCATTCTAGCTGTAACCAAAATCCCTCACTAAAACACACAACTCATGCATAATAATTTGAAATTCAGAAGACAGCCCCATCCATAATGGCTAAAACTGAGCATGTAAACTTTTATTTGAAATACTTGAGTAACAAAAAGATATAAAAAGATGTTCAGCATATTCCACTAGCAAGTGTATTAAATTAATTTTCTTAAATATGCGAACTCCCCCAATTCAAACAATTCCAAAAGGCTAGGAAGTTCTTGAAAACTCTTGCCAATGGTCTGTTTCAGATAAAGTGTGCAAAGAAGTACCAAACCAAACTAAGCCTTTGTCCCAATCAACTAAGGTTGACTACATGAATTATTCTACATCATTCTACTCTATTAAGGATCATATATTCAGTTAGTTTCAATAAGTTCATATCTTTTCTTAATACAATATTCCATGTCAATTTAGGTCAACTCTTCCCCTTAATATTTCCATTATCCATGATCTTATCGCTTTGTCTTGTTACTACATTGACTGGTCTACGTTGACTGAGAGGAAAAAAATTGGATTAAAATGTCAAAAGCAAAAAAAAAAAATAGCTGCCTGATTATGAATATTGAAGAACTGGCTGTTGTAAAGAAAGTCTTGTGAAAAGGTTAAAAAATACTATGTTCACCAATCACCATAAAACTAAACTACAAGAAACAAAAATTTATACGAAAGTGTGTACAACGCATTGTTATTATTAGACCTTTTTAGCACAAATAACTTATTCTAGAGGTCAACATCTAACTTGTGGATACATGAAACACTTGAAATAAGCTTAGTTAGGCTAGCTAAAGAGAGATAAGGCACACAAATGCATTTCCTTTATATGTCTATATGTGTGTGTGCGTGTGTGTACATACACGGTAAATATTGCGTTAGTTCATGAATCATGACAAAAATTCTCTTTGTCTATAGTTGTATATAGTAAAGAAAGATCTAGGCATGGGTAGCAATTCATACTTGAAACATATCTTAATGCCTTTCTTTATCAATCCCTTTGCCCCTCATTCATTGAGAATCATTAAGATTCTTTTCAAGTTTTAATTTGATCATTTGGAATATGAGCTCTTCTATTTCATTTTTATCTACTTATTTTATTTTTATTTAATATTTTAAAATAATTTTCCCTCATATATACACACATGATAAGGAGACTAACACAAGCATGTCAGCATAATACCATGTGGGTATATTCTGTCCAGACTTAAAAGAACAGCAAAGTATCTGGTTATGGTTTGTATGCAGCAAAAATGAAAATGATAAAACGATTACAAAAAGAAACAGCAAACAACAAAAAATAGACCTTGATCTTCATCGTCGAGAGAAGCATCCTCATCACTGTTAATTTCAATCATTTCTGCTCCTGCATTGTCATTCTCCAAAGCTTCAAGACGAGCAAGAGCAGCCTGAAAGTCACAGATTCAAAACGAACACTGACGTTCAAAGCTAACAGTCTAGACCTCATTTGTTTTCCGTAAAACTCAGGACTGGATAGCAGTAAAAGTTTTAATGCAATCTAGTTCCATGCTTGTTTTTCCGATTAAAAATTAGTGCAATACAATCCACTAGTTTGTGTAGCTGACTAAAATTTAATGCTATGCGGTCTCCTTATTTGTTTAGCTATAAACTAATCTTCCATATTGTACATTTGACTATTAGATAAATTATATGGTATATAAAGTATTAAATGGGGAGACAACTAATAAGTAATACCATACGAAATATGATATTATGGGGGATTAAAACTTTTGAATTATAGTTATCTCCCCAAAATTATTTATCATAAATCAATTATAACTAATATTAATACAGTCCAATCCCGCCGTAAACTTACTTTCCTACCTCTTCCGTGTATTTTGCCTACAGTTAGGCCTTACACCATTAATCACTTATGCAACAATCTAACATCATAGTTTGCTCTATTTGATTAATTTAAATTTTTCTTTTACACACTTGAATCCCACTGTACTTTCTTGATCATATTTTCAATTAGATAAAATTTTGTTAGCTTTTGTTACTTCTAACCTTGTCTGTGAGGTGCACTGAGTTTGGCGAACTTGTCTAATGAGACTTGGCGAGCGCCACATATGGTGTCGGTTGTGCACCGCCGTGCCACAAACCTAGTCCCGTGACAGTACTAATTATATCCCACTATTTAACATATCTCATTGTATAACTAATACAATCAAATCCCACCATTTATCCTGTTCTACCGTATAACTAATACAATCCAATTTAACCATTTCTTCGAAAATAATCCGAAAATCAAACGAGGCCTTAGTTTCCCTGGACTACTACAACTTAGGCAAGTCTGCAGACTATAGTACACAATCCTTCTTGGATATACGGTACACACTTCTTAATCCTTAACAAATCCCATGTATAAGTAACCCCAAGTGAAGAATTCACAATCATGTCTGGCCCGTTTTAATTTGACCAAGATAGAACCATTTGGGTTTAACATTCGGTTTAATTCATAAATAACATCACATAAATTTATAACTAAACTACATCAATTCATAACCAAGACCACAAGCATTCATAACTACAGCGTATGATGCCTACAAGTTAACATTAAAACGATCCATGAAAAAGGAAGGATTTTGCAAGACCTGTGTTCGGTTGTCGCCGCTTGCGAGAGCAGCAACCATTTTTTGAGCAACCTTACGAGTTCGGCTCGACATGCGGCGAAGCGGATTCGAAATATCCTCGTCCATTGCTGGAAATAGGAATTGGAATTGGGACAGAAAACCTTCAAACGTAACCGAGAAAAGAAATGACAAGAAAACAAATTGTAGACGAAGAAGAACAACGATATACATACATACATATATATATATATATATATATATATGTACCTAACAGTTGAAATTTCAGCTCGCAGTGGCGGCGGCGAAGGCCCGGCGGCGCTGAATCGGTTGTGATCGAGCCGCGGCGGAGGTGAATCGGAGGCGGGGGCCGGGGAGAGGGTTTTGATGTTGTTTTCGCAGAGGGTTTTCGGGTGGCCGGCAACCAGACTCGACTACTTGAGAGTTTAGTTAACGGACGATACCGTTTTGATGTGGTGTTTGACAAATCTTTTTTACTAAGTAGTTTATTTTTAACTTTTTTGTAAATTTTTTATAGTTGTATTTAGTTTTTTTTTTTAATTTCTAGTTACGAAAAAAAATAAAAATTAGTGTTTTTAAAAAATACTAAAAATAAAAAAAAATTTATCATTAAACATTTTTTATGTTTAATATAAAAATTAATTTTTGATTTATTGTATTAAGACTAATTATAAAAGTATAAAAAGTTTGAGTTAAAATTTTAAAAAATTACTAAAATGAAAAATATATATATATTTAGAATATATTTGACAAACACCAAAGATTTATTTGTGAGATTGAATGAAGAGCAGGCCGAATTTACCTACATTTATATTTTTTTAAGGTATTTTTTAACTTAATTTGATTCCATTATAAGTTTACGCTTAATTTGATCCTATTCACCGGAAGTTTTTACTTGTTTGAACCTCGCCGCCCTTAACTTTACAATGCTAACTAATAAAATTTACAATTTCAACAATATAGAAATAGGTAATAATAATAATTTAGAACTATAAATAACATGAAATTAATTTAGTTATATTACTATTTTACAATTTATAAAACTTCCAAAATAGTTAAAAATTTATAAATCAAAATTTGATTTATTTTATTCTGTTGATTTTTTAATCAAATAAGTAGAAGTTTAAAAGTAATCTTTATATTTTGAAATCTCCTTTCCATAAAATCTGTTTTGGTCATCAATTAAACTTAGGTGTATTTTTGTTAATTTTTTTTGTCAAACTAATTTTGGCCTTGAAATTTAAACTAAAATTTATCTCAACCGTTCAATACTCAAAGAGAGAGGATAGAGAACATATCTTTGTAAGAAATAATATTGGCCTTAAATTTTTTTTGTATAAGTAAGTGTATATTAATTAAAAATAAAGATATATAAAAGAGTTAAGAAAAACCTATAATGGTAGAGCAAACTACTAAAAAACAAAATTATAACAAACTTAAAAACTCTCATAAATCGAGAGCTAAGAAAAACCTATTTCTTTTTATTTAAGCACGTAGCTTATTTAAATAAATTAATTTTTTTCCAGCAAACTTAAAATTCCTAATTTATTCCATGAGTTTTTTTTTTTATTATCGTCACTTGAAGACTGAATCGTCCAAGGCCAACAAAATTTTCATCTAAAATGAATTTTAAAAATATTTTTAAACGTGTAGATCGACGAACAGTAATTCAACCTTAAATTTGTGGTAAATATATCTCAACGGTTTTAAAAAAAAAAAGACACAATATAGATTTACATATTTCCTCATTTCAATCTTCATTTTTTTTTTGGGGTTCCTAATTTCAAAATACCTGAACTTAATCTCCAAATAAAATGTATGTGCCCATAGCATATTTACTTGTGATTCTAATTAAACGCTCTAACATATGTGGTATTTATCGGCAGATTTTGTTTTGCAAACTTATTTTTACATAAGCCTTGACTTAAGATTTTCATAATTTAATAAATCTCATACAATTGTTCTATTTTAAAAATATTCATCCATGCACATTTATATTTGTAAAATACATTAAAAGAAGATTTATTAAACAAAATTCATGTGTAATATAACAATAATGCTATGATACTATGTGTGGTGGTTAAAAATAAATAGTAGGCTCAGAATATGATATAAGCACAATTCATAAAATAATACGTCACTTGGTACTTAAATGTGGTCACCAAATATTGTCATCATAACATTACTCTTAATATAAAAAACATTTACGAATACAAAAAAAATATATAATTCTCTGTAAACAAAGATAGAGATAGAATACGAGACTTTTGTCTCTATCAACAAATATGGAGACGAGACTCTGTTGATAAATACAAAGTTTGTAAATAGAGATAAAAATTGAAACACAGTGCACAAAAAAATACGAGGCAACAAACAAAATACGCAATTTACTCATTTTTTCAATGAAATAAAAAATCAACAAGTTAAAGTTTTATCAAAACCAGTTTGTATTTTTTTTAAATTAAAAAAAAAAAACTAACTAACGAGCTAAAATATTATCACTACGATTTTGTAATTTATGAATCCATAAAATGAGCCCAAACCCGTGGGTTTTTTAGGGACACTACTTTGATGATTCAATTGGTAATGTTTTTTTTAAGGGTAAAAGAAATTTCATTGCAATGGTAAAAAGGTAAATATCCCTACACAGGGATCCTAAATATAAAGATTTTAAAATAATAATCTCGCGTTTTTTAAAAAAAATATATATTGTAGGCTCATCACATTTTAAGATTTTTATTTTATATGTTCTTTTGCATTTACAACTCTTTATTTATTTTGGAATTCAAAGTACGTACTTAAAGTTGACATGATGAATTAATTATATTTTTCATTACAAATTCATAAATTTTACAATTTTTAATATATAATTTTTTAAAATAAAATCTATTTTTTTAGAATATATTTATTAAAATATAATAAAAAAGACTCATACTCAAATGCACTCATTTCTGCACTTTCTTTCCGGCAAAACTTCTTACCAGTCACTTTTGATTTGGGAGAGTGGAATTGTACATCAAAGACCTCATTGGCAACTTTAAGTATTTTTTGTTTTTTTTTATTTAGTTAAAAATGCAAAAAATAATAACCATAATAGTCCCTTTGATAAAAAGTAAAAAAAATTAAAAAGTTAAAAAATTAAATTAAAATACTAATTTTTAGAACAAACTTTCACGTTATTTTAAAAGATAATAATATCCATGCTTAATAACTTATTTATTATCAATTCGAACTATTTTACAGAAAAAATTATATTTTCGGTCGAATGTGTAATTTTCTATTCAAATGCTCTATCAATTCTTACACGACTTGTTGGGAGATAATTTTAATATCCATAAATGCCCACGTAGAACATTGTAAAGGATTATCACTTCACTTTAATAATCTAACAATGGATTTATTTAGGAGTATGAGTATTCTAACTTAAATCTTAAGGGTAGTGTAATTTAGATTGTTTCTTTAAAGATTTTTAAGAGAAAGTGTTTAACATTTGTTGGATAACTATAAGTTAGTGACAGTATCTTTTTCTTATATCTATGTTCTTATCATCATGTTAAAGATTAATAAAATTTCTTTTATTAGTCAATGATCTTTATTTTTCTTGTCATTATTTTTTTATTTGTTCGATTATTTTTATATAGAATGAAGACTTAAAATAAGGTATTAAACCACGACACAATTGGTTGATATAATTCTCAATCGATCTTGATGGAATAATTTTTATTTAGCTAATAATTTTTGTCATGCCTGGTCAGACTTCTTGCTAAGTTGGAATGGAAAAGGGCACAAATAGAATGTGATGCAAAACTTTCATAAAAAACAATGGTAAAAAATATACTTTCAACATAATTTTAAATGTTTATTTAGCTAAATGGTAGAATGTTTTTAAGCCCAAATATGGCAAAAAAAACAAATTTTAAACAAATAAAAAACGACAGTGAAAATGCTTTACTAATGTTGTTAAGAAGAAGAAGAAGAAGAAGAAGAAGAAGTAGCAATGCTAAGCCACTGGTAATTTTTTAATTCCTTAAAACTAAGTTTCAGTAAAATGCATAATATAAATAGGCAATCATGAAATCACATCATAGATGTCTTTTGTTATTGATTTTAATTTAAAGAGAAAAAATAAAAATAAAAATACAATCAACTGTGGTTTTCTGTCAATTAAAATTCTAGCTACGCGTGGCTACCAAAAACGTGGCTTTGGTACAATGATTCAACTTTTCAAGAATTTAATGATTATTATTTAAAAAGTTGGAAGAGATATTTATACCAAAAATTATATTTTCTGTCAAAAATGTTATTTTCTTTCTAAATGTTTTGTCAATTTTATGCAGTTTGGTGCAAGATAATTTTAGTATCCATAATCCCCGCATAAAACATTTTAAAGAATTATCAATTCACTTCAACAATTCGGTAATGAATTCTATCTAAGAATACTGTAGCATAATGTAAATTCTTTTTCAAAAATCTTCAAGATTGAGTTTAACATTTTACTGACCAACCGTGGTGAGTGACAAAATTTTTCTCCTGCATCTGTGTATTTATTAGCATGAAGATTAATATTTTTTTTTTACTAGTATTCAATCTTTTCTTTTTACTTCTATTTTTTTATTTGTTCGGTTATTTTCATTTGCAATGAAGTCCTAAAACTAAGTTAAAAACTAATTTACCAGATAACTTATTGAATCTAATTTTAGTTTTTTTTACTAAAAATACAAGAGAGAGAGAGAGAGGGAGAGAGAGAGAGAAAGAGAGAAGCTACACGTAGAGAAAAGAAAATTCCCATGCAAAAAAAAATAATCAAAGCTCAACTCATGGAGAATCGTAACCCTTCACGCATCAAGTTATTATTAAAGTATGCTAAAAAGGTTTTAACAAAATATTAAAACCGATCACCATGATTCACGCAACGCCATCCTTCTTTATAAACAACAAATATAATTTTGTAATTTTTACCTAACACTTGCAAAAAAAAGCTTACTAGAGATCGGGAATAATCGTCTAGTCTCAATTTTAATTTTAATAGCGTCCATCTATTTTGATCGACGCAATAAATATTTAGATATGAAAGTGCTATCCTAAGAGAACGAATTGATAAATAACAAATGATGAAAAAATACTTGAGAATAAAATAAAAGGCTAAGTTACCCACACCAAAAAGAACACATTAGAAGAAAAAAAAAAAAAAAAAAGAGAGAGCACATGGAAGAACCGAAGAAACCGAAAAAAAAAATAGAGCAGCGAAGAGAAGAGAGAGATCGACATGGGTTATTGCCACCATCTCCCTTTTAATCAAAAAACTCAAAAAAAAAATTACACAAAAGAAAAAGAAAATGGTGGGTGTTGTGCTAGCCACTCATGGTTGACCACGAGCAATCGAATTATTTGTAAATAATATATTTTTGCAATAATGGAACTATGGAAGTCTTTTAAATTATGAAAGTTATCCATTTTAGAAGAAACTGTGGACTCGTGGCTAGCATTTATCGAATCGATTAATTTTTTTAGGATAAATTACAGTGATCTCTTTTGAGGTTTAGTAAAATATCAACCATCACTCTTATGATTTCTGAAATATCATTAACCTCCCATATGGTTTACGTTTTGCATCAAATTAGTACAACTGTTAAATTTTCGCTCAGCTGTGCCTTATTTGGCGTATTTTTCGAATAAATTTTTATGATCTAATCCGTTCATTACGTAAAACTCGTCGAGTTTGTTTTGAATGTAAAAATTTAGATTCATCCGATATCTTTAACTTAGTGATTGAATAAGATCTCCTAATAAATAAATAAATAAAAATTATAATTTTAAAAAATATTGTTAAACAAATATTATTCAATCACTTAGTTACAGGTATCAGATGAATATGAATTTTAATATGTTTAGCAAAGTCGACGAGTTCTACAAAATGAACGGATTGAATTATAAGAATTTATTCAAAAAACACACCAAACAAAACACACATGATTGATCCGTTTATGATTGATCCATTCATACTAGACAATGGTATTGTTTAATATTACTGAAATTAGTAACTTATAAATTATAATTTATAATAAAAATTATAAATATTTATTAAAATAATAATTTGTAATTAAAATAAAAAATGTGGTTATAATTTATAATAAAAATAGTAAGTGTCTAAAAAAAATTTATAATTTATAATTAAAATAAAAATAAATAAAAATTACTAACAGTAACTTAGTTATCCCACGATAATGTTTTTTTTTTCCAACTATAGTGAGGGGTGACTAGAAATTTAAATATTTTTCTGTATTATCACACTATGTGTAAATTAAAATTCATGTTAAAAAAATCTCTTTAGAGTGTAGATTTTAGGAGTGATAAAAAAACGTCAGTAGAATCGATTTTTGTCCAAATCGATCTAAATTATGTGATTTGGTTTAAATTTTTTGACTGATAGTTTAGTTTTGATTTCAATTTATTAAGAGTTATTCATTATGATTTAGTTATTGTATTAAGCTTATAGAAAATTGTATAAAATCGAACAATTGTTTACTCTGTTTTTTTAATTTTATTATATTTATATTATATCACTTATTATATATAAACAAAAAAATTTAGAATATTAACTGTTTTTTTTTTGTCTCTTCTTTTTTTCCTTATTTATTTTCTAATATATATTTTTAACTTTGTTTTCATAATATTGTAATATTATATAATTCATAGACTATAAGTAATCAATAAAATATTATAAAATCATAAGAGAATAAATTATAATGCATTATATATAGATACAAGAATGTTATTTTGTAATACTACGAAATAAGTAATTAAATAAAGTATAAAGTAAAATATTATTAAAAATGGAGAAAGAATAAATAAAGAAGTAAAGTTAATATATAATTTTTAGCATAAAATATACAATAAATATTTACTTATAGAACAACGGTTTTCAACCAAGTATTGGTTCAGTTTAATTTAATTTCTTAGTACTTACAGTTCAATTTTAATTCATAAATTTTTTAAAACATTCAAAATTATTTGAGCCTTAATTTAACTCAAATCGAACCAAAGTGCCAAACTGATTATAAACCCCTTGGTGGATTTGAAGCATAATGAGCTGTTTGGCAAAGTTTTTTCTTACTAATTTTAATTATAAGTTACAATATATTTTAAATATTTATAACTTTTGTTATAAAATACAATTATTATTTTTTCTATTTCAGTTATAAATTATAATTTTTATTAAATACTCACAATTTCTGTTATAAATTATAATTTATAAGTTACTAATTTCAACAATGCCCAACACCAACCTGTGTTTGGCCTGACTTTTAAGTTAAGTTTTTTGGCTTTTTTCACTAAAAAAAACTACATCATTTGGGTTCCCACAAAAAAGTCAAAAAAAATTTTTATTTTTTCTTTCATAAAAAAGTCATAATTTGACATCAAAAAGTCAAAAAACTTAAAAATTTCTAAAAAAAAACTAATTCAAACACATGATAATATGGAAAGAGACTGAAAAAATGCATAAAATAATTGAGTACAATACCAGCTGTGAGGGACATTGCTTTTCTGAACTTCTAGCATAATGTGCCTTGAACATTAATGGGTCGATAAATGCTAAAGGGATGCCCATATATTTTTTGTTTGAATGTATAAAATTTTTTTAATATGTATTGGATTTTTTTTGTTTTAATTTTCTTAAATAATCAAACGAACTTTAATATATTGGAATAAGGAAATATTTAATTTTTTAGAAAAAAAATTTCTACTCATTCTGAAGGAACAATTTAGATGAGTACAAAATCGACTCGGCAACGCGTACTTTCAGCGTAATTACAAGACATTGATGTCCTATTTGTTTGATGGTTAAAAAAGGAATGAGGTTAGATAGTCATGTAATTTGAGTCTCGGTCCGGCTCGATTGTAGACCGAGTGGGTCAAGTTTGACACGGGTTCGGCAGGTTCTCGTCAAATTTTTGGGTCGGGTCGAGTTGGACTTTTTTTCAGAGAGTCGGCCCAAGCCCTAGGAGTAAAGGATTCGAGCTTGGGTTACGGGCCCGGGCCTTTGGGTGGGACTGACCGGACCGGCCTGTTTTTTGATTTTTTTTATTATTCAAATTTATTATATTATATAAATTTATTATTATAAATTTATTATATTATATAAACTTATAAGTTTTTTTTGTATTCAAATTTATTATATTATATAAGTTTATTATATTATATAAACTTATTAATTTTTTTTTTGTATTCAAGTTTATTATATTATATAAGTTTATTATATTATATAAACTTATAAGTTTTTTTGTTGTATTAAAATTTATTATATGTTATACGTGTATTAATCAATTAAATAAAATAAACTTGAACAATTGAAATAATAAAATGCGATATAAATTTTATTAATCAAAAATCAAATGTGAA
>JAOTRH010000022.1:14435726-14459344 GCA_034768845.1 Heliamphora exappendiculata
AATCAAAAAAGTTAAATTGAATTTAAAGTAGATTATTTGGTAACTTAGTTTTTAAGCTAATTTTTTTGAAATTGATTATTTGGATAAAAAATTAATTTTTTTACTTTTTGTTCAAAGTAAAATTTTTTATCCTTTTATATATTTGATAATAATAATTATATGTAATTGATAGTAGTAGTAAACAAGTTTTGAATAAAGGGTATTATTGTATTTTAAAAGTAAGTTGGAATGTAATAGAATATTCTGAGAATTTGTGTTTTAATTTTAAGCTTTTTTATTTTTTTGCCAAACGAACAACCTTGACTTTTTGGCGTTCTTAACCAAAAAACCAAAAAATCAAAACCCAATATTATTTACCCTTAGGTCATGTTTGAAATGTCTAAAAAGCTTGATTTTTAAAATGTTTAACTTTTTTAGAAAATAAATAAATAAAAAAATGTGGGGTGTTTGGGATAATTTTTATTGTAGTTTTTTATTTTTTTTCTTTTTATTAAAATGTCTACTATACATTTACTTTTTACTTTTATATTGTAGTGTTTAGAATATTGGTATGACTTTTTCTTGTTTTTGTGAGGAATGTTAAATTTTTTAATTGAGGATATTATAATAATTTTAGTTCAAAAAAAATTAGGATATTTGAAATGCGTATAAAATTTTTTTCTTGGATTAAAGTTAGTTGGCTTTTTTAAGAAATCAAACAGTATAGCTTCAAAGCTAGGTTTTTTTTTATAAAAAAGCTAATTTTTAAGTAATCCCAAATAGGGCCTTAATTCAGGCCATTATCTCACTTTTAAAAATAACACTACAATATTAATTGAGAGCGCCATATAATATTATCACGTTATACTAAAAAATTATTTAAAAGGAATCGACCCAAACACATATGGGTTGGCCCAAAGTCCAAAACTAGGCCCAACTAGTTGAAAACCAAAACAGCTATGGGAACCTACCTCAAAACACAAAAGCTGAGTCAGATCGGCCTCCTAATTCGGTCAAGTGCAATGATGAAGGACACACAATCGAGGTTAGAACGCATTTAATGCGATGGAACAATCGAGTTCAAAGTATTAATTGAAAAATTACATCCATACGTCTCTATATTAAATGACAGCTAATATAAGTCGAAATGATTCAATAGTTCGTCAGCTTAACAAAAGGGATCTCGGGTAGATCCCAAAAGGGAAAAGGGTGATTCCTGGCATACTCGAGCATGGGGGATCGCCATTTTCCCGCCAAATTCCATACAAAGATCTACAAATACCAAACTCAACGACGGGGTACACGAACACTCTTTTACTCACATAAATTCTACTAAATCCTCTTTAGAGCTTATTATATCTATCATACAGTTTACTAACTTTGGTATTAGAGGGGCTTTTTAGCCGAGCCCGTCACCCAGTCTCACTCTTCTTTGTGCAAGCGATCAAGCTTACGAGTCCGACGAAGTGAACCTAATTCTTTCTGTCATATCTCTTCCCTGCGAATTCACCCCCACATTCAATAATTAAAAATTGACAATATTATCAGTGTGATGCCTGACGGCCATTTCTACCTTATTACTATCATTCTACCTCCATCACTATTGCTACAATTTTTCTATTTTTTTTATGGACGCATAGTTTTAAAAATGGTTTCTTAACATTAAAAAATATGGTTGAGTCGTTTGTAAAAAAATCAAATATTGAAAAATAAACCTTTTAAACTTTTTAGGAAAATGAGCATATATAATTTGAAAAACTCAAACCTAAAACCACAATAATAAGTGGATTTTTTTTTATAAAAAAAATCTTTAGGGTGATAGTTGCCTTCACCATCACAAGGTCCCATGGGACACTATCTTGATCGTCATGTTCATACCACCATCCAAGTAATATTAGCAAGACAACATTGTTAATATCATTTTTAGACTTGCAACAAAATACAAAAAATATATATGAAAAATATACTTTACAAAAATATTTTTTGTAAAAAATATTTTCTATCGAAATAAACACAACATTACATTTAGAAAAAAGAAATCTACTTGGAAACATTTCAATTTAAAGTGCTATAATTGTAGGAATAAAAAACCTAGCCAAGTGGGAATAATTTTGATGATTGTGCAGACCTCACTTTTTCTTTTGTCTTCTCCTTAAGCTTTTAAAGTAGTACAATCTCAATCAAGTGATGCTGGTTCCACCCTTCATAACTCTACAAATGGGGCCTCTATTGGAAAATGGCTTTCAAGCTTATTTTTTGGGACTAATTTTTAGGCAAAACAAAAGTGAGTTTCACATTTCATTTCAGGTGGGTCCTTGGTAGAAAATATTTAATTACATGTAAAGATAAATTATATGTACTTATATTAGTAAAACCATTTAAAGGAGTGAATGGAATTTTACATGTAAGGATAATAAAAAAAATTATTTACTTACATTAGTAAAATCATTTTAAGGAGTGAATGAAATTTAGCTCTAAAGGTGGTCACTTGAAGTTAGGAAAAAAATGGTGATGAAAAGTTTTGTCCCACATTATTTGAGGAATAATTTTTTATGAGCATATAAGAACCTACCTTGAATTAGAGTTTGTAGGTCGCAAGGGTCCTCAAATTTTATGAATAGAAGATGACATATCTAAGTGTGTGTTTAAGCTTGACCCAACAAAACATGTGTGTGTCGCCGCCGCCAGATTGGTTTGGGTTTGGGCTTAGGCTTAGGCTTAGGTGTGGGCTGGGCCTTGTTTGATTTAGGCTTGGGCTATTCGATCAACTTATATTTTTTTGGGGCCAAGTCAATATAAATTATTAAATAAATTACTGGTTCAAGCCCATCAAATGCGTTCAAAGTCCGAACTAGTGACTGGGTGCTTCTATACCTGCATATTCATCATTTCTTAACAATCAGCAGCTTCCCTATATAAAACCTAGTAGATCGTTCAATTTTTGCATCTAATTCCTGACTGTGCTCATCTTCTCCTTCTTTTTGATTTTTCGTGTCTAATAGAGCATTCAAGGCACCATTAGGTCCCTGTGTGTGTAAGCGGTGGTGTTTCATCAACATATGGGGCCTATTTTATTATAAGAGACAGACATCCATTATTTGCACATATTGAGCCGAGAGCGAATTATATTTTAAGAACATAGGGTTAAATACTAGACTCAATTATGGTTTGCTTATATTATTTCTCCATTTTTACTACAACAATTTCGTTTCTGTTCAGTTTTACCTGTTTTAATACAAAGATAGTGCTTTGTTTGCTTATCTATTTACAAAATATTTTTCTGCTCTGGTTTTAAGTTTATAAAAATTATACTAGCGATGCAGGAAAGCGTACCGACAAGAGAATCAACAAAACCGAAATATACAAAGTCAGTTGAATTAGAGATATTTCCTTTGATAACAAACACAATAAATAAAAAACTCTCACAATTATTTAATCTCAACAATTAATTCACATATCCTAAGCTCATTACAATTTATTTATAATAGTAAAATCCTAAATAAAAATGAATTAACCCACTAAAGAAGTTAATCTTGCCATATCTCTAATTGATAAAAAAAATTCAAAAATATAAATTTGATATTCAACTCAAATTTAACTACTAAATTATATGAAACGTACCAAAATAGGTTATACTAAAAAAGAAACTTTCAAAAAAAAGTTATTAGCAAAATTAAAAATTTTAAAATATTGCATGCATTATTTTTTCCGGCTTGAGAAATTTTTTCCTTCAATTTTGTGACTTGAAATAGTTTAATATATCATCGCTTGTCTATATTTTTTTAGTGTGTCATATCAATGTTGCCCAACTCAAGCCAAGAGTTGTAATTTTGAACAAGCGAACAATCTTTTTATGATTAATACATCAACTACATTATCATAAATATCACAAATTGAAATAGTTCTCTTCAAATTACAACTTTAAGTAGGCTAATCCATGACAGTTTACAATGCATAAAATGTTGAAGCAACTTTTTCTTCTTTTTCTTCTTTCTTGTTTTTTTTTTGCAATATGTAGTGATTTCTTTTTTTAACTCCTCAAACAAAAATGATTATTTATTGAAAATTATTAATTTATTCTAATTCACAATTAGATTTAAAATAATATTTGAAGTAAAAATTGCAAACTTTTTCAAGAGGCTTTAGTGGATGGTTGCTGTGAGAATATATTATTGAGATATATTGAGATATTTTTTTATTATTGTGATTTAGTTTCTTAGTTAGTGTATTACTATTATTAGGATTTATATAGCATATATATTTGATGTATTTTTCATTGTAAATCAAATCTTTTTAGTTCATTGTATAATAATAGTAGTTTTTTTTCTATTATGGTATGAGAGCAGGGTTCCAAACCTTAGTCCATCGTCAACAATCCTAATTTCTATTTTTACTACCAATGGTGCTTCTATGCAGGTTGTTTCTATTGGCTTCATTATTCCTTTTTTATCTAATTCATTATCCATACCTATTGTCTTTTATGTTTTCCAGTTGACTATTAATTTATTGTCTATTAGTTAGTTTTCTGACTCTGGTTTTGACGTTGCGTTTTCTTCCTTTTGTTGTGTTGTTCAAGATCAGACGTTCCAGAAACAAGTTAAGACCGGACGTCGAATTGGTGATTTATATGTGTTGAAAAGTTTGCATCTCCTTTTAGGTTCCTCCTCTGTTTATCTTCTTTTTCTTTAGATGAGTATTCTTCACATTTTTATCTTTGACATTCTCGGTTAGGTCATCTGTTTAGTGAACGCCTAAAATAGTTAAGTCTTGTTGCTTGGTGTAAAGTGCCTACAAACGACATTTTTAAATATAGTAGTCGTAAACTTGTAAAAATGTCAGCTCTACCCTTTCCTAATAGCACTTCACTCTCTACATTTCATTTTTTCTTTGTTCATACTGATGTGTGAGGTTCTTCTCCTATTGAAATAAAAGGCAAGTCAGTGTGTTATGTATCATTCATTGATGATTATAGTTAGTTTTGTTGAGTGTATTTGATATTTTACGAATAAATGTTCTTTTGTATTTATTGCACTTTTCATTCCATGGTTCACACCTAATTTTTTATAACTATCAAAATCCTCTATTCTGATTTAGGTGGATAATATTTTCTTACCATATTGACTGATTTTTTAGCAACATCTGGCACTATTCATCAATTTTTATGTCCCGACACTCTTGCATAAAATGGTAAAGCTGAAAGAAAACATCGGTGCATTCTTAACACAGCTCGCTCTTTTCTTCTTTCATCATCTGTCCTTGCCACTTTCTGGAGAGAAACAGTTCTTACTACAGTGTATCTTCTTAATCGCATGCCTATACCACTTCTTTTCGGCATGTCTCCTTATGAAAAATTGATGGGTTACCCTCTCAATTACTTTTTGTTACGTGTTTTTGGTTGTGTTTGCTTTATCCTTTTCTAGTTGAATGTCAAGAATGTATTTCTCAACGGGCATCTCAAAGAGAAAGTTTATATGCGCCCTCCTCCAAGTCTTCCTCATCCTCTTGGTACTATTTATCATCTTCAGCGTGCCCTTTATAGTTTGAAACAGCCCCCTCGTGCTTGGTGAGCGTTTCCAGTCTACGGTTACTCAGATTGGTTTCACTCCTAGTTCTCATGATTTTGCACTGTTTCTCCGCCATACTTCTATTGGGTTGGTTATCTTGTTATTATACATAGATGATATAATCATCACTGATTTTGATTCTATCGCTATCTCTGAAGTGAAACAACATTTATTCCGTGCATTTAAAATAAAAGATTTTGGTCATTTGCAATACTTTCTTGGTATAGAGTTTACTTCTTTCCCCACGTCTTATTACCTCTCGCAATCGAAATATGTAAATGAGGTGATCCATCGTGCTCGTCTCACTGATGATAAAGTTGTGGATACTCCCATTAAGTTGTATGCTAAGTTCTCTTCTTCTGATTGCGTTTCTCTTGAGGATCCCACCGTCTATCGAAAGCTGGTTTGGTGTTTGGTCTACCTTATTGTGACTCGTCTTAACATTGTGTATGCTGTACATGTGGTGAGTCAATTTATTTCTGCTCCTCACTCTACCCATTGGGCAGTTCTGCTTCGCATTTTGCGTTATGTTTGAGGCGCTATTTCTGAGAACCTATTCTTTTATTTGTCTTCACCATTGACTCTTTGGGCTTATGTTGATACTGATTGGGCTGGTGATGTCTCTAATCGCAAGTCTATTACTGAATTTTGTATATTTCTTAGTGGCTCTCTCATTTATTAAAAAAGTAAAGAACAGTCTGTTATTACTCGTTCAACTGCTGAAGCTGAATACCGTGCCATAGCTCATGCTACTATTGAGATTGTTTGGCTCTGTTGGCTCCTCTTTAATTTGGATGTCTCTCTTTCTCTTGTACTTTTCTCTACTGTGATAATAATAGTGCAATTTAGATAACTCATAACTTTGTCTTTCATGAACGTACGAAACATATCGAGATTGATTGACACTTTGTTCGTCAGTATCTTCAGCTTGGTACTATTGATCTCCTATTCGTCTTCTTGTCATTGCAGTTTGATGATTTCTTCACCAAGACTTGCACTTCGGCTCGTTTTCGATTTTTGTTTGACAAACTCTCTCTGCTCACCGGGTTCACATCATGAGTTTAAGGGGATGCGTAAGAATATATTATTAAGATATTTTTTTATTATTGTGATTTAGTTTATTAGTTAGTTTATTACCATTATTAGAATTTTTATAACTTATATATTTGATGTATTGTTTCATTGTAAATCAAATCTTTTTAGTTCATTGTGTAATAATAGTATTTACTTTGTTTTCTATCAGTTGCAAAGTAAAACAAACTGTGATTAGGGCAACTAACTGCTCAGTCAAGTCAACAATTGACTCATCTATTTGCGTAATTCTCTCATTTGCTCAAGTATCTTGTGCAACATTATCTTAAATTCTCTGTCGTCCTATGATTTGAAATCGATCGCAAACTCTGATACCAAATAATACATAAAAGCATATAACTAGAGGATCACCATCACTAAAATCTACAAGTTTATTTAAATTAAAAATGCTTCTTTTAATTACAAACACAATAAAAAAAAACTTTTTCAATTCTTTAATATCAATAATCAACTTCCCATGGCCCCATCCTAATACCCTTACAACCCTGACAAGTTGTTTATAACAGTATAATTCTAAATAAAAATGAATCAAGTCATTGGGAAAATTGATCCCCGTCAAATCTCTAATTGATACAAAATTGCCAAAAAAAATGGGACAAATTTGATAGCAAACTCAATTTTGACTACTATAAAGTTAGTTTTTTATTTTTTTATTTAAATTGGATAATAATAATTAGCATTTATATAATTGATTATAGCAAATTATATATAGTTAGCATTAATAAAAAATAAATTATTAAGTAGTGATATTATTTTATTTTTAAATAAAATGAGAGTTTGAATAAAATTTTCTTACAAATTATTTTATTTGTTATTTTTTAATTTTTTTTCTGAACAAAAAATATTAAATTTTTAACCTTTTTAGTTGAAAAAATTAGCTGGCCAATGAGGCGAATAGCCACATAAACATCGTAGGTGTTTGACAAAGTTATTAGTAGTAGTTTTTAATTTTTTAGTATTAATTTTAATTATAAATTTTAATTTTTTTGAAACAACTCAGTTTTGACTACTATAAAGTTAGCTTTTCAATTTTTATTTAAATTAGACAGTATTAATTAGCATTTATATAATTGATTATAACAATTGTATATAGTTAGCATTAATGATAAATAAATTATTAAGTAGAGATATTATTTTATTTTTAAATAAAATAAGAGTTTGAATAAGATTTTCTTAAAAATTATTTTATTTATTTCATTTATTTTTTTGCTGAACGAAGAAAATTACTTTTTTAACCTTCTTTGTTGAAAAAAATAGCTGGTCAATTAGGCAAATAGCCACATAAACGTCCTAGGTGTTTGACAAAGCTATTAGTAGTAATTTTTAATTTCTTACTATTAATTTTAGCTATAAATTTTAAATTTTTTTAAATTGTCACAACTTCTACTATATCTTATAATTATTTTTTCTTCTATTTTAACTACAAATTACAAGTTTTATCAAACACTCACAATTTTTACTAAAAATTAATATTTATAAATTACAAATTTTAACAATACCTAATACCATCCTAATTGAAACACGTAGAATTTGCCTCCTATAATATGTAACTTCACCTAATTACGTCATATCTAAAACAAACGAGTCCTTGTCTGGTTTGAGCTAAAAAATTATAATCTTATTTGGAAAAGGATAAAGCCTAGGCCCAATCTTATTTGGGTCCAGACCACACAAGGCCAAGATTGGTCAAAGAAATTGAAGCCAGGCCCAGTAACCTTAAAAAGTTGAACTTAATGGAATGGGTTAGAGAGCCCAAGGGCCTCCTCGACCAACGACTGAACTCTTTCGACTTAGTGATTGTTCAATTATAGAGAGGCCCGAGTTTTGGGAGATTCAAATCCTCTCTGATCTGATACTACGAGATAAAAAAAAGAAATATTTCCAAAATCAAGAGAAGGTTTTCTTTATGGAATTGAAATATCAGCAAGATAATGAAAGATTCCTCCTTTAGAGAGATAAGAAGAAGAAAACAAATCAATTTTGAAAACAATTAAGATCAAAAAAGAGAAAAAAAAGCTCCTATAAAAGAAGTCACGCTCCCAATGTGAGAGACATGTGAAGAATTTCTTCTATAAAAGCTTGAAAGTAATACTAATTTGAGCGTCTGTTAAATTTTAACTAAAAAATACAAATGAAACTCATGTCTTGTAGGACGAAGTAAAAGGATAAAGAAGAAGACAGTTTAGTAAAATTCGACTCTAACCACACACTATTAAGGGTTAAAGAATTGATTTGGTTATGCTAATTTTCCACGTACCCATTATTATTGTTTTTTCAAAAAAATTTTTATTAAATTTTTATTTTTTGATCGTCTTGAAGAGAATTATTGAAAAAGGTATTTTTTTTCAAACAATTGATTTATTTTTTGTTTATAATAAACAAAAAATATTTTTTTATAATAAATAAATATAAAAATATATTTGATACATAAATATTTAGAGAATGGTAGTCGGGAGATAGTAACCGAATGTGGTAGCTAGCCGCTAATGATAGCAAAAAGTAGTGATGGTGGTCGAAAATGGTGATTAAAAACTGTGGCCGTATGTTTGGGTTCATTGGCAGTGGCCGAAAGAAATTGTTGGAGGTGGTGTAAGAAAAAAAAATGAAAATTTGTTTATAATTATTAAATATGTTATTATTCACAGTTTATAAAAGAATTAAAAATAAAAATAAAAAACAGTAATACATTACTGCCAATGCCTAATTATTCTAAACTAGGCACATACGTGCACGTTGTAGTTATGGGGAACGCCGGAGCTTGAGAGGAGATTTTGAAAACAAAAATGTCAAAAATATTTCAGTTTGCACTTTTTGACCTTTTTAGTTTGAATTTTCAAAAATATTTTAAAAATAAACTATTGTTAATTTTGCATATTTTATTGATTAAAATCCTATTATTTATATTAGAATTTATTAATTAAATAATTAAAAAAACAATATTTCAAAACAAACTTGGAAAAAAATTCGTACAAAAGAATAACAAACATATTGAGGTATATAATATTAATTACCGATCATGGGCGATTGATAAAAGAGCAATATGGACATTTTCTTAATATTAATATAAATATATTTTTGAAGATGAGAGTTACCATTTTTATAAATATTAAGATATTTTGTATTTATTATTTATTATTCAATGGAGGTATTTGACAAAATTAATATTAATAATTTTTAATTTTTTACTACTAATTTAACTAAAAATTATATTTTTTTCTCAAACACTCATAATTTTTACTATAATTTATTATTGGGTCACGCATGTGGTATTTGAGAAATAAAACAAAAAAACAGAGAAAAAAAAGAAACTACACAAAGTCAAGAATAAAAGCTAATTAGTTTTCCTCATACATGTTCTAGCCGTTTTCTTCCTTTTATTGTTGGCTATTTATGGTAAGAAGATCTCTCATATTTAATTTGGCAAATTTGATCAGCTCTATCATAACGTATATAGAGGAAGAGTGAAAACAAATGAGAATAAACTTTGGACTATGTATGTGTAGATAGAGAAGTTGAGTTAGTTTTATTTTTATTTTATGTATTTTTCTATTGACATAGTAGAACTCTCTCTCTCTTTTTTTTCTTCTATAGATGTAAGCTAAGCTTAGCCAAACAACGTATATTGTGTTTTTGTGTGTTTGGAATTGTGTGATTTTTGACTAATCAAATATCCTAACACTTGTAATTATTATTTTTTATTTTAAGTACAAATTATAATTTTTTTTATAAATACTCACAATCTTTATTAAAATTACAATTTATAAATTACTATTTTCACAACAATCATATATAACTAACTAGGGGTGTCCAAAAAATCGAAAAAATCGAAGAATCGATTCGAACCGGACCAATCCGTACGGATTGGTTCGGTTTTATTTTGAATTAATTTGGTTCCAATTTTAAAAATATGTAAACCGTAGACTACGGTTCGATTCACGGATTTTAGTTCACGTTTTCGGTCCTAAACCGAACCAGAAGGTAATATTTAATTTAATATATAATTATATATATATAATATATCATATTTAATTGTTTACTGCCTTCAACAATTGCTGAATGGGAATCTTTAACAATTTGAAATGTTGCCTGCTGAATGCTGTCTATTGACAATTGTTTTTTATTAATAATTTGGAATATGAGCTGTTTTTTATACTGAAAATATGGTTGAACATGAATTGTTTTTCATTTTGTTACCACTTTACTGTTACGGTTTATATTTATGGAGTTCTATTATTTTTTTAATGTAGCTTATATATATATTTTTTGAGTATTGTATATTAGCGAAATTGTGGTTTTGAACCAAGATTGAACCATTAATAATAAATTTGGTTTGGTCTAGTTCCATAAATTATATAATTTAATTTGATCTTAAAATTATTAAAATTATAAAAATTAATTTAGTTTTTAATTTTATTTAAAATCGATTCAAATCGAATCGTGTATACCTACCGCAACGAACAACGGTTAACATAACCTCACAATTCGTTAACCCGAGGTCACAATGACATCACATTCTACGACGCCGGATAGCATTCTTTGCGGTATTCTTTGTTTTGGTACTTCGGAATACACATTTTTTGCTTGCCGTGTTGCCTCTTCTCACCTAAAAATTATTCAATACGTCGAAATATGTGTTGACGTGGTGTGTTAATTTAATATATAAATGATATATATATTTTTTAAATATAAAATTGTACCAATATATAATAATTATTAATTATTCTTGAAATATAATGCGATATTATTTACGTAAGAATTATAATAAATAAAAATATACAATACAATTAAGTAAGTTATTTTAATTTTTTATTTACTCAATAAAAATAAAATAATTTATTCAATACAAAGTATTTTTTGTAATATAATTAAATAAAAACATCATATAGTATTTTAGGACTAGCGAACAATTTTTTTCTTATATAGAATTACTTTTTAAAATTATAAATATACAATACTTATATATTCCAGACCCACAGAATAATTTCACCTTCTCACGAATTACTCGAGAGTAGTCATTGCTGTGGGCCACTTCCACCACAGGCCGGCTCAACCCATCTTCTCTTCAGCCCAAAATATAAAGAAATTGCAAATCCATAACTATAAAAGATCTTGACAATGCGCTGGAAAAGAAATATTCTCACAAACTAAACACCACTCCGTTCAATGCCAAAACCAAAAGCTAACTACTCCTCCCATTTCTCTCTCCCGCTCTCCCTGATTCCATTCCTTTCCGCACCAGAGCTCCATTCGGTACGTTCTTTGCCTCTTTTTTTATCTCTTCTAATCATTTTTTCTCTCTAGATTAATCTTATTTTCTTCGTTTCTCTTCTTTCGAATCTGTTTCAAATGACGCTTTTAACGAGGTTAGGTTTAGGGTTTATGGCGGTAGCAGCACCGGTCGTTCTTGGATCGGTGTATAAGAACTGTCCCGGTCTGAATTTTTCGGATATATTCATGTCGCATCTTGATTTGTCGAATATAATTCTGTTGTTGATCGTATCGGTGGGGCTTTGTGGCGCTTTCAGCAGTTTGTTGCACTTTATGCTTCCTAGAAAGAGACCTGTTGAAGGAGATTTTGTAGAAGGCGACTCTAGTGACAGAGAAAGCTTGCTTAAGAAGCATCGGATTGATTTCTCGATCTCCTCATCGGACTCCGCAACCGAAAAAACAACCACCACCGCACCGACGACTAAGGAGAGCAACAGCAACAACGCCGGCGACATGAACAACAACAGCAGCGTCATCAGAAACAGCAACAGCAGCAACAACGGCAGTATCGTGCCGGATATGGCTTTGGGCAATGGGCATCCGGCGGACATCGATGAGGATCTGCATAGCCGACAGCTAGCGGTTTATGGACGCGAGACTATGAGGCGGCTCTTCGCCTCTAACATCCTTATCTCGGGGATGCGAGGCCTCGGCATCGAAATTGGTATGACTTCCCTTACTTCCTTCAATGGTGACATTTTCGAATTATGTTTGCTGTTATTTTTGTAATTCTAAGACCTGGTGAATTCTGCGATTTTTGAATGGAGAGTAGTTTTGTGGCATCTGATAATTGAGTAGCAATTTTAAACTTATGCAATACATTTGATTTGTTTTTCGCTTATAGTTTATTTTGATCTATTTTTCTTCGCTAGTGTATACTCTCGGATTGGTTGCTTGTTCTTTGCTTGTTCTTGTTGCGTATAATTGGGAGATCCTAGTTTTGTATTGTATAGTTTTTATAATGAAAAATTAGTGAACAGTCCAATTTATAGGTCGTTTACTATTTTTCATCAAGCATAAGATTTTTTAACGAGCATGGTCAATCCGCAAAAAAGTTTTAACGCGCAAGGTATTTTTAAGACAAAAATACCCTAGAATAGATAAATTTATTTGTGTATTTTTAAAACATGTATAAAGAACACACATAAATTTATCTGTCTTTTATGGAAAATACATGTAAAGAATACAAATAAATTTATTTGTATTATTGAAAGTACACATAAAAAATACAGATAAATTTATTTGTGCTTTTCAAAACATGTATAATAGCACAGATAAATTTATCTGCTTTTTATTGAAAGCAAGTATAAAGAATACAGAAACATTTTTTTGTATCTTTTCAAAACATGTATAAAGAACACAGATAAATTTATCTGTTTATATTATTTGTGTTCATATGCAAACAGATAAATTTATCTATTTGTTATGCAAAACAGATAAATTTATTTTTTTAGAGGGTATTTTCCGGAGAAATCGCATAATTGGACTTTGCGTGTTAAAACTTATTTTTTTGGACTTTTGGCTGAAAGCTCTTTTTTATAAATGTTAGTATTATTATCAACTGGCTATGACTGGCAAGATGGATCTTTATGTACGTGGGCTTGTGTAATGTTTTATATTCCCACTTTCAGCGAAGAACCTTGTACTTGCTGGTGTCAAGTCCATCACATTGCAGGATGAGGGGATGGTGGAGTTGTGGGATTTGTCCAGCAATTTCATCTTTTCAGAGAATGATGTTGGTAAGAACAGGGCACTTGCTTCTGTTCAAAAGTTGCAGGATCTTAACAATGCTGTGGTCGTTTCTACTTTAACCACAAAATTGACTAAAGAAGAACTTTCTGATTTCCAGGTATTATATCACCGATTATTCAAAAACTTGCTTAGAATTTTTTCCTTTTCTCCATTTCAGCTGAAAACATTCTAATTACTCCTTTTTAATGCCCTGTTAGTATTTTGAACCACCATATTTTCCGTACTTAGCTGTCTCGGTATATTGAAACTACCATGTTTCTAAAACCTCATTATATATTATTTTTAATGTGAGGGCTATCAAAATGTTGCTTCAATGCTTGTTTGATGAGACATTTAAATCTGTTTTCCAAGATGATGCATTGGCATGGTGTACATTTTTTCTTATACAAGTAATAAGATTATGTATGTATAAAAGAAGAGATAACAAGGGGGTGTCAACCGGTGTACAACTAAGAAGTGGGCAAGAATATTAAAAAACTACATCTTGTAAACTTTCCCAAAGTGAAGATCCCTTGTAGAATCAACTACCAGAAAGGATTATGTTTAAAAATCCTCATTGAGCCCTAACTGTTGGGTTCTAAGGAAAAGTGACTTGTGCCTATGAGTAGCCAAGAAAACATCCTAAAAGATACTATAGTTTCTTTCCCTCCATAGGCACCACATTAAGCAAATGGGGATGGTTCACGAGGCGTTTCTCATCTTCCTTGAGCGGCACACTGAAGAACACCCTTCAAAAAATTGCAATGTTTCAGCTGGCATAACTCAACTGATTCCAAACATTGCAAAAATCATGCTCCACATCTCCGTAGCTACCTCACAGTGGACCACCTCTACCTTCCTACAACTACAACACTGGTTAGCCAGAGGAAACTCTCTCCTACATGTATTACCCATGTTGAGATGGCACTTCAGTTCCCAAACCTGTTTTCAGGAAAAATTGAAAAGTGACTTCCATTGGCTTCATCCCACGAGCAGCACCCCTAACATCTTTAGATGTCCACCCCTTCCTCCAAACCATACTTATAATTTACAACCTTTCTCTACAAGCTACCCGCCTCCTGCTGAAAATCTTCACAACCATTTCCTATCAAGGCTTGATTAAGAAGCTTGCAATGTCGAAAGCAGACCCCTTTCCTTCACTCGCTTGCAAACTGTCCCAATTCACAAGATGAAATTTGAATTCCTCCTGCTGGAAGCTTTTAACCTCTTCTCCACTTATTCTGGAATTGTGAAAAAGGATAAATAGATTTGTAGTAATTCAAGTTTGTGTTCTTTAGAGAGATTATTGTCTCTTTCCACTTAGAAAGTCTCTTGGTGTTCTATACAACTCTATACAACTCTATCCCATACTGCACTGATTTATAAGTCGATCTGACGCCATTCCCAATTATGAGGTGGGAAGACTTGCCACACGAAAACCCAACTAAACATAAGACCTCCACGTTCTCTGCTTCACAGACAAGAATAAGCTCACTGTTGCTTGCATTCACCTTCCATTCTGAGAACACCTAAAAGCAAATCATTACACTCAAACACAATAGCCGCTCCTCTTCTGCATCACAAAAATCTTCGTGTCATCCGCGAAGAGAAGATGAGAAACGGAAATAGATTGACCACCCAACTTGCCAGTCTCAAACCCATCAAGAACTGCAGAAAATGAGTGTTTGAATACTCCTTTTTAATGTTTTGTTAGATTTTGAACCACTCTGGTAATTAGCTGTGTTTGAATACTGCCTCAATGCATGTTTTTGATGAAAACAGTTAAATCACTAGATTTCCCAAATTGATGCTTTGTCTTGAGATCAAGGCATGTAAAATTATGATAGATACTGGTACACAAATTGAGTCTCATAGTCTAACATTTACCCAAGGATCTCTCCCCAAAGAAGTGACTAAATGTGCAATTTGAGCGATTTTTTTTTAATTTTCCTAGTTCAATGCTCTAAGTGCTATTGAATTGATTAAGATCTTCTGACTGGCTGGAATCCATTGCTTAAATGAAGCATCATGCTATGTGATAAATACTGGTACACAAATTGAGTCTCATTGTCCAACATTTACCCAAGGATCACTCTCCAAAGAAGTGACTAAATGTGCAATTTGAGCATTTTTTTTTATTTTCCTAGTTTAATGCTCCAAATGCTATTGAATTGATTCAGATATTCTGATTGGCTAGAATCTGTTGTTTATATGAAGCATCATGCTATTTTACATGGACTCTCGTACGGGTGCTGGGTGCGAGGTGCGAGTATATGCCCAAGTGTCGAATTTATCTTATTAACACATTTGGATACTTATCCTCTAATAATGGAGCGAGATGTACATATGTCGATGCACTATTGGTCACCACTTATATAACCTTTTCCTCTCAATCTCATGCACTAGATCATCAAGCAACTCAAAAAATTCTATGAGTTCTTGATAATACCTGATGTGTTTATTGATCTAACAAAAATGGTACTACTTGGGCTATTGACAAGATATTTATTAAGCGACCGAGACTTTCCATTATTTCATGCATCGGTCATCAATGTGTATCCTGTTTTCTTCCATTATTTCTTATACACCTCTAATCCTTCATTCACACTATCAATCTTCTTTTTCAAAAATGTTACCTTAGCTTCATGATAAGTAGAGGGTTTTAATCCTTTAATGTATTCACTAATGGACACTCACATTTTCTAAAATAAAAGGGTTTTAACTAAAATAAAAGCCAATACATGTCCATAGGGAATTTTACAAATATCCCTAATCACAGGGCTCCCTTTGTTTCACAAGTAGACTCAAAGTTTGTTGTTTAATTGTTTTTTATTTTCTTTAGTAACATATGCATCCATGGTCCCCCTACTTTTGGATCTCTCATCTTCCTCCACAAAAACATTCACAATCCACAACATCATTGCTTTATTTTTCTTTTAAAAGTTGGAAATAAATTGTCACATATTCAAAATTTTGAGAACATGGGTCAATATGATCAATGGGTTTCCGCCAATTGATGTTTCGTTCGAATCAACCCACCCCAATAATCATTTCCACAAAAATTGCATTTCAAGTGCATTTTATTATCCTCTTTAACATGGGTACAACAATCCGTATAGGGTCATTATTTTTTTCCGTTTTGCATCTTCTCGTAAACCATTCTTAATAAAAAATAAAACACATGTTTTGTTTGGTGTTCGATTTTGGCAATTATAAATATTAATGTCTTAATATATTTCTTTTATTTTTAGGATAAATTGTGTTTATAAGGCTACATAGAGTGTTCATGCATTATATGAGAGTTTATGCAAAATTGTTATAGTAAAAGTGAATCATAAAAATATGTTTTCTAGGTGAATGTCCAATTACAAATGTTGAATGTATATGTTATACTTTTATCCAAGTGTCGAGTGTTCGACACAAGTACTTTTACATTTCAAGGAGTCTTTGTAACATAGGAAAACGTGTTTAGGAATTATAACAAATATTTGACAATAGATTCTTCTTACTAACAAACCAAGCCTTGTCTAGACTCTAGGCAACCCAATTCTATTGATACAATCATTTTTTTCTTCTTAAAAGTTGATACATGCGGATTCTTACCCTAGTCGCTGTAATAATAGCTCCTTTGATATTATGGCATAGAAGGATCTTAAACCATTAAGCTGGCAAGACACATGACACTTATTAATTTATTATGTTGCCTAGGTACATGTTTATCTCAATTCCTTGGTGTGTGCACATGCACACATGTATTGTCTGTGTTTACAGCTCTGTGCATTCATTTGAATGTCTTATGTTAGCATCAACTTCTGTGTTGCTGCTAAACATATTTGTGGTTTTAATGGATGCTAGTTGGGTGAGTTGGACTCAATGAAGGAAAAATGGTGGTAATTGCCGTATGCTGTTGCTTCCATCCTTTAAGTTTGTTGGGAGGCAGATATCTTTCTAGTTAGCATGGAAAACTTAATTCCATTGAGACCATATATGAAAAAAAATGATACTTTAACGTACCGCCAAAACAAAAGCCATAGATTTATTGGATCGGCAAATATAAACGCACTCACCCCCTCACCTTGCTCTTGGTATGGCTTGCACTCCTCACCTCCAATTTGGGAGAGTTACACCCATGCCATTGGGCCAAATACCTCTTGGTAAAACAAAAACCATACATTGGAAGTCATGAATTTTGCATTGCAGCAATATTGAAATGTAACGCAAGTTGTTCCCTCCATACGTGACTGTTCAATAGTTGTTTGAAGTATCATGTTACTTGGTATATGGTTTTGTGGGACTTTACTGCAAATTTATTTCCCCAATAGATATCTTTCTCTTGGTCATGTTGTTTGAGTTCATGTTATATACTTGGGAGTAAAATTGTTCTCTTCAATTATGCTGATGTCCATGCGTAAAGTTTGCCATGTTTCTCGTTCATATTCCCCACGATATTGGCTCAATTCATGTTCTCATTTTCTAACTTTGGTATTTTGAGGCTTGAGGCTTGAGGCTTGAGCCATCATGTTGCATCAGAAGGCTATCATATTATGTCAAGATTTGGATCTCAAACTACCATATTGCTACGTGGTTGCGTCAATACTTTTAAATATTTTGTGTTTTGCCCTCGATTGTTGTCGTATGAATTTTGAAGTCAATAATTATAGCTTATTGTTGATTTGCTCAACATCTTATAACTATTTTGTTATCTTGATTAATATCAGTTATGTTCTTGCTAGTAAAACTATCACACTTTGTGGTTATGTGGTTTCTAATATATATAGTCACCTTGATATTATGCTTCCTTGCTATCACACATTCACACTATTCTGTTATTATGTTGCCTTGCAATACACACCCTGAGATTCCGGACTGCTGGTAAAAACTAAAGGAAACAAAGAAAAGAGAAGAAAAGAAAAGAAATTCAACAAACTCGCAAATCCAATATTAATTCTCAATATTCAAAGCCATCCTCTAATAATAATAATCCTAATATTTATAGGCCTCCACAAGATTTTTAAATATGGAAAGAAATCAATAAAATCCCATAATAAAAGAAAATTCTATTGTTGAAGCCTAATATGAAGCCTAAATAAAATAAACTATAAAATTAATGAAAATCAAATGTTTCGACCCTGTTTGACATAAGTGTGCCTTATTTTGGGCCTTGCATGATCCCTATCATTTCTCTCCGGCGGAAAGGAGCTTGACTCCGGAGAGTGGTGTTGGTGATACTATTCTAAGATATATGGGGTAAAGCACTGTAACTTCTCATAGGTAACCCAAGTAGCATCTGCAATGGGATGCTTGTTTCACTTGATGCGATACCTTTGGTAGTTGCCGTGAGAAGATTTGATAATCTCATTATCTGATACATCCTTAACATGATCTGTCAGTTATGACAAGCGAGGACGTACGGGTGCAGTAGATGGTGCAGCTCCCTATGTTGGAATACCTGCATGACTATGGGAGGCTCGAATGTATCCCGATAAGGGAATAGATCTTCCACATTGAAAATTGAACTAATGCTCATATTATATGGCAAGTCAAGTAAATATGCGTTAAGGCACCGTGTGGAATAGCTTTTTTTACATGGCTTTTTTTCATTTTTTAGTGAAATTTTTTTACCTTAGTTGAAACAATGATAATTTTTAGATTTTTCTCTCCACGAGAAATTAGAAAAGTAAAAAAATTTGACTAAAACATAAAAAAAATTCATATAAGACAAAAAAGTCACTTTAAGGCTTTTATGTTGCTTTTTTCGTTTTTAGTGATTTTTTAAAATTTTTAACAAAACGGTTATACTTTTAGATTTTTTTTATCATGACGAATCGAAAAAATAAAAAATTTAGCTCAAAAAATAAAAAAGTTTATATAAGACGAAAAAAAGCCACAAAAACGCTATCCCAAACACACCCTCAGTCCTAGTTGACAAGTAATACCATAAGGACCAATGGCTTGGGCATGCAGTTTTTGGAAGGAATTTTTAGAGTAGCGTTAAGGTTGAACATGCACCATAACATAGTCATCCTCATTGAACTCTTGATTTCTACGGTGAGCATAAACAAAAAGTATGTAAGTGTCATTACTTAGAGCAATTTTGTGGCTAATTTTGGCATGTATGTCTCGAATGTGGTGGTAAAAAAATGGGTTGACTCAAATGGATGGGAATCAGGTGGCATAGGGATTGGGTCAACAGGATGGCGAGGTGGCAAACTATAAACTATCTCGAGAGGGTTTTTACTCGTAGACCGATAGATTGAATTGTTATAAAAAAACTCCGCAATGGGCAGTAATAAGTCCCAATACCCAACTTGTCACCTACTAAACATCAAAGCAAATCACCCAAATTACGATTAATGACCTCGGTTTGACCATCCATTTGAGGGTGAAAGGCTGAGGAATACTGTAGGTTTGCTCCAAATAGTTTTTAGAGCATTTTTCAAAAATAACTAATATACTTAACATCTCGATGAGACACAATGAACTTAGGTAACCCATGAAGGCGAACAATCTCTCTAAAGAACTTTTTGGCAACATTGGAAGCATATGCGGATTTACTACAAGGGATGAAATGGGCCATCGTAGAAAATCTGTTAACATCTATTGAAATGGAATCGTGGCCTCTTAACCCTTCTAGGCAATTCCAGGACAAAATCCATGCAAGGTCCTTCCAATGAAAATGTGGAATGTGGATATGAACGTATAGATTAGTGTTTCTTTTCTTAGTCTTAGCTAGAAAATTCTAAAAAAATATATCTCTTTAAGGATGGCCAATAGAATCTATCCTACACCAAAACAGGTGAAGTGTGAGACCAAAATATCTCTTTAAAAAGAAAACGAGTGCTTCAGCCATTTTCTTCTTAATCTCAGTGAAGGCTTTAACACACTAGTCTATTTAAATTCTCCTTTCTTCATACAATTAGTGATGGGAGCCATATTACTCGAGATTGACGGAGTCAACTCAATACAATGTTGTATTTATGTATACTAAAATCCCTAATAAATTGCCTATACAATGTGGCTATCCCGTGAAACTAGGGGTGTTTCCAGTCCAGTTTAGTTCAATTTCAAGCTAAGGCAAATATTAAATCGTTCTAAACAGTTTCAAGAATTTAAAAACTAGAACCAGATTGTGAGTACTATGAAACCAAACTGAACAAAACTAATAATGAGCGGTTCCGTTTGGGTTTAGAACTGCAGTTCTAAGAATAAATACTTATTGCTTATTTTATGTTTTAAAAAAATTATATGTTTATTTTATTTGTTTTTCTATTCATTTTCTGTCTATTTTTATTTATATTATTTTACTTTATATTTTGTTTTGTTACTTGTTTCATAAGATTATAAAAAGATATCATTGTATCTATAAACAATGCATTATATTCTATCCATTTAAATTTTATTATTCTTTTAACAGTTATCAGTAGTCTATGTATTATATAATATTTCAATGTTATGAAAAAATAAAAAAAAAAGAAGAGGCAAGAGGAAATAATTAATTTTTTAACTGTTTTCTTTGTATGTAATGCCTAATAAAATACAACTATAATAAAATTAATGAACAGTTTGGTTGGATTTTATACAGTTCCCTAGAAACTTAATTCGAGATTTAAACCATTATGAATGAGTCCTAATAATTTGGAATCGGAACCAAACCGTCAACAAAAAAATTGAACGATTTCAATTGGTTTGGATCGGTTTACTGGTTCCACCAGTTTTTTTTGAACGCCCCTACGTGAAACTACGAACCCCAAAAATAGATTTGGGTTTAGACCACTCTCTGATAGCTCTGATTTTGAAACTGTAAACTCCAACACCTTGCGCAGACACAATAAACCCTAAGATGTGCACGCGAGTCTTAAAAAAAGAACACTTGTTAAGGTTGACATACAGTTTGACAGGTCTCAAAGTGATTAAAACCTCATGAAGATGATTTAGATGGTTCGTCTTTGAACCACTATAGATCAGGATGCCGTCAAACATACGGCTAAATTTTTTTTGATGAATGGGCATAGGTTCTCAGTCATAATCCTCATAAATGTACTAGGAGCATTGGATAATCCAAAGGGTATCACTAACCACTTTTCCAACCTTTCTTGGGTTTTATAGAGTTTTCCATTCATCACTAGGTCGAATCCTGATCTGATGGTGGTTGCTACGCAGATCAATTTTGGAATACCACTTAGAACCAGCCATCTGGTCTTAACAGGCAACAAGTCATCCGGTCTGGAGATGGGAAACCTATACTTGATCCTGATCTTATTGATCGCCCTACCATCCACATACATTCTCCAAGAACCATCTTTCTTTGGAGTTAGGAGGGCTGGAAACCACACAAGGACTAAAGCTGGGCTGGATAAAACCTCTCTCTAAAAGGTTGTTGATCTTTCGATTCATTTCATCCTGCTCCTTAGGGTTCAACCTATAGTGAGGTAGATTAGACAGCTGCAATCCAGGCACTAGGTCTATGGCATGTTGAATTTCTCTTATGGGGGGTAACTTATCTGGCTTCACATCCTGGAACTCGTGCAACAATTGCTTAGCCTCTCGTGGTGACTTGACAGCTGACTCAATGGGAATCTGAATTTCACCTTTACAAACCAAGGCTAAAATCATATCGGAGTCCCTTCCCACGTGTTCAAAGGTTCTATGAGTGACCAAGTGAGGTCTGTGCAAGCTAGGTGCCTGAAGTAAGGATTTACCTTTACGTGCATTATCCCGTGGACTAGGTTTGGCAGACTTCAACGGTTTTTTTTTTCCCATTATGTTGAAAATCAAAAAATATTCTCCATACCAAAACTTTGGGCGTCTATTTCATAAAGCCAAGGGTGGCCTTGGTTTCTGCTTTTTTTTATTTGGGCTGGTTATGTTATTTAAACGAGGGAATTGGGCTGGGTTTATTGGGTCAAATATGGATCTGGTAGGAGGTCCTAGATTTAGTGTTAATTTGGTAATGGATCCAGGTCAGGGTTAGGGTTCTTGGATGATTGATGCTGCTCAGTTACTGTGAGCGTGAAGGTGGTGGTGCAAATTGAAGATAGCGGTGTAAGGTCAAGCCAGCGGCGGTGCAAGGTGAAGTGGCGGCGGCGCAAGGTGCAGATCGAGTGTCTTTGGAATTCGACAGTGTGAGATAGCAGCTTGCAAGGTTTGGCTGTGGTGGTGATGCGTTCTGCGGTGGCAGCAGCGTCACAAGGTGGAGGCGGCACAAGGAGGAGGTGTTGCGATCCCGCCTGAAATCAAGCCTAAATAAAATAAACTAGGAAATTAACAAAAATCAAATCTTTTGACCCCACCTCGCATAAGTGCGCCTAATTTTGGGTCCTGCCTGATCCCCATCACCCTGTTTGTGTAAATCACTCTTTTTGAAAGGGTAAAGATCATTTCTTCGTCATGTTGCCTGAAGTGGTAGGTCTAATTAATGTTCGCCTTCAGTTTTGGAAATGGCCTTATCTCCTTGATGCAGATTTGCCTCTAGAATGTTGTGCGGCTTTAAAATCCCATGCTGCTTTTAAATAACCAGGGTACCCGGATACATAGTTGCCTGGCTTCATGGAGGCTACTCCATTAACAGGAAACGCATCATTTTCTGAACTGATGCTTGTAATTGATAATTGCCTATCCTTATGCAAGTTAACCAGGTTGCATCCCTTTGATAAGAGGGTCACATGTGACCTCTATAGTATTGTTTTGGCTTGTTAAACTTTTATGTTATGTTTGTATGAGAATCTTATATACTAGCATGCTCTTTTTCTATGTAATTTCCCAGATGGATAGAGTATAGGATAAAAAGAGAATTTCCTTAGACTTTACTGAAGTAACAGAACTAAGTATGAAAACAATATTTTTATTTTTTTGCCACAATGGTGTAATTCTTTTTTCTGATAAATATTCCAGGATTTTCTAATGAGTCCTGGGTGTTTGGGGGTGGGCGGGGTGGGGGGGGGTGTCTCTGGTTACCATGCTACCTTGATATATTGACCTTTATAT